>CM042569.1:5191932-5259432 GCA_023630585.1 Cranoglanis bouderius
CCAGGGCCCCAAGAGTGAGCAATTTTTTTTTAAAGAAAATCTATACTTTCTGTGATTTCAGGAGGTTTTTTTTTATTTTTTATTTAATTGGATGTCTGTCAAACGTGATGTGCCATCGGTGTGAACATGATTAAAAGGATCTGTCACTGCAATAACAAACCATTTGCTTTTTTCAGATTGTGATCTTTCATGATTGATGTTCCCTGTACATAGTACCAATCATTATGTATGAACAAATAGTGATATGTGTGTATCTGTGTTTGTGCGTGTGTGTCAGTTTGTTGACAGATTTCAGCAGCACTTAAAAGGCCGGATGCTAATGGAACCCATTCGCTTAGTAACCTTCATGGAAACTGCTGTTGGGTTGCTGAATTTTAAGGTATATTAGGCCTAAGAGTGCAGATGAAAGGACTTTAAATAACAAAGCAGTCAGATTAAAGAACCTGTCAGGTATGTCACTGTTCTGTTTTGGTTTTTTTTCCAGATTTTTTTCTTTACACTATATACATATATTTTTTAAAACTCTTTCCATTCTTTTCCAGTCAAAAATAAGCAACATCAATAAGATGAGTTCTGTTCTGTTTCTTTTCCTTTATTTAGTCGTTTATTTATTTTTTACACACACTGTCTTAAATCATATTGGTGAGTCTGTGTCCCCGAGCTGAGACAGGGAAATATTGCACAGTCACAGTGAGAAGTGAAATTAATTTGGAACCCAACAAAAGCCTGACACAAATTCCATCTGCTTCATGCCCGACACGATCATCTCGCATTCCAAACTTTCCGCTCCCCACCACAGCGATGGTCTTCCGTCCCAGCTTGGATGGCCTTCACAGATTTTGCCTCTTTTCCGTCCTTATGCTCATGGCTGTGTCAGGCCATTAATTATCTGTTCTGTGTGCAAGTTGTTTTTATAACTGATCATTTTCCATGTCTGAACTATTATATGAGGAACGGAAGCAGAGACATTGATTGAACGAGTTGGGCGAGGGATTTGAGCCATCTGACTGATTCACTTGATTGAGTGCCAAGACACACACACACACACACACACACACACATACACGCACGCATACATATACAGAGCTCTTTGTGTATCCTGTGTCTGTCCCAGGCTGTGTGTGAGGCGGCTCGGCGGCTCGGACCAAAAGTCGGTCTGCATCATGACGGAGTAGTCTTCGGCTCTGATGATTTCTGTGCCAGTATAGGTCTGCCATCTGATCCACTTCTCTATTCTTTACTCTTTTATAATTTATACTACTGCTCAATAGTCCCCAATAATTTATTTATTTTTTTTCATTATTCACAATACTTCAGGTGTTTTCATTTCCTAAGTTTTAAATATTTAGTTTCCAATCTGGCTTTGGGAATTCAATTAAAGCAATAATGTATATTTGCATGCAATATTTCCTCTATTAAAGGTGCAACAAGGACTAAGGATGCCCGAGAGCTGCTGTATGCTCGTCAGAAAGTGGTGGTCACCACCAAAGCCTTTGGCCTGCAGGCTATCGACCTTGTGTATATTGACTATCAGGATGAAGAAGGGCTGCGGCAGCAGGCCAGAGAGGGTGCACTCATGGGCTTTACTGGTAGGATGTTCACAAAACACACACACACACACACACACTAATGTACATTTCTCTATTTCTCTATAATCTCTAATATGATGCGTTTATATACAGCAAATCTAATACATTCTCCCTACTCTTATAATACAGTTTAAACCACTATATTTCTGTTCTGTATAAGTCTTCTAGTGTTAAACCAAAATAATGATTACATATTCTATTCCAATATGCAGAATAATCTGTTCTTGAACTATACTCATAACTCCTATGTACTCCACAAATCACCCTGCTCTTCCTCTATGGTTTTGTAGTAAAGAAATAAAAGCATGTGTAAGTAAAGAACGTGGCCAGTGTGCTACAGTGCATGCAGGCTGAACAGGTGCTCTCACTCACGCTGCACCTATTTTCTTGTATCTGTGCTTGTTCCTTCATGGCTTCAAATCTTTGAATCACTCATTTAAACATTTCCTCTCTTTATCTCTCTCTCTCTCTCTCTCTCATTCTCCCTCTTTCTCTTTCCTTTTTACTGGAGCTTCAGCTCATTAGTGTTTATATGAAGTCTTCAGAATGCTGCTTTGAAGCTGAGCTTCAGTTTTCTCTTTTTTTTGTTTTCTTTTTTTTTAATGCGTGACAGCTTGTCTTTTTTTTTTTTATTTTATTTTTTTTTACCTTGTTTGTGCTTTTGTGCTAAGATTAATTTTTATGTTTCATCAAGTAATTTCAGTAGGTAATGAAGTATTTTTTTTAAATAAATCAACTGACTGCTTGTTGTTTGCAAGCCAATAAAAAAGCCAGGATAAAAACAAAGATTTTATATATGTGTGTATATATATATATATATATATACACACATATATAAATATATATATATATATATATATATACACACACACACACATACACACACACACAAAACTTGGTTAGGCGTTTTATATGTGTGTGGGTGCATGCCTGTGTTCTGCTTATTTGTGCATATTCTTTATTGCATGTAAGTGAGTGTGTGTGCATTTGTCTGCATGTAGCTTGAGCTTGGCCGTATGTTCGCAGCTTAGCACTGTGTGGGTTTGTAGCCAGGCAACGCGAGTGTGTGTAGTCCCGGTGAGTGGGTAACTGGCCACAGGAGGCCAGGCAGCCCTCCTCAGAGCCTGCACTAATGAATATGTAATGGCTGTTTGCAGAACACACACTGTTCCCCCTGCACATCTCTGTTTACAGCAACACTGCCATTCCTCCAGAGCTCTAGGCCTTTTTGTCTTGCAGCATTCTTGTGCTTCTTATTTATCCCACTTCCCCCCTTTTTTTTTTTCTCCCTCTTTTCACCACTTCCAAATTTTGTTTTGCAATGACGACATATTAAATATCCAACAAATGTGGTTACATGTGGTTTAAAGCTGTTATTTTTTACTGATGTGTGCATATGATTGAACCAAAAAATTACATGACTGCTCTGAAGTCTGTAAACCTCAAAATGCCATAAAACATTAGTGGTCTAAGTAAAGGTATTTATTTTTATATTTCATAATTTGTTGCACAATAATACATGCATTTGAAAGCAGCCACAGATTTTAGGTTGGGTATAATTTGACTAATCACTGGGGGAGACTAAGCATGCAGCACAGCAATCGGAGCAGCTTCCCATTCACTAGTGTGTCTATATCGGCAGGTAGGTTGGAATATGATTAAAGCCCATAAAGCACACACACGCACCCACTGTCTGAACTAGCCACCAAGCTCCACAGAGACCCGTTCGCCACTTGGTGAGGAAAAGATGGTTTACATAATCTGGGTGTGCATATGGGAACACAAAAAGGAAATCAAACCTACGGCAGGATATTTATTTCTTTTTGAATTCCATATTCTTAATGTAGTCTATACACTTTATTCAGTAATATAATTGTCATACACAGCATTGTGTTCAAGGTGCATATCATAGTCAGTCCAATATTATAATTGTATGTTATATATTCAATATATTCAGTATATATATTCAATTATATATACTTCAATCTGTTTAAACTGGGCTATCTAAATTCTCTATTCTGATGTCATTTGATCAAACGAACATGGGTCATGTTAGGTTATATTGCCTGAGTCCCATAATCATCATTTCATTCATGTGGGTGAGAATACTTTTGCATGAAATCACATGATGATCACATGATTTTAGCAAACTGATTAATGGAGATACTTGTTTTGTTGCTAAACTCTTCTTACAATGACGTTCTGTGATACGCTACAGTTTGCATGCAGTTTTGTGTTCTAATTGAGTTTAAATTTGTTGGCAGGTTGGCAAAAAGTCCATATCTAATACACAGGGAAACTCTTCCCCTCATTACCAATATTCTGTTGCAAAATAAAAATAAACAAACTGTGACCACACAATTCAGATCATTCTAAAAAAAATAACTAAGCTGCCAAAATTTTGTACTTTGAACCTTGCCAAACAGAGGGCTCTCTGCTAAACCACAACACGCCAATGAGACAAACCTTTCCAGATGGCACTGTACGATTGGCTTGCTGGCTTCAGGGTCCATAAATGATGCAATGCGGCCAGCCAATAGAAAAACAGTAAGGATGCCTGACACGCCCCCTTTGCTGGCTCTGTCATTAGCTGGCTCAGAGCAGACAGCTCCTGAACAGGTGGCACTAGAGGGAAGGGGGCATATTTTGTTGATGTGAGGGAACTACCCCCTGCCAGCCTTTTCTGGGATGGGCGTCGCAGGCACGGGCCCTGAGCCTCCTCTTTAGGCTGTTGATCCAACAGGCCGGCTCCTCTGGGAACAGAGAGATAGTACACACACTTAGTCCTCCATCTACACTAACCCTTACCCAATAGCAGGAAACACCTGAGACAAACTGCTTTGGTTTATTTGGTTTAAAGTGCAAGTCTCACTGCGAGTATTGTTTTAACAGTACAGAACTATTAGTTGTGTACATGATTCATTAACCATCGCAGAATATGAGCAAAAAAGAAGTCCCACTGCACAATGCTCTGTCTGCATGGCAGAAACAAATGCAGAAATATTAACACATGACTAATGCATGAGTGTGTTCCTATATATAAGATCAGTAAAGTCACACATGTTTTGTTGTGAAGCTGAAATGCATTACATATGGAAATATATGCTTTGCAGTAATGTTAGCAGATGGAAATAATGCTTTTCTTCTGTGCTACATTCTCATTTTGACATTTGTTCTTTGGAGCTCAACAGTTCTCTCATTTTGGAGCTCATTCATTTATTTATTGGCTTGTTCGTTTGTTTGTTTACCTCTCTGTCTGCCTGTCTACCTAACTGTCTATGCATTGCTTTGCCTGCAAGTTCTGATCTGTAATGTTATGTAAATGTATGCATAATTTACCTCATTTAGCTCCTGATCAGTGGAAACAGAAGTCTAGAATTTTTATTTATTTATTTATTTTAAAATAGATATACAGAGACATTGTGTTTGTCCATAAAGCCATAAGCAAATGGTTGTCTCATGCCATGTAAAGGTTTTTGTGATTTCATGATCAATCTCCATTGTCTCATCCAGCTATCTGGTCATTAAATGTAAATCTAAGCTTTTTGCATGGCAGTCCCCGTCTATTTGTCTGTGTCTGTGCGTGTTTGTTTGCACACTTCTCACAGAACTGTATGTACCCTATTTGTGTGTGTGTGTGTGTGTGTGTGTGTGTGTGTGTGTGTGTGTGTGTGTGTGTGTGTGTGTGTTTCATGCCCATAGCTCTGTAATAAAAAGCAGAGGCTGACAGAGGCCAGCTCAGATTGAAGTGTAACTAAGCGTGCAGTAAAGTTTCAGAGTTCAGCGGGGCACAGGGCGAAAATCAGGATGACACCCATGATTCATAGCATCCTCTCTGCCTGCTGTGACGCTCAAATTCAAGCCTGGCCAGGCTGCCATGCCAGAATAAGAGGAGATGGTGTGTGCCCACTGCTGTTGCCTTGGGAAAGCCGACTTTCCACATTCAAGCACAACAAAGCCCGTTATGCTTCCAGCACAGACTTTGCTCTAACCATGTGCATTTTTACACTGTGCAGCCTTCTGCACCATCTCATTTCAGGGCCTTAGGATTTTCGTACTCTTACTTCAGTTATTTTTTGGACTATTATAGGTTTTTATAAAATGTTAATATGAACTGCAGGTGTATTGAATTGCACATGTGAACTGTATATTTTTGCAATTTACAGTAGGTCCAGGTGTTAAGATTTGGGATTAGTATTTGCTTATTTTCAGGATAAAAAGGAAGCAGGTTTGATTTAGCATGATATTTTTAAATTAATAATGTGTATTAATGGTGATTAATATTTCTCATACCTCTGGCATTTTTCTCAAGGGAAACAAGTCATCCACCCAAACCAAATCAAGGCTGTTCAAGAGGAATTCTCACCCAGTCCAGACAGAGTTAATTGGGCCACAGAGTTAATCGCTGCTTTTGAGGAGCACCAGAAGCTAGGAAAGGTACATCATTGCATCCCCATTATCGTCTCTATTACCATCCACCAACCCAGCGTCTTTTTTTGCACTGCCATGTAGCTGAGAGAACGAGAGAAGTTTAAGCTTGAATGTCAATATGACCGCATTTCTTTGCTATTTAAGCAAATAAATTGATGAAATATTATTTAATATTTCTAATTTGATGCCTCACTGAGTCCGGTGCTTTGTACACAGTGGTGTATTGGTGATGTACAAGCTGCCTGAACTTTGCTGCCACTAATTCTTAGACTAAGACTAGCCTCAGGGACCTCACATGGTATTTCTTCCTGTTCAGCTCTCATCAGCCTCCATTAGGCCATACATTTCTGGTTTTCTGTTTTAACACTTGTTCTTTGACCTCTTAAAGTCCCTTTTCATACAGGAAAAGTCTATAAAACACCCTCCTGTGGTCAAGGATTTTTCTGTCACTTGGTATTTTAGGCTAAACCCTTACCAGTATTAAAATTCCCTACATTGCACTTTACAGAAAAATACAATTAAATGCTACAAGCATGGCTGTGTGTAATAGCTTCTTTCTCTTAGAAGCGGATGTTGGCTGAGTGAAATATCTGGCACTGTGCAAGTAGTAAAGTGAAGAAAGGCATTTAACAATCAAATAAAAGACTACCAGCAATAATTCATGCGGCTGTCAGGAACATGTTCTTTGTGTTTTGGCCTAGTTTTTCCAAGCAGCTAATAAAAATCTTGTCTGATCAAACACACAATACTGTATCTAAACACTCTTCTTAGTAGCATGTTGATGAATAAATAGAGCAGAACTAATGTAATTATAGTTGCTGCAAAGGATTTTTAGAAAGTTAACTTTATAAAAAATAAACTAGTGCAGTGACAGTTACATATGTATATGACTTAAGAGTTAAAAATATGTTTTAATTTTTTTCCCCCCACCCGGTGTTGCGCTTTGTTCTCTCTAGGGTGCGTTCACCTTCCGTGGCAGCATGATTGACATGCCGTCATTAAAGCAGGCCCAGAACATCGTCACCTTGGCCGGAGCTGTCATGGGCAAGTGAGCCAAACTGGGCAGCCATATCTGTCACTGTGCGGGACATCGGACAAAAAACTGTTAACCTCAGACAGATGTGTGCTCTCTCAGACCATTAACTGTGGCTCATCTACGGCTCTATAAGGCTGTACTGCATGGCCTGATGGGAGTGCCTTCAATGTCAAAGAAGTGATTATGAGAATTGTGTTTCCGTAATTTCATTTTTGTGATATGTATATAATGCACACTAATTTTCCGATTTATTAGATAAACCTACCTTGTACTCGCACTGATTGGCCATTTTGTTCAGGTACAACTACATATAAGTGTACAATTTCTCACTGTAGCCCCTCCTACTCCATCCATTAGTGGAAAGGTACCACCTCAGGACCACCGCCAACTGCATATTATTGGGATGGTGGACTGTTCTCAGCACAGCAATACCATTGGCACGGTAGTATGGGTAGTATGAATCACGTGCGCTAGTGTTGCTCAGATCTTAAATGGGTTCCTTCTACTTGTTTTTATTTTTATTGTTGTTAGTCCACAGGATGATTATATACAGTAGTTATACAGAGACTATCACTCATCTTTTTCCATGTACAACTTGCTTTCCTTATAATCTAGATCCATCGGTAGTCCTAGAGACCAAGCAATATTTTTTCAGTCCTAAACTGTCCACCATTTGGTGAGCCTGTGCCTGCTGTAGCCTCAGATTCTTGTTCTTGACTAACAGGAACCTGCTGTGGTCTTCTCCTGTTGTAGCCCCTCTGCCTTGATGTATGGTGACCTGCATTCTGAGATGCTTTTCTGCTCATCACCGATGTACAGAGTGGTTAATTGAAGAACCATAGCCTTCCTCATAGCTCAAACCAGTAATTTCTCCTCTGACCTCTCTCATCAAAAAATCATTTCTGTCTGAAGAACTGCTGCTCACTGGATGTTTTATTTTTCTGTACTCTATTTAACTGTAGAGACTATTGTGTGTAAAAGAAATCTCAGGAGGTCAGCAGTTTCTAAAATACTCAAACCAACCAGTCTGGCACCAGCAGCCATGCCACAGTCAACGTCACAGAGATCACATTTTCCCCTATTCTGAAGTTTGATGTGAACATTATCTTGACAAGATTTTGCTATGTATTTGCATGATTTTATTATTTGCGCTGCTGCCACCCGATTAGATAGTTGCATGAATGTGCAGGAGTTCCTAATAAAGTGGCCGGTGAGTGTTTGGTTGGTGTAAAAATCGGTGCAGAGAATAAACTGGAAACTAAATGTATACATATGTATATGTGTGTAAATGAGTGAGTGAGTGAGAGAAAGAACGGTCTGTGGCCTTGCTGTATAACTCAACAGTGTGTGCTCTGTGTGCATATATATTCCTGCCTCCCTCAGGTCAGCTCCTGGGCCAGGGTTTGACATGTCTGGGGAAAGGGCAAACAAACACTTATTTCCCCATTCAGCCCTGAGGCTCCTCCAGGCTCAACCAGGCCACAGCACATCAAAGCAGCGTTTGCCAAAGAGCCGCCATAAATGTCCTTAAACCCACAGTGAGAGGAGAGCCAGCGGCCCACTCCAAACCACAGGCCTTTGTTTAGGAGGGCACTCTGAGCCGCTGAAGTGGGGGGTATGAATACGTCTTGAAACAGGCATCAGCTCTAAGCTGACCTGCGTGGCAACATGACACACTTACACTCATTCTCTCTCTCAGAAACACACACACTGCAGGGGATAGTGTTTGTCCACTTTGTTGTAAGTAAATAGCCACAGTTTCCCGCATTTTGCACTGCTTTGTTGCTTCAGCCTTGTGGCTTGCAGAGATTCCTGGGCAGCAGACGCCATCCGTCGAGCCTATGAATTGCTTGCTTTTAATCCTGAACATGCCCAAGAACTGGGAGAACATGCCGCCATTGTCCTTTCAAGCCTGCCTCTTGTTAAGAAAGCTCCTTCCAAAATAAATCTCCAGGATATTATTTCAAATGAATTCATGCTATTTTCACACTTAATTTTTTTTTCTCATGAATAGGTGCTATGGAGCTCTCTGTTATTTTTTGTCTCTGTCAGTCTTTTGTTTCCCACTGTTGATGAGGTCTTGGCAAGTCAGACCAGTGGGATGGGAGTATGAGAGCAGGGTGGAGGGGTTGGATGGTTAATCGTTCAGTTGGTCACTATGGTAATGAAGGCCTCGGCATAGTGGTTCAGCTGGATGTGGTATGATCGATCGTGTCTGTGGTGAGAACTTCAGGTTGCAGCTCGGTGCCAGCCAAGGGATGCAGACAAAAAGATGGAGGCCACTGCTGTGACCAGCCCAAAAGGCTGACAGTAAGCTGCCTGCCTGGCATTTGGCCCATACTTCCACCCCACCCACAACCCACTTCTTTTAGCCTTTCACTCATTTATTTTTAATTTGTTAATGGTTTTTACATTGTTTCTCTTTGTCTCGGTTTCTAAACTCCCATCGTGTGTCAGTGATTGAGGTGGCCCGGTGGCTTGTCAGCCGCTGCAGTATTTCCCACACTGAGACAAAGTGGCCGTGTAAGTGAGCTACTCCGACAGAACGCCAGGCATTAAGTCAAACAAGCCAGTGGGTTTAAAGTAGGAATGGAAGATGTGATAGATGCCTGGGTTGAGGATTCTGCCAAAGCTGTCTTAAGTCTTAGAGAGCTTACAGAAACCTTGCCCTGCTTGCCATGTCTGTTCCGTGTCTGTCAAAATGAAGAAGAAACAACCATACCTCATTTCAGGGTTCAGATCATTCTGAGATCTTGGAGCTGGTCTTATGGTCCTTCCTTACCACTTAGCACTTAACTGGCCTTTGTTTAACATGACCATTAACATGGCCAATCCGACTGTAGCAATATTGTGTCTTTATATTATTCTTTGAGTTATGTATGTACTTTTCCTTCTGTCTGTTCATTCACTGAAACTACTGGCCTACACCTTGTGTGCTATACATTCAGATAAACATTGCTGTATATACTGGGTGTCCCAAAGGTCTCCGTACATAGTCCCCCTATGTTTGCCAGTACCATGTCAGTTTTGCCTTCGACAGTGGATGTTCATGGACGTCCACTTCTCGGTTGATCTGCAACACTTCCAGTCTTTTTGAATGTGTTAATAAGTTTGGCAACAGTGGTGTGTGTGTGTGTGTGTGTGTGTGTGTGTGTGTGTGTGTGTGTGTGTGTGTGTGTGTGTGTGTGTGTGTGTGTGTGTGATGTTCTTGCCATGTTTCCTGTTAAAGTCCATCACAACCTTGCGACAGCTTCCTGATCCAGCCATGAGAACGATGTCAATACGTTCTCAAAGGCATTCTTAAAAGGCTACCTGAAAAAAAAGACATTGGACATTTGGAAGACATTTTGCTAAGTGTTAATTTCCCCTATGTATGGAGACTTTGGGAACACCCTGTCCTATAATTTACTAATTTTTATTTATTTATTTATTTATTTTATTGTGAAAATTATGATCTAGCATATATTTCAGAGAAAATGAATATTAACATTCATTTTGTGCAATACGAAAATTTTAAATTCTTTCACATATAATTCTTCTTAACACACACACACACACACACACACACAAGTTTATTCACGTGACGTGTCCGCCAGTGTGTGCGTGTATTAGCGACAATTTCACATGGCATTTCTGTTATGCTTACTTAATATAATAATACTGCATAATCTCCTCAACTCACAAGGCGGAATTATTTAAATACATTTCCTGGTATTCCCAGAGAGAGTTCATTACAATTAACGCGATTAGGACCTCAGCAAGGCTTGACTCAATTATAGCTAGACTCTAATCACTTTATATTCTCTGTTATGTCTTTCATAAATGAGCTCAGATATAAACCCGCCGGAGAGAATGCGTGTATGCAAACCACCGGCAGAATGAAATTAAAACGAAACGCTTAGCATATTTTCATTAATGCCAATGGGGCCCGTGTGACAGGGCTCATTTCTCGCCCGGGGATCTGCCAATAATGACTGCATTGTTTTACGAGGCTGCTAATGACAATATGTGACAAACTAATTTCAGCACAGATCATTCATCCCCCTGCAATAAAACCCAATCGTTTACGGCGTGAACAAGGGGCGTCTCAAGTCCGAGGCGATTTAGAAAAATAACATGTAATTGAAATGAAATTCAATTCCGAGGCAGCGAGGATACAGACTAGGGAATGAAGCTCATTGCTGTCCAGCACGTGTATGATAAACCACAGTAGAGAAAGAGATGGAAAGGTCGGGGATAAGCTGTTCTAACTGTACACAGAGGTGCTGAGAGGTGAAGGTACACACGCTCAGTCCCTCAGCTGAGCCGGGAATAAAACATTGTGTAGAGTTGTTGTGACGCCTCTCTGTTTTATCCAGAGCACCACAGGACATTCTGTAGACGTGGCTGATGGCCTGCATTTATTATTGCATATATGTATTCGTTTCTTTCTCTCTGTGCGGTTCTTCTCCCAGCTTTATAACACGGACGTCATTTTTGTCATACGCATTTCCTGCAACGATGTATTGAATCTGATTTGAAGTGAGACAGCTTACAATAGACATACAATGTGGGGGGGGAAAGAAGCCAAGCAGAACGGACAGACTTGGACCTGGACAGATTGGAGTTGTGCATTACACCGAGTTGAATGTTTAATAGCCTCCAGATTTCGATTAAATAAAGTATTTTGAACTGTTATGGGGTCCAAATAATAGATTAATAAATAAACAGGTTTTTTTTTACCATTGTACTTGAGTGTTTCAATAAAAATATTTTACTCTACAGGCAAAAGGGTTAAGCAATGCCTCTTTATAATATGATATAAGCCTTTTTCCCCCCTTCCCATATAATATAGTCAACATTCTGATTATTTATTGAATGTATTTTGGTTTTTGTTTATAATGCCAAAAAAGCTTAGACAAGGTGGAAACTCAAGAACTGTCCCCATATATCTGAATTCACGCAACATGAATGGTTTAAGCTTGACTGAAAAGCATTGAGGGTTCAAATCATTTTTATTCATTTTATGTGGGCTAGAGTATAATTTTCAGTTGTCGTTAGTCTGCTTTATACTTTGTTATAGCTATGTTGTCATGGATATGCTGTTATAGATATATGTTATAGTTATTTTGTTATAGATAGCCTAAATGTTATACGTATTTTTTTTATGGGTATGTTGTTCGAGAGTTTGTTATAGGAATGTTATGGATATGTTGTTATAGGTATGTGACCATGCATGAACAGCAAACACGGGCTGTACTATTCTTTAGCTCTGCATCCCGGATTCAGTTAACACTGGATATTCATTCAAGTATAAATTTATTGATTAGCCATTCACTGACTGTCCGTTCTGAGGGGTAATTTTTATTTTGTCTTGGAAGTCTTGTCTAACCCACCCTAATACAACATCAACATCGTTTTTTTTTTTTTTTTTTTTTTTTGTTAAGTTAGGTGCCTCTCTATGTCTCGGTATCTCATCTTGTAGAAAGTCCTGGGTCTTGTGAAGCTGAGGAACATTGTATGTCGCTTCCTTTGGGCAGACATGGCTGTGTGTGAAACACTGAAACAGAGGCAGATCAAAGCAGAGAAACTTTCCTCTAAAGCTCACTATAAAGCCACGGGTCCTTTTGTCTGCTGTTGCTAGGATTCAAGTCAACTAAAGGAAGGGGTTACGCTAATCACAGTCCATACATTCCCCCAAAGCTTTGCACAAACTTGTACATTTTTACTGTGTTGACGTACCTGTTAGTTACATGTTAGTTATTCACTTCACAGTTTACAGTTCGAGTCTTTTGTTTAAATCCATTCTCACCTCCTATTGTTATCATTATTATTATTATTATTATTATTATTATTATTATTATTATTATTATTATTATTGCTGTTCTTGTTAGGGAAAAATCATTCTAAGAAAATAAATTCGAATACACCCGCAATTAAGTACAAATTGTAAATTAATATGCATTAACACATTTTAGTGTTCATTTAAAAATGTCATTATTTTATACATTTGTACCTTTAAATGAAAATATGTAGGCTATAGGCTATATAAAATTACGACACGGAATATTTCGGTTTTGTCGGTTGTTTGTTTATCTTGCGCGTTTTTTGTTTTGTCTGTATGTTTATTAATTCGTTCGTTCTGATTATGTAGTCAACAAAAAACATACAATTTCTAGCTTGCACGTATTTTATAAAGCGAAGGGTTTTTTTTTTTTTTTTTTTAGCTACGGAAATTATAAAAATGTAAAAGTTCTTTAATGAGCAGGTGCATTTCCCCCCACTCTTCCTCCAAACTCATTTTCTCACCCAGCTTTTAAACCTGCGGCTGCCCGAATTTCCCTCCCGTTTATTCCAAAATGGCTCGAGTACTTCGGAGTCTCAAAGAGAGCTAGTACATGATGATTTTGCGTGTTGTCTATTACAGCAAATTGTAGCTCATGATCACACAATTGCTGATAATTTAGAGAGAAATTAAGGCGAGACAGCGCTCTTTTTCATGGTGGAGATGAAATAAATACGCGTTGGAGGAGCAGAGAGCTTGCTGTGTGATTTGACTACTTTGTGCAGCTTCCACCTTCTCACCCACTGATTTTCTGATAAAAGAAGAACAACGCAGGCGCCACGGTTGAAGATGTGTGCCGCCGGATGCTGTCAAAATTGTGGAAGCAAGAGAATGTGTGTTCATAAAGGAGACATTAAAGGATTCATTGTTTCTTGCTCAATCGGGATGCTGGACATGTGGACCTGCACTTTACCTGGCCTATGTTTTGCGAATCCATGTAATAAAATGCAATCTATATGTCCCTCTCTCTCTCTCTCATTCATATATATATATATATATTAGATAGAGAGAGAGAAGTCATTTTAAACTAGTGGGATTTGTATGTGCATGAATCTGTTATCATATCGTGTTAGCGGTAAGGACTCTGGGCAATAATGTTCCAGCAGATTTATGTCCTTTCAAAAGTAATAAAATAAGGTTTTTAGGTAACGCATAATGTTAAAAATCGGTGGTCCTTTACACAGTGACTTCCTCTAGGTTCCCTCAATGCCCTACCAAAAAACAGGTATATAGAGAATAACAGAAGGTTTGATGTTTAATTTATTAATTTATTTTAATTAATTAAATTATTCGTGCACAAAATTTACTGACATTTCAGTCTATCTGCAGATCCTTTTTGAGAGACATTTTCAAAAGACTCCATTTAATGAATGTGGAAAATGTCACGAGAGATTTCCAGCGCTGCACTTCTCATATTTTAAAAATCTGGAGAGCTGCATCGCTTCATGTCTTATCTAAATGAGTTACATGGGCTAGGCCATTTCTGATTTTAGTGTCAGGTAGGTTATCCGATGAGATTTGGCATATCGTAACACATGCACACGCAGGAGCACGTGCACCCAGAAAACTAAACCCGGAAATAGTCTGCTTTTTACATCTAAATCTCACACATCTAGGTTATATTTCACTTGCGTTAACTTGCGTCATTTTATGTAGGCTATAGCATTATTTATGAATACATAGCCTACCTGTCTTCAGGAAAGTGACGTCATAAGTTCATAATCACGACTCTCATGACTGTGACAAATATTAAATAATCATGCTTTTCTTTTTGAATACTCAGTAGTCTGTAATGATCGATTTCGTTTCTAATGCTGATTACACACCCCTGCTAATAATAGTTGGTGCTAAATATGTCTGTATGGTTATTATTTATTTGTTATGGGTTTTTTTTTTTTTTAAATAGCCGAATTGTACTTAATTAGCCTATTTGGTCAGATGGCTAGTTTTCTCAAGTTCGGCGCGTGCCGTTGTGCTCAAGTTTTTAATTGTAGTGTGACACCATCTCCTCTAATCCAATTACACAAGTTCATCCTATAGGCTGTTGGCGGGACTTTCAGAGATCCCCACCTTTAACGCCCGCGCCGGGTTAATTGGCTAATTTACACAACTTCTCGCCTCCTCCTCGATCCCTTTTACTATCAACATTTTTTTTTTGTCAACTTATAAAAAGCTACGAACCATTTTGTGCTCTCTCTATAGCTTACATTTTAGGTTTGTGAGTAATTTTTGTAGGTATAAATGCCCCACATAAATGCGCCAATAATAATAATAATAATAATAATAATAATAATAATAATAATAATAATAATAATACTGCTTTATGAACGAATAAGTAAAAATTGAACAGATAGTTTAAAACATGATTAAATTTAAAATCCTGTGTGGTAGAGCAGCTGAAGAGTTTTACCTGGAATCTGTTGCGTTGGAAAATTAATTTTACGCGTTTTGAAAGAGAGATTTTGCCTGATTCATTCGTTGTTTCGTTGGATTTAAACACCAGGTTATTCGGTTAACTTTAGGTTCAACATAGGCTAAAGCACGCGCGTTTTGTTTTGTATGTTTACAGTACACTGGTTTAGGTTGAGTTTAATTAATTAGCCCAATAAACCACTGCTGAACTAGACATACCTGCATCTATTTTAAAATTTGTCTTTAGTAGCAACATCGGCGAAAGCTTTAAATCAACCCCCCTGTTGGTTTTAAAGCAACTATGAATTCATGACACTTAATTAAACTGAATCCACACGGTGTGTGAGGCATGGCATTAGAACAGACAAGGCAAAGGAAAGGGGATAGGCCTAATGAACCACTTGATCCCTAAAGTTCCCTCGCGCTGTGTGCAGGGGTAAAGTTTAGAAGCCCTCACATCACTTTACTTCAGTCTTTAAAATGGGCGCGCGCCTCAAACTTCCGGAACCGTCTTACAACAATACAGTAATACTAATAATATATGACATCAGGACTGCAAAAGTGTAAGCCGGCCCAATATTTTCTGGTTGTTCAAATGTTTACAAAATGTTCTTTAATGTTATTAATATAGGGCTAATTCTAAGAAATGTTTAGATTACATTATATGTAATATATATGTATATTTTTTTTTATTTTGTCATATTGAATTATCAGTGTTTTGATAACTGAATAGGCGATTTGTATAGGCTATTAAATGTCAGTTTTACTACGCAATAAAATAAACGATTTGAATAGATTATGTGCTGCTTGATTTGTAGCTTTTGTGCTTTTTATTGTACAATCGGAAAAGCTTTCGGTCTCGTGTGAATTTCTTACAGCCGCTCAACAATAGTGGAGTAGACTAAATCTGCTGTGTGAATGGATGCGCCGCTTGTCAGTGTCGTTACTTTTTTTTACGGTTCTTTGCAGCACTGACATCTCTAGCACGCTGCAGACCTGAATAACAAATCTGAACACCCGTCGCCTGCAACGTGCCTTCTACTGCTGAAGGAAAATGGGGCAATAATGCAGTCTGAATTTATTAAGCACGCTGTTTCGGTGTTGCTTATTGCTATAACAATCAGCCATGCGCCACGCCGTCCGGTCTGGACATTTTGCGCGCGCTTGTGTTCAGGCTAAAGTTTGTGCGTGCGCGTGTGTGTGGGTGTATGTCATGTATTTGAGAGTGGATGCTCAGGTAAGGAGCTCCGGGAGTCTCAGCCCTAATGAACGCTCCTCTGGGGGGCTTCCTGTGTGGAAAGGAGGCTTCACCCTCCTACTGTAACGGCGGGGAGCTCCTACAATCTCTCTCTCTCTCTCTCTCTCACACTCACACACACACACCAGCCACAGTGCTGGTGCGAGCAGGCCAGGAGAGCAAAGCCGAGCTCCATGCCAAGTTTGGGATCTGTCTCACATCAGTACCAAAGATTCCATATTGATACGCTTATCAACAGTCTGCATGCACATAAATCTGTTCTTTAATATTCTTTAACGATGATTACAATCTATTTTCTGCAGGTACCAAAGCAGAAAGGAGAACCAACGTGTGGTGCTGCACTGTCAAAATGTGATGAACGGCTCTGTTCAGCACCAGTTTCATAATGGCTTAATATTATTTGATTTGTAAGTAATTCATTTACAATATTTTCCATGGGCTCAATTGAATACTTTATATCGATAATATAAATTCCATTTGAATTATGATAAGCCTCTTTCTATCGTGTAAAAATGCATGAAGGAGAAGGGGGAACAAAGGAGAACCAATTAATACTTTCAGAGATTATTACATGTGACCAAGATTAATTTGGCCCGTTACTTTAGTGAAACATTCTGTCATTTACCATTGCAAATGTCAAGACGGGGGCAAAGGTGGCCATCCCCTAAGAGTTAAGCCTAATTATACAATTTGTCTTGTGACTGGGACAGACAACTGTAAAGTCTCCATTGGGACTACTTCTTCAGCTGGCCGATTCCATCACTGCTGCTGTCACCCCTGGTATATACTTGGGCTCACTGGCTGACTTCATTCATCTCTCCTTCCTATTTATAGGAATTAGAGAAGACTTGTGGCCAGTAAAGCGTTTTGATGGTTTTTACTAATTTCACTGCAATTTTCCACTGCTGAGGAAGTAGCTTAATGTCAGATCATTTTGGTAAACTAACATCAATAGACTTTGAGTACTGAGGACTGAGATGTCTCCACTTAATAAGCTGTTAAATGTTATGTCAGCTGTGAGAAGGTAATACACCTGGTTCTCATTAACAAGGTTTCTTTCACTAAGATAAACAGAGCTTTCCCAATTCAAAATATTATCAAACTTTCTGACTCCACTCCACACAGATTTCAGCAATCAAATCTTAACATGCACTCACCAAAGTGTGCATACTATAGGAGATGATATGAGTATGGACACAGGGACTATTTTCATGCTTCTGGACACACATTTATTTATCTTTTGCAGATATTCATGGGTTAGGCCTAATATTAGATTCAAGTGGAAATTGTTAGAATATAAAGGGAATGTAGGTTTAACATGTCCAATAGGGACAATCTGAATATGAAATCACAACTATGCAATTTTGTCTCAATCCTGCAGAGGTGGAAAAGGCCATAAGCAGCGGAGATACGGTGTGTACTGCATGGATTTCCTGTTCAAAATGCCACAGTGCAGGTATGAAAAGAAACCATCAATGGCACAGGCAGACCTTAGGTCTATGAGGTATAGTTATTATTGGTTCAAAGCCATGTCTAATGGTTGTTTCAAGGTCAGCTGGGGATGGAGAAAGCAGTCTGTGATGTTTAAGAACATCCAGCCACCTGAGTAAAGCCATAGCCAGGGGGGCACGTGGCCTGTGACGCAATCAGGACAGTTTAGGGGATTCTTCTAAGTAAGCTTATGTGCTTATCATGCTGGGATTAGTGCCCCATTGAAGAGAAGAGGGGTTCGAGATTTTATGGATGGTAAACTGCAAACTAGCAATGCAAAGGCTGCATAACAATGCAGTAAGAAATCACACAGGATGTGATCCAATGCTGTATGCAGTATTTGTTTCCTGTTTGATTTGAGCCTGAAACTGTGGACTCTTTCTATTCTCTCTCTCTCTCTCTATCTCTCTCTCTCTCTCTCTCTCTCTCTCTCCCTCTCTCTCTCCCTCTCTCCCCTTTATGGTGTGGTCCAGCTGAGCAGGAATGATTTCTTCACACTGAATCTTGACCTTTTCCTCTATGAGGAGTTTTACAGCTGCATTCAGAGGCACTGCTGTAGTGTGCATGATAGTTTCTTAGAAAGGGGCCTTATTTCACAATCTATGATAATAAAAAAGAGCCATTACAGCTACAGTTTCAAAATAAATGTTAATGTTTTTGATAACTTTCAGTAGCATGAAGCAGCCAACTGTATTCCAGCATTTTTAATATTTTTTCCCTATTTTTTCCCTCACAGGCATAATTTATAGTCCACACATATTCAGATCTTCTGAATATAATGAAATATACTGAATCTGGTATTGAGAGAAAAATAGCACCCACATACCCCTAGAAGAAAATAACCACAGACTACATATATTCAGATATATTCATAACCTATTATACATGTGTGCCTGCATTCTAAACTAACACATATATCCTCGGTGCTACCAAACAGTGAATATGCAATATGGTTCATGCAACATCTTTTGAGTAGTGTTCCATCCCTGGATATGGCCACACAAATTCTGCTGAGCATTTACCATCTGGACCGAAAATGCTTTTATTGGATGAAGGCCTACATTTAGAGGTTTCTAAACAGACCCTGTCAAACACAAGTTGAGTGGTGAAGTGCTAGTATGGCCCTGAGGTTTTCAAACGTATACACGATGGGCCAGGTATGAGGGACTGGCTCCAGTGCTTGTCCATGGACGACCTTGCTCTCCTCACCCTGAGCTTTGGAAAACCTCCCAGTCCTGTGGCTCCACATTTGGACATGCACCAAGTTTGGAGGTTCACAGATGTTGCCAGGAGGCCAGATATTATGTCCAGCAGACATGCAAGATGATTCATATGTTTTCAGTATCAAAGGGCCCTTGCTTGGACTCTGCGGATGTGAATTTCAAACCACAGTACAATATGAGTGGACACAGTGATCCATTAAAATCATTTTAGAGCATAGGTGTTTTCAGGCCAGCTTTTAAGAATGAATTTATATCTGATTATCTGTATTTGTAAATTATCAAGTGTATTGCCTTTGTAATATATGCAATCCTTATTTCATTTGTTTCTTCTGTAATTCATTTTTTTCTGTCTTAATAAAGTGAGTTTTGCACTATTCTGAAAGCATTAATAATTTTGTACAAAAGCATTAACTGTATCACATCTTTGAAAACATCTTAAGAGCTCCAGGAACTGCAGACTATGCAGACTTTCATAAATGTTTTTAGGAAGCAATAAGACACATACTTAAAATAACTAGCATAGTAGGATCCAACTGTATTTTGCAAACTGTAGACTCAAACCAACAAGTTCCCAAACACTTAACCATTACTGTACAGCTTTGTAATATGGCCTTTCATAAATGTTTTTAGGAAGCAATAAGACACTTATACTTAAAATAACTATCATTAGGAAAGATTTATATATCTTTAAACTACACTGTGTTTGACTGTTATTTATGAAGTCTTAGTGTGGCTGCAATCCTAATAATGATATGAAGATGATTGAAGCTGATCTCCAGCCTGCCTGACTTTGTCTTAACATCAGGATTGTTAGCATTATAACTCATGAAATACTCAAGACAGGTTTCAGATCTCTTGGGGAGCATGTTAGGATGTTGCATTCCTCCCTAGTGAGAATCCTCTCTCCTAGAGTTAAACTAATCAAAACTAACTCTGCAGTGCGCATAGACTGACGTGTGGTGCGTACAGCAGATGAATCATATATATCTCTATCTATCTATCGATCTATCTATCTATCTATCTATCTATCTATAAATCTATAATTTTTTTTTTCATGAGTTCTCGTTTTGTTGTTGTGTCTCAGCAAAAAAATAAAAAAATAAAAAAAATAAAAAAATAAAGAAGTAGAGGAAGAAGAAGCAAGCTAATTGCAAATAAATGCTGATGAGATCGCTGCCTAATTGGTTTAATGAATTTCCTATGAAACTATTAAAGGCGGGCGGAGGTCAGTGAGCGCCCCCCGGAGAGCCCGGCTTCTCCTAGACTTTGCGAAAAGACATCGGGTTCAACTCGCAGCTGCTTGAAGAGAAAACGGACAGCTTCCGCTCCGAATAAAAACTCGCCTCGAAAACTTTTCCCAACAGCCTACGATTTGAGATTCCTACTACCCCCAGAAAGGCACTATAAACTGGACTTTAAGGGGGAAAAACAAGCGCACCACAGTTAGCCATCTGGATGTTTTTAAAGAGACAAGTCATAAATATACTTACGGTGTAGTCTGTACAAGCGACGTTTATTCCCGTTAAAAAAGTTTTCAGTCCAGTAAGATACGTAGTGGGATTGTTGTTGTTGTTGTTGTTGTTCTTGGTGATGATGATGTTTTCTTTTTTTTTTTCTTTTTTTTATTAAATCTCGATGCCGACCAGAGAGCTAACATGTAGACTACATCTGCAAGTGGATCGGGTTTTCTCACTTACTCGGGAGACTTAAGATAGCAGGCAGGTAGGGTGCATGGAAGAGTTTGGCAGACTGCCTGGATTAGGGAACGTGTGCCCATTTTCTCGGATCTTTCTAACAGCTTCTGTGGTGAAACAGAGAATTTTTTAATTTTAGCTTTTAAGCTTTTCACATCCAGTTTCCCTATTTTAAATTATAACTATAAGGCATGATGGAGACAGGGTTAAATGATTTCATTTTTATGGATGACTTTGTTTAGAACCAAATGTGGTAAGCAAAGGGAGCAAAGATGTTGTTTTTTTTGTGTGTGTGTATTTTATAATTGTAGATGCTTTATTTACCTGTTTGTGTGCACACGTAGGCGGAGTTAGACAAGAAAGATCTGCAATGGTTCTATTTTAATCAGCCATTTTTCTATGAATGGTGGGCTGTGGTTTGCGCACTTTTAATTAATGACTTGTAGCCATTGTACATGAACCCAAAGGGACCAGTTCACGCAAGAACTCCACGCACAAACACTATAACAAGATTTTGCAACTTCTGTGCCATGTTCTTCCTGTGTCTTTTAACTCCACTTTATTCATATTCCCATTAAAAATATGTGTTGATTGAACTATGGGCCTGGACGTTATAGTTGAAACTTGTTTTTATACCAGTCTCACTTTTATTTCAGGCAAAAAAAGGTTTTAAACTAAATTTTAACTCATTCTGCCCTGAGGTTCTACGCATAATTTTCCAGTGAAATGACAAACTACTGTTCATCACCCAGTTCTTTTGTGATCTTGCGAGTGTTAGAGCCATAGACTCTTACTGAAGAAAAAAAAAAAAAAAAAAGTTCAAAAGTGCAAAATGTCTATGACACTTCGGGTCCATGTTAAATGCAATGTGAAAGGGGTGGTGTGAAATGGGCCTAGAGCGCAGTAAACACGAGCTCCTCCAGTGTGCTTATTCTGTCTAATAAAGGCGAGATGGGAAGAGTTCTCGCTGCGTCTTCACAGTCTTTTTCGGCTTTGTCTTTTCACAAGTGGCGTCTGCAAGTCTGACTCGCACAGTTACTGATTTGCAGGCTGCATGTTAACGTGGCCCATGTAAGTGATTTCCACGGGCAGGAGAGCAAATCGTCGACAAAAGGAGCAGCTTTTCGATTCAGCGCCGTCGTTAGGACAACCTAAAAGTATTCCTCAGATAATCAGCTCCACTTCAAAGCGTCTCCCATTCAGCAGCGACTGCTTCAGCTCTTTTATGAACTTCCCCCTTTTTCATTCCGAGGGGACCGTCTCTTTGATTATTTTTCATCGTGTTTATTTTGCCCCATTCATAGGACACTTGTTTTAAATAAATAAAAGATCACTCTTTCACTTGGCTCACAGTAGTTCGAGCACACACACAAAAAAGTTGGGCCGCACGACTACGCTTGTTTCAAATTAAACCTGAATATACCCATGGGATTTAAAGGAGTTTGGGAACAAACTTATGAGAGCGGTTCTGGTGAAATGCAAATTGACTTGCGCTAACGTAGCATGAGACTAAGGTCAGTGCAACTGTATCTTAATAGAGGGTTTCGAATTGAAGGAGGGACCAAGGAAGCAGGGAGTGGGGATTTCCACCCCCACCCCAACCCCCACCTACGTGCACTTGAACTTCACACCATCGTTGATACACCTGCTCACAGATGTGATTTCTAGGTTTGTTCATTTGCGCTAGAATAAAGCAAGGCGCTAAAAGGCAAAGGTGATATCTTCCTCCAGCCTCCCTGCATACATAATTATCCCCCCCCCCCCCCCCCCCCATGGTAGACCTATATCCCTTATTGTCTGGTTGCCTACAAGATGCATTGAAAACATTGTTTCTTTTATCATTTAGCAATACGTAAGTAAAAACAATTTTGTAAAAACCACTGAAGGCTGTTTTGTTGTTGTTTTGATGAGCATCCTTCTTTTACGGGCTGTTTAATGGATCCTCCACGGGACATATTCGGATGTTAGTGTCCAGGCAATCGCCATAGAAATCCTAAGGCACCATGAAGAGTGTCAAAGCGCCAAAAAGTCTTGTTTGCTTTGAAGTGGTGCAGCACTGGAGTTACTCGATTCGGATTCTGTAGTGTGGACAGGGGGCACTTTGAAAGTGTACTATAGCGCGTTTTACCGGAGGAAATAAGGATGGGGTGAGGGATGGGGGCTTCATATTCACAAAGCAAAATTCCCTTTATTGTAAGACATCTTTTATGTTCTGTTTCCCATGGCTGATTTGTGCATTGACGACAGTGCCTTTCTTTATAAGATACACCACTGATCAACCATAGACCGTTCCGTTAGCAGAAATATGGGAATATAGGATTGATAACTTATGCACATAACTTATAGAACTTACGAAATGAATTTCAAGCAAAATTTCAGTACATATTATGGCAATTCAAACCTTTTTTTTGTAATTTGTTTAGTGTAGTCCACAGTGCCTTTTTAATAATCTGTATATAACAATATTATTCTCTTATTTGCTCAAAAATATACCATTCAAATTAGATACTATTTTGTTTTTGTTTTGCTAGTTTTCTGTTGTATTAAATCTGTAAGAAAAAAATATAGACTGCCCCACATTTAATTGAAGCAAGTTGTGATTTAAAATAAAATGCGAAAGAAAATGTATGACATAAAATATCATAGATCATAGTTGTCCTGTTTTTTTATTTATTTATTTTTAAATTTTATTCAGGTCCATAAATTTTTCATATCAATTTCATCACGAACACCAAAAATCTCGACAATCCTCTTCATTCTTTCACCCAGCACAATTAACAGCACCATGCACCGCAATAAAAACACACAGTTACTACACAGGGCATGCGAGGGATTCTTCACATTACACATAGGCTAAGTCTATTCAAGTAAAACCTTTTTTTTTTTTTTACACAACACCATGAAAATCACTACATTTCACCAAAATTAATCATATTATTCTTTGGTGTATCTGTAATTCCAGACCAAACATTATTACCAGCAAATAAATTACAATGTACAAAACTGGTTGGGACGTTAGCACAACATTCACAAGCATCGACACTATTAGCCTTTTTACACATCCGTCAGGGAATAGGCCCGTCCACTTTACATAATTTAGGGTCTCAAAGGACATATTCGTACTCTTAAATCAGAGTTACATTGGATTTTTTGCATAAAATACAGTCTAAATAGTTCTTAAATACCACAAAAAAATCTCCCGACCACAGTTATTGTATAAATTTTAAAACAAGTACCCAACAATTTCTAGAATAAACCGTTTTCCCTCAATAGACTCTCATGGAAAAAAGGGTACTGGTCGCTGGGATGGTACCCTCAAGTGTACACCTTTTGAACGTTCATCTTTAACCTAGAAAGGTGCATATACATGCCTAGTGTACCTTTACTCTAAAAGGTAATCAGCGTCCAATTATGTACCTTAAATCCTTTTTTGCTACATAATTGCTACATAAAATACTTTAAACGTACACTATATGCACATGTCCACGTGAAAGATAAATATTAAATGTACAAAAGATAAGGTGTACCACCCCAGCGACAAAAAAGGTACAGTTTAGTACCCTTTTTTTTTTCTCTAAGAGTGTACTGACATAATAGAAGTGATAGACATGCCTGTTTGAACATGTTTCTCATTGCAAAAACATCGGGAATGTTTACAGTATAGAAACACTTGGTAAAGGACAATTGCCCCACAGATATTCATCAGTCCGTCACTATAAAAGACCTCTGGGGAGAAACATAAGCTATAGAAAACTGTCCAGTCTTTGATACAAACACATCAATCACCGGTTATTGTTTCATTTGAACAATGTCGGTGTCACTTAATAGGCTGGATATGACTTAATCAGCTAAGCCCACAGTCCTTTCGGCAATGCAGGAAATATCTTGGTCCAAAATTGAAAGCAAAGGGTGTGAAATGATCCCGGGTTTTGTTGATGAGATGCACCCCTTGTATGTTATTAAATAAAATAATTAAGTTAAAAACGACTGTCAAACACATTTACCCGAAGTTATTAATGCGTTGATCAATATGCAATAGGGTCTTGTAGTACTTGAACGCGCAATGCGCAAGTTAAGGACAAATGGTAGGGTAGGGTAGGGTAGGGTAAGTTAAATTAGGGTAGGGTAGGGGAGGTTAAGTTAGGTTAGGGTAGGGTAGGGTAGTGTATGGGCTGATGGCACATGCTCTTCACCATCTGACATCCGCGGCGCTGTTGCGTGTTTTTTTCGCCAACACTTCTGAGTAGACTACCGCGCCTCAAACACATGATGTTACAGATGTATAAAAACAGTGTGTGGGAGGGATGCAACATGAATATATCCCTTGTTCTTCATATCAGAGCATCGTCCTTGGGTCTGAATGTCTAAAAGAGTCCTCGTCGTCGGATTCGGAGGTTGGCACATCGCTGGAGGGGGTGTGGAGATTGTTAGGGACAGCACTGCCCTGGCATACGTACCACTCGTTGAGGTTGGTGACCTGTGGGGAGAGGTTGGCCGCGCGACTCCGCTGCGGTTCTGTGGAGGGCGCGAGCGCGTCACCGAGCGTCGCAGAGGAGGAATGATACGCGGCGGTTGAGCTGGAGGAAGGGGGCGGAGGAGACTTGCAGTGCACCTTCATGTGTTTCCGCAGTGAGCTCGGGTGCGTGTAGGACTTGTCACAGCCGCGCACTTTGCAGTAGTAGGGCTTGTCGCTGGTGTGCACGTGGGAATGCTTCTTCCTGTCACTGCTGTTGGCGAATTTTCGGTCACAGCCGTCAAACTCGCATTTGAAAGGCTTCTCACCTGAAATCGCAAAAAGCATGCTGCTTCATAAATAACTTGAACATGCAAGTTAGTCCATTGTCCATTGTGCAATATTTTGTGAACATTTATTGGTGAATCATAAGTATTCAGTTAAATTTAACTAATATACAGTAGCTGCAGAACAAGAAATATATATATATATATATTTTTTTTTGCATTCTAAGCTGAAGACATAACATCATGCTTGAAATATATTAAATTCACACAGTGTATTTAGGTGAAATCTTTTTCTTTGCTTTTGGTACTCGCAAGTGTATTCTACTTTTGGTATGTATTCTTTTCCTAGAAAGGTGCATGTAATATACCTTTATAACTTCTAACAACGAATTACAGTTCTTAAGTCATTTTAAATGTACACTATATCCATGTTTCCAAGTGGAGGACACATTAAAAGTACCATCCCATCAACAAGGACTGTTTAGTACCTTTTTCCCCCTGAAAGTATAGATACTATAGAAGTCAGTTGAAAACTCACCACACGTGCTATGACTGCCACCTTCATGCAGTAACTTTTCAACTGCACAACGCTGCTTTGTGATACGTGTAGCTGTTTACACATCCACATATCACTTTCAGACTAAATTATTTTGTTACTTAGCATAACATCCCCCGAGACTGTGGACAACATGAGGGTATCCCATAATTCCCCCCCTTCTTTGCCTGTAAACATCGTGGTGGGTGATATTGATCTTTGCGTCACTAGCAACAAAACACTGCAGTCAATTAGGAGGTGAGACTGTCAATCAGGCCTCATGCCTAAATATACAAACAGCACACAAAATATCAGGATCACAGGAAAGGCATGATCCCAATGGCACGAAACATAAACACAAGCTAATGCAATCACTTACTGTTTTAATGTAGCTTCATTTAAACTTCAGCATCAAACCGTAAGCATAAAGAAAGATAAAATTGCAGCCACTGCGTGTGCATGTCATTGTAAACAAGTCTATGGGTCGCAGCCTAATTGGGGTGGCACATGTTCCTAGCAGTGTTGCCGACGAAATAAATACACTACATTTTAAACGTCCAAACAAGAACATGTCGTTACTAATCCCACAACAAACCGACTCAGGTAGAGACTGTTAGATAGGCTGTAACAAAATAAACTCTTGAAAAATAACGAGGCCTTCATGCGCGCTATAGTGGATGAGGTAATAGTATGACCTGTTGTTAGACTTAGGATTCACAAATGTTAGGGGGGGAAAAAGCTATTTCATATTAAACCTGGTGTGTTTAGTGATGCAATTGCTTGGCACCGCGACCCTGAGCAGATTAGTGAAAATGAATGAATGATTAAGGCTTTGCTACTGTGGATCTATACATCTGGACATCATGATTGATGTTTTGTTCGATGCTATCGTATATTTGGCCTGAATCCGCAAACCCAGAGGGAAGGAAACAACCGAATTAGTTTTTTATGCTCTAAATATAACACTTCCGGTTGTATTGGGACTTTCATGAACCTGATACGTGTGGATATAAAATCTCTTTTAAAGGGGGGTCTTTCCTCTTTGTTTACTAATCCATGCTCCAAAAGTCCAAGACTCCTGAGGCGCTCGAGTTACACTTTAAAATGCGGAGCAGTCATTCTTGGAAACAAAAAAGTACACTATAAAGCTACAAACCACTGTAACATAACCTTACTGACATCTTATATCCATAAGCAGCGCCTATATTTTCACCATCTCCCTGTGTAAATCTAGTTTTGGGTAAAATATAATGAGAAAGTGGGTTTATCCGTGGCAAAATAGGTACTATGTCAAAAGCAGCTACATGCGATTACATCGTTCCCGATGTTATTCATCACAGTGTGGGCTACAGCGTGTGGACTAATACAAATTACTATTGCTAACTATGTAACAACTTCTGTTCCGCTCAGTCTAGGCTAATGACGAATAGCTTCACTGACCTGTGTGAGTCCTCTTGTGAATCTTTAGGTTTTCCGAGCGAGCAAACACTTTTCCACAACCAGGAAAAGGGCAAGGAAACGGTTTCTCTCCCGTGTGAACTCGGATGTGGTTGATCAGTTTGTACTTTGCCTTAAACGCCTTGCCCTCGCGCGGACATTCCTCCCAGAAGCAGACGTGGTTGCTCTGCTCGGGTCCGCCGACGTGCTCCACCGTGACGTGGTTTACCAGCTCGTGCATGGTGCTGAAAGTTTTCGAGCACGGCTTCTTAGACGTTTGTTCCTGGTCAATCCATTTGCAGATCAGCTCTTGTTTGATGGGCTGCCTCATGTACCTCAAAAACGCCCCCGTGGCTCCATGAGGGGCTGAAGCGAGGTTCACATTTAAGTTCATGGAATTGTAGCCGTGAAGGGAAGGTCCATAGTGATCAGGCCTGTGGCCGAAGTGATCTGGCCGGCCGTAGATGTCCCCTGGAAGACCCAGGCGCATCTGTCCGTTGAGAGCATGGTGATGGGCACCTGGGGCTGCCTGCTCGTGAAGTCCCGTGAAAAGTGGATGGGCACCACCTTCCGTGTGCCCGTAAGCACCTGTTGGGGAAATGAACATGCCATGGTGATGAGGGGAGGAGGCGGAACTATGCTGGTCGCCAAGTGCATGCATAGCAGAGGCTGAGAGCTCTCTCCTGAGGATGAAGTCCCTGCTGCTTGCGTAGCCTGAGTGGGGGTGAGCCACGGGGAAACCAACTGTGGTCTGAGAAGACGGGAAGGATGCCGCGGTCTGGGCTTCGGGATGGCTTTGAATGTGCTGCGATGGACTAAGTTTGAGAGCATTTGTCTGTGCCATGTGCTCGGGTCCAAATGGAGTGAGAGCCACTCCAGGGTCGTTGCCCATCTCCCCAGGGTGGAGGTGGGCATGGTGGGAGTGAGGGTGATGCCCCCCTATCCCCGGGAAGCCTGTCATATTCTGATGAGGAAGGGGTTGAGTCGCTGCCAAATCCGCTAATCTTATCGCCGAATTCCTCTTGCTCAAAGAGGGCTCCATATCTACACCGTCATGTCCACATTCACTACTTTTGTTTTTTTTCTTCTTTTTTTCCACTACACGCCTTCTAAAACATTAAAATATATGCATATAGCCATCTATATAACTTCTTTTGTCCTGCCTCTAACTCTGCTTGCTCCTTTTCCCACTCTGTCCTCAAGCGATTGGCAGAAACTACAACAGTTGGAGGACACAGTGGGGAATACAGTTTAGAAATGGCACTGCGGGTATTGGACAGATTTCGGTGACTGGCAGTTAAAGGAGCGAAGCGATTGGCTGTCTTTCAGTGCGCAGGCTCAGCGGGGTTCCGCCCCCTCACTCCCATCACCGCTGTCGACTCCAAAAAGTTGTACTCACAAAGTTGTGTGTAAGGCGCTGTTTACAGGACATGCAAATATGGACAGAGGCATTTTATATACAGAATTTATTTATTTATTTATTTATTTATTTGTTTACAATTAGTAGGCTACGGTATTTAAGCTAAGAAATTAAGCACAACACGTTTTTGCTAAATCGACAGGTGAATGTAGGCGACTTTTAATGACTGTAAATAAATCTAAAATAAACTGTAACTGTAAATATATAGAATTTTTTTCTAGATTAAAGAAACTAAAAATGAATGAATTAATGATGTCCTGTATTTAAATGAATAACCTTGTACAGAATAAAAAATGTGTAATTTGCACAGGATGTTTCTCTTTCAACTGTAGTGCATTTCGTAGTTTTTTTATTTTATTTTAAACATTTGTATTATCAGTCACCAAATTATTGTTGTATATCATTATAAAACGATATAAATGTATTATATATGATTTTTTTTAGCCCAGATTTAAATGCTAATTATTTAAATAATAAAAAGAGAATGGCAGAAACAAACTCTGGGCGAGAAAAATGCATTTTTAGGACTAACCTGCTCAATAACGTTCAATTTCAATTATTTTTTAAGGCTGATTAAATAACTAAACGACATATAATAAAGCAGGCGATTTAAAATATTTAAAACTGACACTGTCTTCACATGTCTTCTACATGACTAATCCTGTTAATTGATATTTAATACATTTAAGGATATTTAAATATTTAATTCAACACTTTGGTCTCTAGAGAAATACACGTAAATTTCCAAATATTTTATCATGTTGTCATCTACTCTCTCTCTCTCTCTCTCTCTCTCTCTCTCTCTCTCTCTCTCTCTCTCTCTCTCTCTGTCTCTCTCTCTCTCTCTCTCTCTCTCTCTCTCTGTATGAGTGAGAGTGTGCGTTGAACTTTATGATACAAGCACACACCCTTTTAAGGTTCCTATTGAACACAGCAGGGAGTTCATCTGTCATCGGTTTAATTTGTCTTGATTCAAAATCATTCTGAAAATTGATTTATGTTAGTAATCAGACGATATTTGGTGAATCTAGTGGAATATTTCAGGTCGAATAAAACACCACCGTTGCTAAATTACTCGCCTAAATGAAATTAATGGGCTTCTTCAGGTTATAACCCTATAAAGCCGTGACTGCCGTATGACTTTAAAATCAGACATTCAAAATTATTTAGGCTTTTGGTTTTTAAAAAGTTGTAAGTTGGATGTAGCCTAGACAGAATAAACTGGGTATTAGATCAAATCAAGTCTTGGGTAATTTGCAATTAATCAGTCACGTTATCATCAATTATGAAACAGTTCAAATGTTTCGTGCGGCCTCCTTTTGATTTCTTATTATGTTTACAGTTGTTTAAATTCCTATATATTCGTTCATATCTATTAGCAATGTGAAGGTTTATATATGGTACTTGGGGTCTGAATGTATTATTAATGAGCTTATATCGTTGATGAAACGGAATTATTTCGATGGTCACAAGAGAATACGCAATATTTAACCTCAGATTGCGATTGCGCCATGTGTGTGTGTGTGTGTGTGTGTGTGTGTGTGTGTGTCTGTGTGTGTGTATGAACCTATTACTAGACTACATTCAGTAACTACACACATGGGTTATTTAGTAAAATGTGATTTACTTTTCGGATGCCATTTCATCCTTATTATAACTTACATCTTTATTACAATAAAGAGGGTTTGTTTTAATGGGGGTGTTTTTTTTTACATAGTTTGTTCAAGGGGCCACATATGAAGGCCGGAGGTCAAACACTCATGAAAACCGCTAAGGTCAGTGAAAGTAACCAACAAACCGTCAACATAATGATAACGTCAAATCGGAGATATATTTTGTGGTTGTGTGTAAAGTGGTGCTGCCATACTGAAACTACATATTTATTGTATTTTTTTATGTTGCCTCAGCACAGTAAGAAGTATGGTTAAGGGAGCTTGTAATGGTCACCATGCCTGTTTGAGTTTTAATACCTCTGTGTGGACGTTGGGAAAAATGTGGTTTACCATTTTCAGCATTTTTTTTCTTGCCCGCTATGGGAAGAAAGCAACAGAAACTAAGACTTGCTGCCCCAGGCCGAGTACGTCGCCGCTCTTCTTTTACTTCTTTTTTCCCCCTACCCATTGCAAGGGGGAAAGGTTTTGTGGTTTCCTTGAGAAATAAAGAACTTCTTAGAGAGGTCGGCAGACGTGACTTTGAACTTGGATCAGATCCTGTGTTTCCTGCGGAGAGGGAAGAAATGGTCTTGGGAAGAATGGTCTATAACGTTTAAGCTGCAGGGCTTTGAGCTGAGACGCACACAATCCCAGAAGTTTTACACTCCTTCTGCTTCTTCCGCCGTTATTTGCCGTTTCAAGCGAGAAGAGGACAAGATAAAGTTTGAACCGTGTTGGAATGGGACCGTGTGGAAGAAGAGCTAAATGAAAGTGTAAGTAAAAGCTCACTTTTTCCTGTGTGGGAGTTTTAACCCTAAACACACCCCAAAAGAATTTACTTTTAATTGGTTTGGGGAGCCGCGTGGCAGTAATATATATATATATATATATATATATATATATATATATATATATATATATATATATATATATATATATATCTTTATATATATCTTTATATATATATATATATATATATATATATATATATATATATATATATATATATATATATATATATATATATATATAATTTTTTTTTTTTTACACATAGACTATGACCACTGGATTGGGATTATGTGACTGACTTCACTTGAGGGGATTTATTGTTTATCTATCTATCTATCTATCTATATATATATATATATATATATATATATATATATATATATATATATATATATATATATATATATATATATATATGCGTGTGCGTGTGTAATTTGGTTAGTTAATTAATTAATTAATTGATTAATTAATTAATTAATTGATTAATTAATGCATTCATACATTGTGTCCTGTAAAATACGTATGAACATAAAAATGGTGTTCGGGTACCATCTAGAACACTTCTTGTAACATTTGTATTGTTATGTATTTTTTGTAGTCATTAGTTTACTCTTGGTTTTCCGGTTGAGACAAGATTCATACCACAAGCTGAAAAGGAAAAATAAAAAGCAATACTAGTTATCTGATATAGTTTATATAGTTTGTTATATTAATGCTGATATATATAAAAAAAAAAATCACAACCAGTTTTCTACTCTCATCTTTGAGCAGTGACAGTACCTAAAATAATTTGTGTTCCGCATATCAGTGCAGTCTGGAAAAGACTCAGTGTGCTATTGCCACTGGCTGCTGCTCTAATAAACCTATTCCAAACTATGCTTTAAAAATCTACATTGTGGCAGCTAGTGTGCGAATACTTACCTACAATACGAGTCATCGAATAATACGGCTTTGTATTTTACTCAAGCAACCCTTTATGCTACTTATTAATTGCTTATAACAAATCTCCTCGGGGTTTATTTAAATTATTAGACAAAATGGCATAGCAAAAGATTGAACATTTCACTCCTGACGGCTGCGTGCAGTATAAAATGATGTACAGGTTAGTCTATAGTATACTATTGTGGACTAATGTTGCAAACGCTATCATAAAACGACAGTAGCTTTTGTTGCTTTGATTTCCGTATATACTCAGTAAAGGCTCAGCGAAAAAAAAAAAAAAAAAAAAGTAGGCGGTAATTGCCAGTGGAAAAATGGCGATCGACTATTAGTCGCCAAAGAAGCGCATGCTATTGGAGAGACCTATGGGATTGATGAGGCTCGGGAGCCAATGAGACAGCGCCAAATGAGTGACCGCTCTCCAGTTAAAGGGGGCGTAAGAAGAGGTAGTGCCAGTCCACTGAGAAAGACAGACCCTCCGAGATAAACACAGAAGAGCGAGAGAAATAAACATCCCGATCCGAGATGCTTCAAGAACGCGCCGCGTGTTTAAAGAAGACACAGTAAGATAATCAGTCGATTTTTTTCCGACTCGATTTAAACGGGAAGACGCGAAGGAATCTTTTTTCCCCTTCCCTTTCACTGGGATTTTAAGTTAGAAGTTATACACAAGAAAAAAAAAATCTAAGAACGAGATAAGAGTAAGAACGCTTCTGTTTTTTTTTTTTTTTTTTTTTTTTTTTTCGTGTGTGAGGATTAGTACATACAAGTTTTACCTCATGTCGTGTTTTCAAATCTGGAAGTTATTACTTCCATAGCTAACAGCCTTCTCTGTTTATTTATTTGGCGTTTATCTGGGCCGTTACAGGTAAACTGCTTTGAGCAAAATTTATATTAAGTGAGAAATAATGTTACTGGACGCTGGTCACCAGTTCCCTGGCTTGGGAGTGGGAACATTTGCGAGACATCACGCGGCGAGCGACATGCAGGACAGGGACTTGAGTTTAGCGCAGAACAGCTTCGTTGACTCTGCGCACATGGGCGCTTTTAAACTGAACCACGATCTCTCCCCCGGACAGAGTTCAGCGTTCACCTCACAAGCCCCCGCTTATCCCGCTGCGGCTCTGGGCGCGCACGCGGCTCATGTCACCTCGTATGCGAGCTCGCCGTTCAACTCGACGCGGGACTTCCTTTTCCGCAGCCGAGGTTTCGGAGACTCGCCCCCGGCGAGCGGTCAGCATGCCATCTTCGGCCCCACTGCGGGGTCCCTGCACCATTCCCACGCAGACAGCCAAGGCCACATTCTGTTCCCCGGGATCCACGACCAGCACGCCTCGCATGGATCCCCAAACGTGCTCAACGGGCAAATGCGACTTGGACTACCGGGCGAGGTATTCGGACGATCAGACCAGTACCACCAGGTCTCAAGCCCTCGGACCGACCCTTACTCAGCAGCCCAACTCCACAACCAATACGGCTCCATGAACATGAATATGGGGATGAACATGGCAGCGCATCACCACCATCCTGGTGCCTTCTTTCGCTACATGCGGCAACAGTGCATCAAGCAAGAGCTCATCTGCAAATGGATCGATCCGGAGCAGCTGAATAACCCTAAGAAAAGTTGCAATAAAACTTTTAGCACAATGCACGAGCTTGTCACCCATGTCTCAGTTGAGCACGTCGGAGGACCGGAGCAAAGCAACCATGTCTGCTTTTGGGAAGATTGTCCGCGGGAAAGCAAACCCTTCAAAGCTAAATACAAATTAGTGAATCACATACGCGTGCACACAGGAGAGAAACCTTTCCCTTGCCCGTTCCCCGGTTGTGGCAAAGTATTCGCACGATCAGAGAATTTGAAGATTCACAAGAGGACGCACACAGGTAATTATGATCAGTTTGTTTATACTTGACTTGTGTTTAAGAGTTAGTTAGTTGATGCGACGCAATGTTTCCTCGTTACTTCAATTGTCCTGTGGCATTAATTTAACTCTCCAAATCGTTATTAAACTGCATTTATTGCGGTTGCTAGCTATATATATATATATATATATATATATATATATAGCGTCAGTTTTTAAATATTAACCATTGTTTATATATGGGATGGAAACTGATGTTTCATCGTTAAAAAATGTGAAGAATCGTGTTCCGTTCATTTTGCGGCTTACATTCTGCTTACACTCCTGAAAGCGATTACGGCTCGGTCTAAACAAACGCAATGAATTTTCATCAGTGTGATAAATTATGTAACAGACTGTCGAGGATTTTGTGATTTGCAAACAAACTTTAACCGGGTCGCAGGCGACGCTAGAGCTCCTGTCCTGTTACCGCATCGTGTGCACAGAGGCGCCGTAAATCTCTTCAGCCGCTTTAATGTCTTCGTGGGCCAATGCTCATGCGCTAAGTTCGCTACGTCAGGAGTTTAAAATTCGGTTTACTGACCCACTAAGCTGTTCTTGTTTTTAAAAAGTCTGCCAAAAAAATTAACAAATCCATTACAAATTGTACACTCCATTTTTTTTTAATTCTTTTAGGAATATCTGATTGGAAGGCCTGTTGTTTTCCTTAATAGCCTATGCGTGTTTCTATGAGCTGGACAGGCCATAATGTGGATTTTACTTAATTTCTTGTCATATTTAGTGTTCCACTATTCACTGCAACACTAAACCTTGACTATCGAGCTGTTGATTGAATTTTATTGTTTCCAAAAATCGCCTAAGCCCAATGTTTGTCAGCTTAACCACAGTCAATGGAATGACTTTGTAGCTAGTTTATGAAGTGAAAATAAGCAGCACTTAAATGTCGTCTATAGTTCGTGCTCATATTTTTAAACATTACAGCTGACAGTTTAAACTAACATCTTGAAACATTTTGCATTCATTTGTGAGAACACAGTCTGCTTGTGAGAAGAGTCGATTGCTAGTGGTAATGAAATACAGCTGATTGCATGCATTTTTACACACTTGCATTCATTACCTAATTGGTACATTGTAGCATTGCAGATGAAGAATAAATCACTTTAGCTTTGGGTTGAATTTGATTATTTTTGACCCGATGTACACTGCTGATAAGGGTGAGCATTTGATGCAAAGGTTTTTTTTTTCCTCACTATTTTTTCCTACAGGAGAGAAACCATTCCAGTGTGAGTTTGAAGGCTGCGACAGGCGCTTTGCAAACAGCAGTGACCGGAAGAAGCACATGCACGTGCACACGTCGGACAAACCGTATTTGTGCAAAATGTGCGACAAATCCTACACTCACCCCAGTTCTCTTCGAAAGCACATGAAGGTAATTCTTTGCAAAAAAAAAAAAAAAAAAAAAATACACTGAAGTCATCAAACAAAGTGTGTAGAAGTTTCTGCGACTTGTTATTGTTATTGATGACACTGTTGTGCGTGGTGCAGACTACCACACAGCTGATGTATGCAATGCAGTCTTTGCTCTGGTTAATTAATTGCTCGAAATGTTTTGTCCTTTTTCAGGTCCACGAATCTTCCCCGTCAGGGTCCGACTCGTCTCCGGCAGCAAGTTCTGGATATGAGTCGTCCACACCCCCCGGGCTGGTGTCACCCTCCACCGAGACCCAGAGCAACACCAACCTGTCGCCCTCGTCCGGCGTACACAGCTCAAACGCACATAGCGGCCTGTCGTCCAACTTCAGTGAGTGGTATGTTTAGGACTGGATCAGTCCACAAAGAAGTATTTCTCTCTCTCTCACACACACACACACACACACACACACACACACCGCTCCAGTAAGACCTGGGGTCTAAATGAGACTTGTACAACGACTAGGCCTAAGCCTGTATCTTGCGCTATTCTCCCGGGAGTGATCCTCATCAACCGAAGAAACGTGCACAAAGAAGCACTCCTTCTTTTGTAAATACTTTGCACCCTTTTCCCTGTTGTTGTAATAGATTTTGTCAGGTTTTTTATGTTTTATTTTTGGTGTATAGATGTCGCTTCAATGGTAGCTATTTCTCTAACCGGACTTTTAGTGCACATATTACGATAAAAGTTGTATATGGTCATAAATATTGTGCTCTCATTAAGGCAAACTGATTGTACCTAAAACATCTATTAACTGGTATGAGTGCCAAAGTCAACACTTAACGAAGACGGACAATATTTGCTTGTGAATGTATATTTTCGTTTGCTGGGCTTAACTTGTGATGTTTTTGTGCTTTGCAAGTTCGAATTGTGAAATATATTTGGAAGATGTGAGGAAAATAAACGTCGTGCAGTTCAATTTTCTGCTACAACTCCCTTCCTTTTGTAAATATCGACTGCCATATTTATCCATTTGTAATTAAATTATGGTATTTACTTGCAACAGATGAAACAATATTTATAAAGAATGTTTCTTTACTATAAATATGTACAATTATGAGCTGAACAGGGGCAGGTGTTTTGTTATGTGTTTTTGTTCAAAGTTCAAGAGGTGTTTTCTCCATTATTGTGATAAAAAAAAAATTTACTGCATACAAATATAATAAAATGTGGTTCACGTGTTAAACTGTATATATTTTCTCGTGCTTTTTTTCTTCATTGTTGTGCATCTGTACATTTTTGTTCGTCTGGTACGAAATGGTAAGCTTTATTATGCTAGTATACAACTATTCGTTTTTTTTTCTTTCTTTCTTTCTTTTAATTGACGAGGTTTCACTTAAATTTTCCCCTCTACCTTACCCCGTCTAAGAATTGGTTGGATTATTAAACTGAACTTCATACAGCCAATCTTCAAAAACAAAAATGCGTTGTTAATAAAACGTGTTGATACTTAACTACTGATACTTAAAAACAGGACTGTGATTGCACGTGCATATACCAACGACGTGCTTTTGTTTTATTTGGAAGACCTGTATCCGGATTCTCCCGCTTTGCTTGCGTTTATCTGAGGTTAAGTAGCATATCCATGAACATGACAACATTGCAGGGCAATCAGGCGAATGTTTCTATAGTACTTGAAGGTAATATAAATATGCAATAGGTAGCAATGAATATATTGTGAATTTCTGTAAAACGCCATTTATATTGCATTTATACTTCTTGAACGGCTAAAACAGCAACATAACATTATATAACTGCTACATTTATTACATTTATAAGCAGTTGTTCAGTGGCTCTATATGGCTGTTTTTAAGATGATTCCGAACAACACAGAAGTAGCTGATAAATGGCAGATCAGTCGGTAAGCACCATTAACAAAATATCTCTTAGACTCACCAATTGAACAGCTCCTTCTCTGTACTTCTGGTGACAGAAAATAAAAAAATCTCCACAGCGTATTCAAACACAGCAGTCAAAAGCTGACTACAGTCGAGGTATACGAAACTAAACATTTGCGTGGGGGTTTTCTTTTCTTTTCTTTTCTTTTGTTTTTTTTTTAAAAACCCAGCAGTGAAGACCCCTGCTATGAAAAATGGTAGGTTACTTCTAACCCCATGTCAGAACAGCCTAATATACCAACTTAGTAACTGCTATGGAGCGTTACCATTTTGACACGGTCTGGATATAGCCGAAATATATTTATATATTTATGTATGTCAAGCCTGCGGTGTTTCCCGAGATGTCAGCTGTGAAAATTATGACAACTGTCACCCAGTGCCTTTGTGGAAACATACGACAAACGTGTAAACGAGTGTGTTACCGGTATCTATACTTAGATAGCATCAAATGATGGGTCTAGGCAGATGACATATAAATAAATGGCATGTCTGATATATCTGCTGTGTCAGGCTAAGCAGGAAACTCTAGAGCTGCTGGGCAGGCCACTGTGCTAGAGCGACTGCTTCACTGTACGCTTGTTACTTACAGTCTCCATGACTGGACTGTGTGCTGACCTGTTGGGGTTGATCACCTGCACTAAGCGTGACCTGTAGGGAGCGTGATAGGTCAATGTCACGCAGAGCGCAGCCACCGTTTCCTCCTTGGCGCACATTGCTCTATTATTGACCCGTGTAGAAAGACGTGGATGCGGAAACGCAACTCTTCGCGAGCCAGAACATAACTTGGGCTAACAGTTACAAGAATTCATGAGCGACGAACTATTTGCTTAATGTTGATTAGAATGTGATGCGCTCTAATATCACGCGAATCTGTAGACCCTGACCTGGCTCTACCTGAAACAAAAATGAAAAATCACAATTTCATGTGTTTTCTAGCGTTCAGTAGTACAGATTTATTACTGCGACAAATATAATTTCCCTTACACTAGTCCGCTTTGCGAATACTTGCAGACTTTGTAATGTCAAATTCGATTTATGTTAATTATCTACGACCAGCTTTGTCTCAATGTCTATCTGAGCAGACTTTACCTCCCACACGCTGCGCTCACTAGCAGGATGCGCGTACGTGGCAGCGCTACATCCGTGTGCGCGCGAACACACGCACATAAATACTAATATAGATTGGGTTTTTTTTTTTTACCCTCGTCGTTTAATTATTTATACCAATAGCTCCAATTTTATGGAACGGCAATAAGTCGCATGTACGTACCCAAGATAAGGAAAAAAAGGAAGAGTTTTCATTATTACGTGTGTTTAATAACGTTTTCGAACCCGTGCGTTAACTTGGCCTGTAAAAGATTTGGACCATCTGCGATCTGTCCCCACTCTCAATCATTAGAGTAATGGTTGGCTTAATTTTCCACCGATTGCATCCACACCTGCAAGAACATGGACGCGTGTGGCCATGAGCACACACCTCCCCCTACTTGTCTAAGACACAGTGTGCACACAGAAAACACTCACTCTGGGAACATTTTATAATTCATAATTAATTTACAATTTTTTTTTTTCAGTGAGTAATTGTTTTATATTTTGTCTTTATATTTGTACATTTCCGTTTGTGTAGTTGGATTATCGCTTCCTATTTGGATGGGAACACAAATGATTTAATTAAAAGAATTGTTAGTCTTTTATTCATCCTATATTAGCCTATTCCAGGTATAACGTAGTAGATAGTCCCTCATCGCAATAAATCATTTTGGGTTGTTTGAAACGAAAAAAATATTCAAACTCAAACCTTAATACACAGAAATGTCTATATAAAGCGCAACTTCAGCACTGTTCACGATAGCCTACCGACCATGATGTACCGGCCACGCCCAACATGAAGCCTTAATGTTAAACGTTTTAATGCTATAATATATAAATCATAAGTCTGATAACATTGAATGGGAAGAAGCGCTTATTACAAAACGGTCAATGTTAAAGCAGCAACATTATATAGTCTACACACACACACACACACACACACACACACACACACACACACACGCACGCACGCACGCGCGCGCGTGGTTGAAAGCCCCGTTGGATGTAATTTAAATGGGATTGGTTAATTAATGCATTTATTTATTTATTTATTTACAGAAATTTTGTCAAACAACAGACAAAAAACAAACAAACAAACAACAAGACTTAGTAAATGATGTGATTGTTCGATAGCGACCGTCAGCAACAACGGACATACTTGTACAAAACTGTAATTTCATAACACAAACAAACACACACACACACACACACACCCACACACACACACACACACACACACACACACACACACACAGACACAGAGAGAGAGAGAGCGAGAGAGAGAGAGACACACACACACACACACACACACACACACACACACACACACACACACACACACACACACACACACGTTATGTTAAAACTTAGATTTGACGTTTTAATATATATATTTTTTTTTACAGTTTGATTAAATGATTAAATAAATAAATAAGTAAGTAAGTAAGTAAATAAATAAATAAATAAATACGTGGTAACGAGACTTCCTAGCTGTTGTGATCGATGACCTCCGGTTACCCTCACTTCAGCCCGCACACAGCTGTATTAAATAGTACGTCACAACATTAGTCCAGCTGTGCTCTGGGTACCTCAGATGGCGCGCGGGATTTATTTGTCACGGTACTGTCCGGTTTGAGGTACACATGGTCAAGCACGCATAGTGGACTTCATAATGCTCTCTATAACGCATAAGTGATATCTAGGACAGTGTCATAAGTACATTTTATGTTAATTAAAAGTTGTAAAGAAATGAGCCAATAAAAACAGCCACATTATGTGTTGAACAACATCAACATGTTACTGGCGCCAGTTCGTTGTGTTTAAGCGCCATTTCGGTGGTGTCTCATTGCCGTTAGAATGTATGGCAAATAAGAGAAGAAACAAATAAAAACAAAACGGTGCTCACGCTCACTATGCTGTGAGGTGTCATAGTACACTTTTATTTTAATTCATATATTTCCGATAGCTTGATAACCCTGATCCGGTGATGAAACCTCTTTCTCGAACGACGTAAATGTTCATATTTGATTGATTACCTGCACTAAGCGTTTATCTCCATGAGGTAAATATATCCTGAAATATATCCGTTCTGTGCCTATGGGATATCGCAATATCAGTGCAGCTTTCAAAAGAATAACCTCGCAGGCAACACGTTTTGACATCTAACGTTCTCTTCACACTGATGTGAGGAAAATAAACCAACCCAATATTGTTTGCTTGATGATCATATCAAAAGGAATATCTGCGTGAAGACTAGCGAAGGGGGCCTAAACTATTAATTTGGGGAGAGTACAGTGAGTTTAATAATTCGTGTTTTATGTGTTAATAATAAGTGAAGTAGTGCTTGTATTAATTGACATCTATATTATGACTGAATTCCATGTAGACACAGTAAATTCACACTAACATATGAGAAAAAACTTTGTCACAGTGACAGTGAGTAAAGTGTGCATACCCTTATTTAGATACGCCTATAGTCTAAAATTGCTTCTTGTTTTAGCGCTTCTTGTGTCCTTCGTCTTTCAGTAGTAATTAGTAAGGGGGTGGGGGGGGGGGGGGGGGGGAGGGGGGGCATCTCCACCCGCTAACAGTCGTTTTCATCATAAACTCATCATCAGTTACCTGCCACAGGATAAATGTGAATCGCATACATTTTGTACTTTACTTATTTCATTTTAGGATATTTAATAATGAATATTTTTCTGTTATTATTTTTGCTTTTTATTATAGCCAATCCCTGGGTGTGAATGACCTGCTTGTTATTATTTCTGTTCATTAATACATGAAAATAAAAATAAAAATTCGAATTTTCTCTATTCTATTCTTATCATTATCACATAAACTTTAAGAATGAAATGCTTATTGAATGATCTGAATTACTTTTGTTTGAAGAAAAAAAATTAAACCTATTGTGTAATGCAATATTGTCGAATATAATTTTTTGACCCGTTTGCTTTTTTCCTCAACACTCATTAAATATAATTATGAATATACAGGCAAATTGTTTATTGTTTATTTTATTGTTTTTATTGTTTTTATTACTGAAGATATGAATTACCTGTGTGACTTTGGATCAGCAATAAACCTTCTTAAGCATTATTGTTATTTAGTTTCCTTTGATAAACTTTAACTTTTAGTCCTTTTTTCGTTTGTTTTTCCTCATTTCCAAATTTCTGCACCACATCTTGACCATAATTGTATTTGGACAAATAACAGGCTATTAGTAATTTTATAAAGATTTAAGAATATTTGCCTTCCTGGTTCATTTCACAAAAAAAAAAAAAAGATTTTGTAGAAGACTGTTATAACTATCTTAGACCACTGAGACACTTTTCATGTGCAGCAGTCACCCATTCAAAACAATATCTTGAACGGGTAGGTTTTTCAGTGTACCAGTGAAAGTTAGGCTCCTTATTTATCTTTTTTTTTTTCTGATTTAGTCTTACCTCAAGCCATCTCTCTCTCTCTCTCTCTCTCTCTCTCTCTCTCTCTCTCTCTCTCTCTCTCTCTCTCTCTCTCTCTCTCTGTTGTGTTTCTGTAGTGTGGAAGACTATGTACAGTTTGGTTTCCTGTGACACAGAGCTGACGTTCATAATGTGTAATGTAGGTGCCCACTGCCTTTCTCCCAAAGCTCAGTGTGTTTTCTGTGAGCGAGCTTGAATAGCCACACGTCTGGCCCAGAGAAACAAAGAAAAAAGGCCAACTCCTGAAGGAAGTGGGCACTGGCAACACCCATAAACACGGCATAAACATGACCGTGCCATATCTTCCAGTGTGAAACACTCTCTTTTTCACATAGACTAAACTCATATGAGTTCCTTTTAAAAGCAAGATTTGTTGCTGTGAATCATAAAGTATAATGAAAGCCATTCTCTATTATTAGTCAGAATTCTTGACAGGTTTATTCACTATAAAAACTACCAACAGAGTTTTAACTACTAAGCAGCATTCCAAATTAGTGCAACGTCATAATAATTTATTTTAGCATAGTCATTTGTTCCTCTTATCAAATAAAACACTTTATTGATAGACTAAACATTAAATACTAATTTCGCTAGACATCTCATTTAATTTAAATATAATTCTCTGAGAATTATCTTCATACTGCAGCAGTTATAGCAGGTTCTTACACATCAATCCTAGATATGGAGGGCATTTATTCATTTCTATTATGGTGGAAAATCTCAAGGTGTCGGTCAGCCATGTAAGGGTGCATTATGAGACTTTGCCCCACTTTTTTAAAGTAGGCCACAACAGATTAAGGAAATTTTCAATTTCCCTATACCTATAAACCCAGAGTCACACCTCCACTACCTCATCTCTTTGATCCTTAAACACTGCAGCCCTCTGCCTCAGGGAAACATGTGGCCTAAGGATGCTCTTGCAATTCTGTTTACAGGGTCCTAATGACAGAAAGGAATGAGCCCTCTTCTGTTCTTGGCCATTTTTGGTTAATGAATCTGCCATTAAATTTGCCCTGGGTTATATCAGCAGCACTTTCTTTCTTCAAGCAGCCATTTCCATTCTTAATTTGCTCATTATTGGATTTAAGAGGGTCATTTGGCTACTCTCATAAATCTGGTTTTCCAAAGCAAATGGGACTCGGTTATCCAAAAGAATTACAGGTTCAAGATTAGCATTAGAAAGTGTTATTTGTGAAAGATATATATATATATATATATATATATATATATATATATATATATATATATATATATATATATACATTACAAGTTTATGACTTTTTGACTTTTGGATAAATTAAGTAACTAACAAAAAAAACAAACATGAATGTAGATTTAATATTTTAAGACATTTTTCTTAATTGACTTTAAGGGCTTTATTGATATCATTGCCTCGCCATAGAACCACTGAAATTGCTGTTCAACCTGGAATGTTATAGAAAGGAAACTTTTTGATAGCCTAAGATTTACAAAATCCAGTTTTAATATGCATATCTGATTCTCCCATCTGGTTCATCTTTGTTTTGGCTATATTTAAAAGTACAAAAAGAGCTGTAATTCAGCAAGATTTACATGAGTTCAGAGAAAAGAGTGCTGATAGCTTCCTTCGTGATAAGAAGGACAGTCTCCACCTCCTCCCTGGCCTCTCACATTCAAGCCTCTTCCCAGCTGTGTGTTGTTTACTTTTTTCCCTTGACCACCTTTGACAAAATCTCAAAAGCAAATGGAAGAATCCTGGTGGATTGAAAGCTCCTTTACACCAAGGATTTAGTTTGATATCCCTGTGAATATCTAATGTCTTGCAACTTTGTGACTTTGCCCACATCAAGAGTTTATAAGTGGCAATCCACAGTTTATTTAAACAGCCAGAAATGGTTGAAGATGAACATCAAAACAGTAGCAGTCTGTGCAAAATGGATTCCTGTTCAAAAATTTGCAGAACTGGTTCTAATTTTTTTTTATTTTTGCTCTCTGGTCTTCTCAAGAGGAGGCCCAATGCCTGCAGAGCTCTCGGAATACAACAAAAACATCTTTGTCTCGTATAAATATTAGTCCAATTCGATACTTTTTCTTTCAAAACAATGCTGAAGGGACTAGGAAGAAAAGATGTATCAGTGACGCTGATCACTACATTTCACACAGTATGATGTGCTGTAGAATTGTTAATTTCTGCAGTATTCCTCAATGTATGTTACACCACATCGGGTGCACTTAAGATCAATCATCAATGTTATCAGCGGAAAGCGATTGGTTTGAAGAGAAGTTCATTGCTGCTAGGGTTACTGAGCTGGAAGGAGCTAATTTGATTGACTTTGAATGCCTAATGTCTATGCTGGAAGCCTGGATTCCCTTGACAGTCTATGCACTCATGGTCAGTGAGCTCATCAGTGGCTAGTCAAGTAGCACCTGACACATGTCAATTTGGAGAACAACAGCACATGCAACTTTGAGCTAATGCCCAGAGTGATTGTGATTAGAACGAATGGGACAGATTGTATTTGATGACAGTTCTGCAATGTACAATGATTCCCTCATGACCTCAGCTCAAATGAGATGCCGCTATTGGGACATGTTATTTGCAAGACAAAGTGAAAATGATGCTAATTACTAAATGTTTTACAGAGTCAACAGCTGAGTTTGGTGAAAATTGCTTAACACATCAAATCCATGAGGATCCTAATTCTTACCATTTGTTCCCGTAATCTGAAACAAATCCATTGTTTATATACAGTGTTTTACATTTCAGAGGCTTATGATGGTAAGAGAAGCATAGCATTGTTAAAGTTAAAAGTTAAAATTAAAATTTAAATTTAAATTTTTTGTTTGCACACAGATTACTGGTATTATACCAGTGAAAAACAGGTTGAAAGATAGCTGGGATGAATTTTCTAAACAAAACAAAAAGATTTAAAAGATTATGTCAGCTATGGGTAAGCATGCAAGTAGTGCATCCTGACATTGCATCTGTCCTGACAAGCCTGAATGAAAGTGTGGCGATTTAGTAGTCTCCTGCCTTGTTTACCAAACTGTGGGACATGTGCAGGGGCTGTGCTCGGTTATTTTACAGTGTTAGTAATTTAATCGATACTGACCAGTCTGTTTTAAGTCAGCAGTGGTGCTTGTGATCTGCTTCAAGGTTTTTTTTTTTTTTTTTTTTTTTTTTTTAGTCATTCTGTTTTCATCTCCAGCAACCAATTGTGCAGTTGCTTAAAAATTGTTTTCTTGATTGATCATTGGTTGAAAAAAAAAAAAAAACAGCCATCACTGACAAGCCCATGAAAAAAAGGATACAAACAGCTACCTACTATCAGCAGCACATCATTCATGGTAGGGCTTATTGTTGCCACTTGTTCAGAACATGCATGTGAACAAACTGAGGCCCTGAGGAGCCCAGCACGTGCACTGGTAAATGTGTGCTGTCTCTTGACTGTCTCATGACCCTTAAAGGTAGTGTTGATAAGCAAACAGCATCTGGGTCCAAGGGAAATGAGCGTGCTTATTTCCCACCTTGCTGTCCTCGTGCAGGGATTGTGGGTCATGGTAGTCTCTGGTGAGTGTTCGGCCAGGCTTGGAGACCCACACAAGGCCCCTTGTCCTCCTTTGTTGGCAAATAAATAGGAAATACAGTTAACAGCTTTTGGCGATAAAGCATGTGGGAGAGAGAATTGCATGAAAAGAATACCACTTCCTGACAGAAACAGGGAAGAGGTAAGATAGACGATAGAACAGAATTCTGGAACAGAATGTCTATAGGTATGTTTTTAATGGCCAGTTTACTGTGCTGTATATTTACCTATCACACAGTGCACAGTGTCAGTGCACCCCATACAGCAAATTTTATTCTGGGAGTAATTAGAGATGACGTTTTAACAAAGTAGTACTAATTGCTTGGAAAACAACTATTGTTCTAGCTTCCTGGCGTTTTGTGTGGTTTGGGTTCAAGTCCATCAAGAATAAGTGTGCATGTTAGATATCGTCTATTTAATTGAAGGGCCCATGGTACATTGGTGTGAAGCTGAGAGGAATTATTAAGTGTTAAGCAAGACCCTTCTGGGAATTGGGCCCTAATCAAGAAGCCAGGGAGCGAGCTTGAAGGCTGATGAGAATTATGATGATTATGACATGTCAGCACATGTCTGTAGGACAAGTGGACAGACGATGAGTTAATCAAGGGCTGGATTAAATGGCTCCATGCTGCTTGGAAGCCAACCCCAGACTCCATGTTAGTCTTCACTGGCAGAGTCCCTTTATTAGGGCCAGGCTGTGCCTTAATTCCGTGCGTATATGTGTGTTTTGGAGAGCTGAATTATTCATTCTTGCTATACACTCTCTGATCAGTGTGAGGGGTTCCAAGCCATTCTGAACAACTGTGGGTTGCCTTGGATTTGATGGGTACAGATTTAGCTAATTATTGTCCTGAATTTGATTTTATGTGTCTGATTTTTTTTTTTTTTTAATGGGACTGCACAAATAGAGGAACTTAAAAAAAAAGATAAGATTCTGGATAGCATGTCATAAAAATTGTGCTATGTTAAAACTGAAGCTAAATCTAAGCTAAATTGAGATCCATATTCAGTTCAAACCTAAACCTGTAAATTAACTCTAAAAAATCAAATCAATTTAAAGAGCAACATACTGTATATTCCTATTGTTACACCCCCATTGTCAATCTCCTTGTGTGTCACCAGCCACTGGACACTTTGCTGTAATCATGGGCAGGTCACCCACAGAAGGATGCTTTATCAATATTACTTATTTGAAAGAACAAAAGATTCTAGGTTTTCTAGATTTTTACAGTTTTGCTTTTTGATAGCTTGTCAATCAAATAAGCCTGACCCCTAGGTTTGGTTATGTCATGACATCAGCTCACTCAACTTTTAGGTAAAGGAACATTAGTTTTGTCTAGACCAACATGAAAGATAATATCAGATGTTTCAGAGCAGCATTTTGTTAATTTTTTAAAGTTTATTTGACTGGTTTTGCTTTTTAAGTTTTAAGTGAGTTATTGTACATGGTCGTCATGATCACTTGTGTGAAGTTTCATTTAGGTTTAGTTGTATTTTTTAAGTGTGACATCTTGCCATCCACATGCACATAAAATGTGTCATCACTTGAAATGTAAAAATCATCAGGATACAAACAATTATGGCAGTCCTGTCATAATTTGAAGGGGGGGGGGGGGGGGGTTGCATGTGGGGTGCAAAGACTCTCGACTTTTTTGAGTAACTTTTCCTCCCTTACAGTATGTTCACATAAGAACTGACACACAGACTTCAAGTTTGTGTTTATGTGTAGCTGAGCCACATATTGATTTGCCATTTGGAGAAAAAGAGCAAACTGATGCTTGTCCAATTGCAGTGGAGGAGCAGTGCTATTTTCTGCAGCTTACTCCTTTGCCTAGTGCTTACTGTATAGGTGATTTCATAACTGCTGGCTCCTGCCAGCCACAGGAGGAAGAACTCTCAAGCAATCAATAACTCAAATAGTACCTGACCTCTGGGGTTTGGGCTGTAAAGCACACATCTATTTTTAAAATGTTTTGCTCTTCATGGAAACTACACTCTCTGTTTTGTTTAGAAAAGACCTGTTCATTAGCCACCCTGGTTTTGTCTTAGCACTGAGCTAATTGATTAGATCTCACATGTTAATCCGTCATCGGAGGGAACAATGCCCTGTGCGCTTGAATTTACCCCCCCTCATCACTAATAAAGCCACCTTCCCCGCTGATGGAAAATTGTCAGTTTACCTCAAGCTACAGGGGGCTCAGCAATCAGGCCTTAAAAAAAAGCACTGACAGGTTAACCTGCTGTGCACAGGGGTCTCCCAGGAGAGGACTCCTCTACAGTTTTACATGCTACGCTTCTGGAGGCCAATGAGGGACTCACCACATAATGGAGTTGTTACCAGTCACTTGAGTTTAACCTTTGCAGACCTTGGGGGAAAAAATGGAGGTGCTTAAAACAGTATTGTGCTCTTTTTCCCCTCCCAACACTCCTCAACCTCTGTTTCCTTCATTTGGTTTTTATTAGCAAAAATGCAACCCATGTTTTTACTATCCAAGGACAGGAAGCACTTAACAATGATTGGAGACTGAAAATTATAGTACAGCAGTTATGAGAAAACCATGTCAAATGATGAACTTTTTACACAGAGGAGATAACAATTACGTTTTTATCTAATCAGCATGAAATTTTTGAATCTGTTTAAAACTATTGCTGTGAGGAAATCTGAGTGACAAAATCATCAGATGCTGCACAAGTTAAAATGAAATGATAGTTAAGTGTTGGTCTGTGATTGTAAAGAAAATAGATGTTCTGGGCAAGAGCTGTTTTGAGTACGGAAAATAATCTTCAGATAAGGTAGCGCTCATATACTGTATAGATCATAAAGTAGTGTTTGAATATCCAGTGATGGTAAGTAACAGGAAATATGTCCAGCTAAAGTACTTTCTGTCATGAAAGTGTGATACATTAAGTATACAAAAGAATACATTTGACCAGGAATTTACCCACTCTGTCCAAGTAATAAGCACTTAGTGGGATTCTTTGGGGTACGTAACAGGTACTTTTTCGAGGAACTTCACAAAAGACTCCGCATTCAGACATGGGTGTACAGCATGCAGACAATGTGCCTAGACATTATTAGGACATCCACCATCATTTATGATACAGATGTGCCTATTGTCATGCATCATCTGCTGCAAACAGCACATCCTACTGTTATTTAAGGGTCAGCCATTTGACTCATGGCCATAGTGATTCCTGGGCATCTGGCTAATCTGTATTCACAGGAATTAAATTAGCATTGTGTGTAAAATGGCATTTCTAAAACAGGAATTTATATGGATTGTTTTCACATTTGCAGCTTTAAATGTTTAAGGAAAATCGGTTTAATGAATAGATTAATTCTGGGAGATATTTATGAGTCTATAGTGATTAAATTTGGATATAGATTTGTCTTTACCTGGTACAGTTATTTTTTATTTTTTTTGCTTGTTTCTTTTATCTAACACTTTCATGCTCTAGCTGTCTTTCTCTCAGGTGATAGTTTTCTACACATGACATTTTTCTGCATCTGATCAGCTTTTTCCCCTTTGAGATGATGAGGAGTCAGTGCATTCAGTATTGATATCATTCATATGGCTTAAGGTTGAAGAGAATATAAGGTACTAATAGATGCAGCTAAAAAAAAAGTAACCAAAAAGTGCATAAACTATTTAGAAAACTGGTGTGTAGTGTGAATGCTGCTGACGTTTTATCATAATTATAAGCTGCAGTCCACTAAAAGACTTTAACCAAGTGCATTTGTGTGTAATTGAAATAAAATGACATATAGTACTAAACTGTATAAACAGTAAAAGGTAAATTGTATGTTTTATTAGTAGTATGTGTTTAAGGCTCAAAGGCTCTCTTTGTGGGTTTCAATTAACAGACATTTCATTATTAAGTATTCAAAACATTGATCTTCAGGACTCCACTATGGAATAGGTTGTGCACCACTTAATGCATGCCATCTCTCCATAAAGGTGGAGAAACTGAAGGCAGTAAGTCATTTTAGCACCTCAGTACAAAGTGCCGAACAACTGGCTAATAAACACCTTGTCTTTCCTGCCACGTTGATCCAGTTGTTGATAGTAATTCCCAGGAATTTCTCCCCTGAGTTCAATTGTCTGTCACTTAATTAGCTCCAGTTTTATCACCACATGTTCTTGAAGTGTGAGATAGGTGTCTCTGTTTGTCTGTGCGTTCTAGTGTGTTCATCATGTGTGCTGAGCTTTATAAGTAGGTGTTTGTATGCACAGTGCTTGTTTAAGCAATTGTTTATTTCTTAGTATGTATGTGTTTTGTGTCAATGAACAAATTGGTTGCTCACACATTTGCACATTGTCAGCACTATGATAATTGTTTTTTTTTCCTCCCTCGCTTGTCTTTTGAACAGAACATTAAAACTGGAAAACAGCTGATAATCTCATCATGCTTTACTGAATTTTCATATTTCTCTATCATTTGATACATTTTAATTACTAAATACAATTTTACAATAAATATATAGAGACTTCCCTCAGAATTTTTTCCTGGTTAAGTGAACTGATCTTAACCTTTTTGGACTTTTCTTGAATGTGTGCCTGGCTATAACCTGATGGTGTACAAGGATGTTCAGTGCACTCATTTTAGTCAATTCATTTAATGATCCCTTGCCTCCCCGGGGGGCAACTGGAAATAAATTTCATTAATACGTTTTGCTCTCAGATTAGTACAATGTCGCAACTGCTAGAATACCATCTATTATACCATACTATTAATGTAAATAATTGTTTGGCAGTTGGTGTAGCAGAAGAAGAATAGCATTGTGCCATTAATATTTTATGAAAGTATTTATCCTTTCTTTCAATTTTCTTCATCCTCCCAAACACACCTTTCTCATTTTATCTTTTTTTTTTTTCTCTCATTTTGCCTTTCCTGAGCATTTCACTCAAAAGAAAAAAAACAAGCAGAACTTGTTTTGGTGTGTCTGTGTGTGTTTGTGGTGTGTGCACCATTTTTCCCATGCTCCTCATCTGCTCTCAGGTGACAGCAAAAATGACTGCCAATGGCTGGTACTTTTTGGCTGAGCTCCTGCTAAATAAGCTGGAGGAATATGGCGGCAGCCGCCTGGGTCATGGAGCCCAAGCTGTGCTTCTGAAAGGCCCTGTGCTTAGCTGCAGCATAGAATTAACCACAGCCCAAAAGCAAAGCCCTGGAAAAAAAGAGACGGAGGGAAAGAACCAAAAAAAAAAAAGAAGGAGAGACAAAAAAGCGGGTGAGACAGAGCAGGCGACAGCCGTTTGATATCCCACATTAGCTGTTGGGCTGTGAGGCGGGTGTGCGGGCGTAAAGGCAGCCTGAGCTCATATCAAAGGAGGCCGGCGGCATTTGGCTGAGCTGGTGGTGGCTGCTGCAGGTGGCCCCTAGATTCAGTCCTCACCACGGGGTAGCAGCTCATCCCCTGCACTAGCTCAGAGAGAAGGGAAAAGGGAGAAGGAAAGAAAGAATGCAAACACGGACTCAAAAAAGAAAACACCAGAGCAAGAGGAGCTAAGAGACAGTAGTCGAACAGAGAGCTGGATAGTCAGGCAAACTAATGGTTTGGCTTCTCAAGTTCAGAGCATAAAAGCCAAAAGATCTTCTGCCAGAAAGCAGAGTTTTTCTTGTGACCAAAAAAATGTCAACAAATTTTCATGCATTTTGTCAGTGGCTGATCGCATCCTCAACAAAAACAAAATTTGAATACAAATGCAACAGTATCCAGCCCAAACCTATGAACTATCAACTGACGGTGATTGAATAAAGCTCTACACTTACCTTCAAGTCAGCTTAACTTTAGAAATCAAATCTAAAATGGAGTTTCATTTTTGCTTAAACAAATTCACTTATCAGTCACAACACCCCACAAATTAGTAGATCAGTTTGAATCTGAAATTCATTGTGGGTCAGGACAACCATCACAAGCTCTTAAAAAAAAAAAGGGGAACAATTTTTACAAATTCTTTTTTTTTTTTTTTTTTAAATACACACACATTTGTTCACCACCTCATATGAGCTATTCCATTAAATCTGATAGATTGTAGGACTCCTGCTCTGGCTTTTGCATATGGCTGGACATAGATTGTGGGGGAAATAGCAGGGAAGAATTAATTATTTAACAAAACGGGAAACAACAAAACCTCAGCAGGGGGCAACACAGCGCATGTGTGTGTGTGTGTGTGTGAGAGAGAGAGAGAGAGAGAGAGAGAGAGAGAGAGAGAGAACCTGCTCTTGTGTTAAGTGAGATTATTCTGCCTTGCTAAAATATGGTATGAAAATCTGGCTGCGGCTGAGGCTTCCAGACTCTTGATGAATATTAAATGTGTTGAACTAAGATGTCTGTAGTGGAGCAGTGAAAATATTATCCTATGAGGGGAAAAAAATAAATGGCTAGACATTCAGGAAAATACTTTTTTTTTTTTTTTCTCCATTTAACTAAAACGATGAGATTTCAAAAAAATTGCAGACACCACATAAGGCATGCCTTTATATTTAATGTATTCAATTGAATATTGAAATGTATTCAATATTAATCTATTTTAATGATTCATTAATTGCAAAAAAGTATGTATTTTGTGATTGGGTCCTGTGTTCTGAATTTTAAAGCAATTGCTCTATAACTTATTTTGTAGAGTCTGAGATCCATCCGTGAAATAAGTGTGTACTAACTTACCTCCCTTGGGCTGGATTCAGTATTTGGCAGTGCAGGCAGGAGACTTAGGCAAACCAAATCTGTTCATTTTGGCAATGCTGTTTGCTCGAGGAAATCATGACACTGTCCGGATGTTAATTAGGGTCATTTATGTTAATTGGCTGCTGGAACCCAGTGTCACACCAATCATACATACTCCTTTTTTCCCAGCTGTGCTCCAGTCACCATGCAGTAAAAGAGACACTGTAAAAATCCCCTGGAAAATATTTACCGAGTCTCATATCACAGCTCTGATTTTGGCCTGGAACCTGTTTTCCTAGTATTTCGAAATATTTCCAGAGCAAAGAGCTCTGCTTAAAGACTATTCAGTTGGTTAAGGATGGAATTGTGTTTCTTAATGCTTGCTTATATGATATGCTCAGATTTATATGTACATGATGTACAAAACTCTAGCTTGTTCAAATGTACTGTATATTAGATTAACTGACTCACCCTTTCATTTTTTTTCCTACTAGACCAAAGAACCATTGATCCAAGTTGTGTTTTATCAGTAAACTGTGTTTTTTTCTTCTGCATTACTAGAAAATCATAGCAGATGGTACTAATTATCACATAAAATATGTTAGTGTCATGGGTGGGAGTGTCATTTGTCCTTTATATAGCTTTTAAAAGTTGTTTTAAGAAACATACAGACAGGCTCCATGATAGATAATGTTCTTTGGATGCTTATGGGTCATTAACCACAACCCAAAAGAAAAAAAAAAAACTGGGTGAGACAGAGCAAGTGATTATTGGGGATAATTCTTCCCCCATCTCTTTTGTTATGAAAGCTAAAGAAATATATTTCCATGAACAGCAGTATTATGGCTATTATATGACATATTATAAACTATTATGTTTCCTTGAAAAAGTGTTCCCGCTTCTCCTTTCTTATGCTCGTTCCTAGGCTTTCTTGTTGCAGTAGAGTCTTGCAGCAATGCTTCGATAGCAGGCTAGAACACCCTGCTCCCTGTATTAACCTTTTGCAGTGATATTTAATTAAAGGTTTATAGGGCACTAACACCTGCACCTCGCTCTGAGAGTGGGCCACGGTGCTAAGTGCCGGCTCGGTGGTGGAGTGTGGCAATTAGCATGACCTTAAGAGTGGCGCGGCCACCCTGCTGACCATGCTGTGCTGAGCCTTGCTTACCCTGTGCCATGCTGGGCAATCGAAATGGCCCCTGAGCTGACACGCCCCCCGCTGCACTGTGCCTGACCCTGGCCCGGGGTCAACCAGGGGTCACAGTGGACTCTGATGATGTTGGCAGTGATGGAAGGAGGAGGCTGCACTCTAACCCCAACATTAACACCACTTGAATGACCCAAAGGGTTGCCATGCAATGTCCAGTTGGGTGTTCATAGATAAGGAAGATGTGTCTGTTAAAAAGTGGCTTTAATGTAGTTTTGGTTAATTTTGTTTCCAGTCCAGGCTGTTTTGGATCATAACTTGAGGTGCTTGTGCTATCTTTTTTGTTTCTGCAGTCTTACTCTTGTCTCTTCTCTCCCCTGCACCCCTGCCTGACCAGGCCAGGAGCACTGGGGGACCCTAGACTTGTATTGCTAGTGCATCATGCTGTGCTAATATTTCAGTTAGCTTGAGTGCCTTGCTGACATGTTGTTTATTGGGATTAGAAAGCTGTTTTCTTCAAAATCAATATGTGGAATGGGGCATGGGAGAGCAATGATTGAAGCTCTTGGCTAACGCACCAATCTGTCTTGACATGAGGAGGATATGTTTACATTGGTGTACTGGAGCAGAGGGGAGAGAGAGAGAGAGAGAGAGAGCGAGAGAGAGAGAGAGAGAGAGAGAGAGAGAGAGAGAGAGAGAGAGAGAGAGAGAAATATGGACTATAGCAAAAAAAAAAATTCAGCTACTTGATGGATGCATTCTCACAATATTCAGTTAAAACTCACCTTTACTAACATGAACTTAATTCATTAATCCATGATGAGAAATTCTAGAACTCTGTTAACGTACAACATCTCTTTGTTTTTAAGGGAATACACAGAATAAGGCAAATGCATGCAAGTACATACCCAAATGACACATGTATGTAATGTAAGTACATACCCAAATGACACGTTTTGATTCATGTGTGTGGTTGTGACGTTATAACAGAAAAAAAGGCAAGGAAAAGGGAATAGCTTTTTGGAATAAACATGAACACAATGCTGTTTTTCCTCTGGATCACTTATTATTTAGCAGCACTGAGGGAAAAGCTAATAAAATGTTATCAGAGCTAAATGGATGTTAAGTGGAGGGGAAAGCACTGAATATTCACATTGATTTGGTTGACAGCTGGGGGAGATCAGTCACTCATCATGCATTGATATTCATTGTATTCTGCCCCTTCCCCCTATTACCCCTCCCCCCTCCGCATTGAAAATCAACAGCTATAGCACCTTTGTTTTAATTTAATTAAAGGTGTGATTGCCTGGGTGAAAACTTCGTTTGTACACATGGAGGAGAAAAAAGGAAAAAGAATCGAAAGGGTCATCAAAGGTGTAGCGAGAACAATTAGCTTTGTCCATAATTATTAAAAAAATGGTCAACAGCTCAGGGCCTTGGCGAAGTACCAGAAATATCAAACTGTGTGCCTTTAAAAACAAGCCCTCTGCATGCTTGTGGCCGTGGGACCTGCTCTATATCAATTTGAATTCAGGCGGCCTCAGCAGAGGTTCAGCAGGTAGGGAATAATGAGTTCTTTGAGATCCAGCCCTGGTTCTGCTCTGTGCCAAGGCCCTCAGGCCTGTCTCTCTCTCCCTCATCTCAGCCAGTTGTGCTGTAAGACAGTTTTATCTGAAAGGGACCTATGGGTAGCCAGAGACTATCAGCCCACTCTGATTAAAAAGGGTTGTACTCCTATCCCATGCTGAGGCTGGATCAATGCTGTGATGATCTCCACCTGCTGCACTGCACTAGTTTTCATAAATTCGTATCTGAACAGTTTAGTCACATTTTGCTTTGTCCTTTTTAAGAGCATACAGCAGGGGAGGACAAAAGTACTGAGAAAATATAGATAATGTGTCAAAATCTTCTTTAATTAAAAGTTTGCTGAAAATATTCAGCAAAAAAGTGAAACTCAAGTGAAAGTTTACTCAAGTGAAAGTGACTATTTTTAAATTTCCTCAGGGATTAAAAAAGTAGAAATTAAGTAGATCACATGAGATGACAAGTTGACAGTTTTAATTTTATACGTCGATGAATGTGATTGGATGGTTTAAAATGAAATGTGATTAAAATGCAAATAACGTGTGTGAGAGCCCATTTAATCGATATATAGTGTATAGCCACTGGCTGGATGAAATAAGAAAAGACTAGTACTAAAAGAGTACTAACTTTAAATCAAAAACAAGTAAAAAGTATGTTTTTTTTTCTTGGAAATGTAATTAAGTTTTCAAGTTTCAATATCACTCAAGTATAAATACACCAAAATAATACTTTTATTAATGGAATACAATTACTCCTCCTGGTATACAGTGCTGTATGCAGTTTAGTAAATGAACTCAACCTACATGGGGATTAATACAGTACACATGAGTGGTGCTGTTTGATTCTAACATCTCTGAGAGCACATCGGTGTAATCTCTGACGACCTGTAGCTCTGGCACCACTTTCTTGAAAATTACTCAATTCACATTATTCTTTATTATATTTGATTTTGTGCATATACTGTATAATCTTCACAGTTTCAATGTTACTGATTTGATTCTGAGCGCTGGTTACTATCTGTGCAGAGTTTTGCATGTTCTCCCCATGTCCACAGTTTCCTCCTGGTTTGCCAGAGGTGGACTGGCTAGACGAACTTGCCCTGTGTGAATGCTTGTGTGTGTGTGGTGCCTTGCGAAAGACTGGAGTCCAATCCAGGGTGTATTCATGACTCACTCCTATTGTTCTGGGGCCAGGCTTCGGATTCAGCAGGACCAGAATAAAATGTTTACTGCAGATGAATGAATGAACAATTAATCCCTTTATTGTCGAACAACTTTCCACATCATATTTACACATTACATGTTTATACATCAAGCCTTAAAGTCCAAAAGATCTCTTCAGCTCAGGTTTGAGAGAAGAACAGGAATGAAACCAAGAGCATCACCAGTATGACTCATATAATGAGACACGGTCCTTGGTGTATCAAACAGATCCATAAACAAGACTCGTATGGTAGCTACACACATGAACTCGCTCAAGCCATAGCCACTGGTAGTGAATGGTAGCGCTGACATAGCGCTGATGTTGATATAGTACTAAATAAATTAATGAGGCCCCCATGGTGTAGATTTGAGCAAAACTGTCCCAATGGCAGTGACAACAGTCAAAAAGAGTGGTTGATTGAACTGATTTAACTTCATAACTATTGGACACAACTTGTTTGATAGAGTTACACTAGGTCTTACTATGACTGTAGTGGGAAAGCATTTAACATATGACTGGGTAAAACAAGTAGTGGACCAAGCTGTGTGTCTAATTTGTATTATTTCTAAAATAATAGAAAATGTGGAACATTCTTGAGCCGATGAATATTGGAGTCACTAATGCTACATTCTTGTAGTTTTATTAATTAGCATAGCTAAATTTGGTACACATTCCTGAAGAAACAGCTTAGCATTAAGTGTTGTATGAAAAGCTTTCCAAGGTGTGTTATTTGAAAGCGGCTTTATGAAAGTGTTAATGCCACGGAAAGTATTTATAAATGGAAAGTTGTGAGGTCAGTGGTTTAATAAAGGGGAAAAGTACTTCCCCAGTACCTGATAGACAATTGTAGCCAGCGTGTTTTGTGTTGTTGTTTTTTTGACTACACAAAAGGCCTGACACTTCAGTGTGTGAGTTAATGAAAGAGAGTGTGTTACACTTCAGAATAATCCATTATAGTTTTATGAATACTTGAGTGTCTCTGTGTGTGGTGAAGCAGGATTTTAGACTGATCCATTGAAATGTTGTTGTTGCGTGTGTTTGTGTGTGAATGAGTGTGACCCTGCTGCTGTAAACTCTTAGTCTGATGTGTGTGTGTGTGTGTGTGTGTGTGTGTGTGTGTGTGTGTGTGTGTGTGTGTGTGTGTGTGTGTGTGTGTGTGTGTTTCTTGACAGTGAAAACTACAGACTCTGGCCTATAGCCTGGCCTGTGAGAGAGCTTGGCCTTGACTCTCCCAGCTGGTCAGGCAGGTCTGGCCTCGGGTTCAGTCCTCACCTACTTAGCCACAGAAATCCTCACTGCCACTGTTCAGCACATGGAACAAAGCCCATTTTCATCCATTGTCCTCGAGGAAAGACAAGGGGAAAGGCATACAGTGGCTGCAAATAACAGCTAGCATCCAGGTAATAGAGGCTGTATTGTGTGCCTGCCCATTGCTGTTACCTTGTTATCTCTGGCTTTTACAGTAATAATCAGACTCTCACCATCTAACCAGATCCTCCTTTCTCATATGTGCAATCACTCTTTTATCAAGCCTGCCGAAACATGGCAAGTCTCAAAAGGAGAGTGGGGGCATATTTACCCCTGCCACCTGAGGGGATTTTACCCTACCCTTCACAATTCTCACCTACCTCTGTTTACTCACAGGCCTCTTCAGTATGTCACAACATTTACATGCATTTGGTTTTGCTTCAATTTGTATGTGTTAGATAAGAGAAAAAGAGCGATAGAAAAATCACTAAAAGAAAAAGTCCCCCAGCAACCCAGCAATTGCCAAAAAAAAAAAAAAAAAAAAAAAAACACCTCCCCCCAAACCTCCAAAAAAGGGGGGGGAAAAATCTGCTGCCCAGCTGATGGCCATTCACATCAGGACAAACAAAAATCAAACCAGAACTATGCTTTTAGCTTTTAATTCTAGCCCCAAAAGTTTCCAGCTGCTCACATAATTATTACCTTTTAAAGTGTATGAAAATGGCACGTTAATTCAAACAGCCACTCTTTCTATCTCTCTCTATTTCCTCCACTCGCCACCCCCTCACCACAACAGGTAAGCTCTGCTGCTCAAAGGAGGTCTTCTTTCTACTTGTAATTTAGCTCAGAAAGCCTCTGGCCTGCCCAGCTTATTCTTAGCCAAGCCTGTGTTTCCTGTCAGAGTGGAAGGAGGTGCACCTTGTGCACGGGGAGCGGAACAATGTGCTCCTCACCCAGCTTCTTCGGCCCCCTGTGCTGTCTGTCAGCCTGGGATTGTCATGCAGGCCCTCCTGCAGAAACAAAGGGGCTGGTGAGTTTTGTGGCTCACCAGGACCCCAGTATTGTTATTTGCGTCCCTGAGAGTGTTTGTTCTCAGGACCTTATCACTCATATCGTTAGGGTACAGGTAACTGACTTGGGTTAACTGGGGTATTAGTTTTGTGAAGTGATGGATTCTGTGTATGTATGAATGTATGTATGTATGTACAGTATCTCACAAAAGTGAGTACACCTCTCACATTTTTGTAAATATTTTATTATATCTTCTCATGGGACAACACTGAAGAAATTACACTTTGCTACAATGTAAAGTAGTGAGTGTACAGTTTGTATAACAGTGTAAATTTGCTGTCCCCTCAAAATAACTCAACACACAGCCATTAATGTCTAAACCGCTGGCAACAAAAGTGAATACACCCCTAAGTGAAAATGTCCAAATTGGGCCCAAAGTGTCAATATTTTTTGTGGCCACCATTATTTTCCAGCACTGCCTTAACCCTGTTGGGCATGGAGTTCACCAGAGCTACACAGGTTGCCACTGGAGTCCTCTTCCACTCCCCCATGACGACATCATAGAGCTGGTGGATGTTAGAGACCTTGCCTTCCGTTTGAGGATGCCCCACAGATGCTCAGTAGGGTTTAGGTCTGGAGACATGCTTAGCCAGTTCATCATCTTTACCCTCAGCTTCTTTAGTAAGGCAGTGGTCGTCTTGGAGGTGTGTTTGGGGTCGTTATCATGTTGGAATACTGCCCTGCGGCCCAGTTTCCGAAGGGAGGGGATCATGCTCTGCTTCAGTATGTCACAGTACATGTTGGCATTAGCTCCCCAGTGCCGCCAGCACTCATGCAGCCCCAGACCATGACACTCCCACCACCATGCTTGACTGTAGGCAAGACACACTTGTCTTTGTACTCCTCACCTGGTTGCCGCCACACACACTTGACACCATCTGAACCAAATAAGTTTATCTTGGTCTCATCAGACCACAGGACATGGTTCCAGTAATCCATGTCCTTAGTCTGCTTGTCTTCAGCAAACTGTTTGTGGGCTTTCTTGTGCATCATCTTTAGAAGAAGCTTCCTTCTGGGACGACAGCCATGCAGACCAATTTGATGCAGTGTGCGGCGTATGGTCTGAGCATTGACAGGCTGACCCCCCACCCCTTCAACCTCTGCAGCAATGCTGGCAGCACTCATACGTCTATTCTGCAAAGCCAACCTCTGGATATGATGCTGAGCACGTGCACTCAACTTCTCTGGTCGACCATGGCGAGGCCTGTTCTGAGTGGAACCTGTCCTGTTAAACCGCTGTATGGTCTTGGCCACCGTGGTGCAGCTCAGTTTCAGGGTGTTGGCAATCTTCTTATAGCCTAGGCCATCTTTATGTAGAGCAACAATTCTTTTTTTCAGATCCTCAGAGAGTTCTTTGCCATGAGGTGCCATGTTGAACTTCCAGTGACCAGTATGAGAGAGTGTGAGAGCGATAACACCAAACTTAACACACCTGCTCCCCATTCACACCTGAGACCTTGTAACACTAACAAGTCACATGACACCGAGGAGGGAAAATGGTTATTTGGACATTTTCACTTAGGGATGTACTCTCTTTTGTTGCCAGCGGTTTAGACATTAATGGCTGTGTTGAGTTATGTATGTATGTATGTATGAATGTATGTATGTATGTATGTATGTACGAAGCGTCATTATCGTATTGAATATTTACTGTAATTTTAGTGGATGACCAGAATTTCTAGCTGAAGGTTCGGTAAAATTAGCCTCATATTTCAAGGTACCATCCTCATGGGAAGCGCTGTAACTAAAAAGGATCTTTAGCAGGATCTCATCATAAGACATCACGATTGTTAATACATTAAAAACACCAGAGTACTGTTTAAAGCTGGCTAGCTAAAGCTACATATATAGTTAGTAGCATAAGCTAGCTACATTATGTCACATTATGTTATCTGCTTAATTTCAACAATAGAATGATTTCTCACAATTTCCACACAATTGTATCACACTATATAATTAAGTTTGTCTTTTAGCCATTTGTAACTTTACATTTGTGGTGACTTATGCCAGGTTGAATTTCCCCATCAGATTCCCCATCAAGCTTCCTATACATTTTCCCCATCAATCTTGGTTTGTGCCCATGTCAAGAGTATGAGTCAGTGGACTACCATATATGTGTGTAGGATGATTGTATCCTCAGTGTATGCATCCATGTGGCATTGTGTGTTATTGTTCATCACTGAATGATGGATAGCACTCAGGCTCTTCTGGATAGGGCTTCTGGCCTCCTGGTGCATCTCTTCATATTGTCCCTGTCCCATGTGACAGTTAGCCACATATGGGTCTGACACTTATCACCTGTTAGTCGGTCTTGTTGGTATGAGAAAGGCACCCGGTATCAACCCCAGCCTTTATTAGGACAGTGGCAGCACATGATTTTATATCTCAGATCAATTTGCAATAAGGCCACATTTTCAACCTTTTTGACATAGAGATTGAACATAAAGATTAAAGACATTATTTAATTCATTATAGCTATGTTTCGAATCATTTATGCTTTCAAACACAATTATAACCTTCTCCAAACAAGATTAGCAGTAAATTCTTATAGCTAACTGTAAGTCAATGCATTATACCTAAATCACATGCACATGCTAATTCAACCGTCTTCAGTAGGTTTAAAGTCATGGCTGCAATCTGATCATCCATGTGCTACTCTATTAGGACTCTTTCCTAAAAGGGAACATCTGTTGGTGCTTTGCGCTGTGCTCTAGCCCGGCTAAGGGGAGCAGAGCTAGACGAGGTGACTGACAGCTCCTCTGACCATGTTGGGACTGGCAGATGTGGAGGTGTCACCGTGGTGATGAATTGTTTACGCTCACCTGTCTGCCATGTCCTTCAGCATCAAGGGGATAAGCCTGGCTGATGAAGTGTGTTTGTGTGTGTGTGTGTGTGTGTGTGTGTGTGTGTGTGTGTGTGTGTGTGTGTGAGAAAGAGAGAGAGATTTCTGTTGAGGGGGACAGGCCCAACCGACAGGAGCAGGGTGGTGGCACTGCCACGGGGTTGACACTATCTTCAGGCACATGTACGAACAACTGCGGCAGGCATGTTAAACACTGCTGTACTCACGTGCGGCGAGCGTGTGTGTGGGGTCGTGTTTTAGCAAGAGCAGACTTTTCCCCATGCTGCGTATGTATGTGTGTGTGCTGCTTCCATGTGCTGCCGTTGGGCTGCAAGTGTTACACATTCTGAAGTGTAATTAAATCCTTTTGTATGAGGGGAAGTGTTTGCTGCAAAAGTAGTGTATTTTGTGCTCCTTTTTTTTCTGTATTCCTGCTGGGAAAATGAGCATCTTAATGAGCATGTTGTTTACCCAAAAAAATGGGAGAGATTTTTTTTCTGCCCCCACTATCCCAGAACATACAATATTCCGAAATAGTTGATTTGATAAAAAAGGATATCCAGGCTTGGCTGCATGATTTATAAGAGATGATGAAGATTTTAGCTGGATAACTTTCCACTGTGTTCTCATATCATTGACACAGAGGAAGACGCATACGCGCCATATCCACCCACATATTCTTCTAGAATGAGCACAGGGAGCTGTATGTACTCATAATTACGCATATATTAAGCACGTTCAAATATGACATTTAAGACAACAAAGCAAAGAAAATGAATTGTGCTATTTATAACAGGGAGTTAGATAAAAATTATGTATTTGCTTATGAGATTGAATTTTTTATTTTTTTTTATGTCCTTCACTGTTACAGCCATCTTGAATCTTATACATCTTTCATTTGTTATACTCGTGTACACTTGCACTGCTATTGTGTGTTCGACTCTTTTATTCACCTTTGCGGATTTTGTTCGTTATTAAATACTGAACACCACCTGCACTGCACCTCCCTTCAAATCAATGTTGCACACACACTTACACACACACACACACACACACACACACAAACACACGCACGCACATGCTCAAGCATAGCCCGAAAATGTAGATGGGAGTCAGCCATCTGTGCTCTAGCACTCAGCAGTGTCTGCATTACACAGGCCTCCTTAGTAACAAGCTCCATGATACATTGCAACCTCACTGACTGAGAAGGAGCATCATCAAAATTGTTCTGGATTGCCATGGCAACGGAGACCTAAATAAGTTAATCTTTTTATGGCCTGACTCAGTGGTAATGAAATGTGTGTGTGTGTGTGTGTGTGTGTGTATGTATGTGTACAGTGGGGGAAAAAAGTATTTGATCCCCTGCTGATTTTGTACGTTTGCCCACTGACAAAGAAATGATCAGTCTATAATTTTAATGGTAGGTGTATTTTAACAGTGAGAGACAGAATAACAACAAAAAATCCAGAAAAACGCATTTCAAAAAAGATATAAATTGATTTGCATTTTAATGAGGGAAATAAGTATTTGACCCCCTATCAATCAGCAAGATTTCTGGCTCCCAGGTGACTTTTACACAGGTAATGAGCTGAGATTAGGAGCACTCTCTTAAAGAGAGTGCTCCTAATCTCAGTTTGTTACCTGTAAAAAGACACCTGTCCACAGAAGCAATCAGTCAATCAGATTCCAAACTCTCCACCATGGCCAAGACCAAAGAGCTGTCCAAGGATGTCAGGGACAAGACTGTAGACCTACACAAGGCTGGAATGGGCTACAAGACCATCGCCAAGCAGCTTGGTGAGAAGGTGACAACAGTTGGTGCGATTATTTGCAAATGGAAGAAACTGTCAGTCTCCCTCAGTCTGGGGCTCCATGCAAGATCTCACCTCGTGGAGTTTCAATGATCATGAGAATGGTGAGGAATCAGCCCAGAACTACACGGGAGGATCCTGTTAATGATCTCAAGGCAGCTGGGACTATAGTCACCAAGAAAACAACTGGTAACACACTATGCCGTGAAGGACTGAAATCCTGCAGCGCCCGCAAGGTCCCCCTGCTCAAGAAAGCACATGTACAGGCCCATCTGAAGTTTGCCTGAATGATTCAGAGGAGAACTGGGTGAAAGTGTTGTGGTCAGGTGTGGTCAGATCTCTTTGGCATCAACTCAACTCGCGGTGTTTGGAGGAGAAGGAATGCTGCCCATGACCCCAACTCATAACACCATCCCCACCGTCAAACATGGAGGTGGGAACATTATGCTTTGGGGGTGTTTTTCTGCTAAGGGGACAGGACAACTGCACCGCATCAAAGGGCCGATGGATGGGGCCATGCACCGTCAAATCTTGGGTGAGAACCTCCTTCCCTCAGCCAGGGCATTGAAAATGACCTTAATGACTTGGAGAGGATCTGCAAAGAGGAGTGGGACAAAATCCCTCCTGAGATGTGTGCAAACCTGGTGGCCAACTATAAGAAACGTCTGACCTCTGTGATTGCCAACAAGGGTTTTGCCACCAAGTACTAAGTCGAAGGGGTCAAATACTTATTTCCCTCATTAAAATGCAAATCAATTTATATCTTTTTTGAAATGCGTTTTTCTGGATTTTTTTGTTGTTATTCTGTCTCTCACTGTTAAAATACACCTACCATTAAAATTATAGACTGATCATTTCTTTGTCAGTGGGCAAACGTACAAAATCAGCAGGGGATCAAATACTTTTTCCCCCACTATATATATATATATATATATATATATATATATATATATATATATATATATATTTGCACCTAAACAACTACTAGCCTCTTTACACCACTACACCTCATACACATAAGTCTGTGAGGGGAAAAGAGGCCAATATGAAAGCACTCACAGAGCGAGGCATTATCTGTGGATTACCGCGACACATGCTGAATGACCGGCCCAACGCCATGGGTTTAGCCTCTATGAAACGGGTCTAAATAATTAGCTGTTAGCAACACATAGTGGATTTAAAATTTGAAGTGAGGATCAGATGGGCTTTGAGGAAAGTTGTTCTGGCTCTGTTCAAGGCGGCAGCTGAGAATAGCCATCTGACAATTGTCCTCAACAACAGCCGCATGCTAGCTAGCGCTAACTTCTAGGAACTACAATGGAGGAAGAACTGCCAAACAATAAATTATCCTATACTTCCTGCCTGTAGATATTGGGATTTGAAACGAAAACAGTATTAATATTCTCCTACACAGCCTATGAAAGCTGGGATTTATTGCTTTTCTAATCATCGAGAGTGTTGTTAGCCATGGTGCTGTGTTGTGGCCTCTGTCGAACACAGCTGCGCTAATGTAATTCGGCTGAGATGAAAGGAAATGGCTGCTTAGTGAAGTTCAGCGTTGCTGTGAAACATGGACGGAAAGGAGCCAATTAGATCTGCTAAAGTGACATGATGAAGCAGCAATACTGCGTGTGGTTTTCTTTAATGGCTTGAGCTGGCTCCGAAGCTGGATCTCTTTAATGGCTGCCATATGCGGGCTTTTGGGTAGCTGGCTTCCCGCAAGATGTATGCTTGTGTTTGGTGGTGTGTGGGATGGTTAGTTTCTCTTATCCTTGATTTACTTTCTTTAATATCAGCCATGAAGTCTGCTGAGCATCTCAGAGAGCTGTCAGACAGACTATTGTCGCAAATTATGGTGCAGTATTAGGTCCAGGTTAGTTTATAAACAAGCAAATAAATCTGTATTATTAATAAATATATTAAATAACCTGTGTGCATTTGTCAACCCAAAAAACATCCCAAAATAAATGTAAAATATTTTGTTAAAAATGTAGGTAGTAGGTAGTGGTAGCTCAGTGGTTAAGATGTTGGACTACTGATCAGAAGGTTATGAGTTCAAATCCTGGCACTGCCAAGCTGCCACTGTGGGCCCTTGACCCTCAACTGTTCAGTTGTATAAATGACATAAATGTAAGTCGCCCTGGATAAAGGTGTCTGCCAAGTGCCATAAATGTAAATGTATATATGGCTGAACACTGGTATTTATACTGGTTCGTAGGCAGTGGTTAAGACGTTGGGCTACTGCTCGGAAGGTCAAAAGTTCAAATCCTAGCACTGCCAAGCCGCCACTGTTGGGCCCTTGAGCATGGCCCTTAACCCTAAATGAAATAAATGTAAGTCGCTCTGGATAAGGCCGTCTGCCAAATGCCATAAATGTAAATGTTTTAAATGAAAGCATATAATGATCATTACAATGACAAGATGCCCTGGTCTAAATTTAAAATGCTTCAGAAGAAACACAATCCTCACAAAAGCTAACAAAACAGTGGTTATGTGGTTAATTTATTAATGTTTTTAGATTGATTGTAGGAAGGATTATTAGATCTTGAATTTTTATGTCTTGGTGGGGATGTCCCAACAAAGATAGGAATATCTGACAGTTTTGACCTTGTGGCAACATTTGGCTGGTCCCAGCAAGGAATAATAATTTTTTTTTTATTGCTGTTGTTTTTGGTTTGATCAAAAAAAAAAAAAAAAAAGAAAAAAAACCCATCAAAAAAAAAATAAAATCAGTAGAAGGTCCTCACAAGGATAGCAAGACAGATGTGTGTGTGTGTGTGTGTGTGTGTGTGTGTGTGTATTGGCATGTTATTCTATCTTGTAGAAAATATCCCCACAAGGACAGGTACACTGATAGTTTAAATCTTATGGGGGTATTTGGCTGGTCCCACGAAGAAAACTTTTTTATTTTTTTTATTTTTTTTTTTTAACCAAAAACATTTATTTAAACTACTAAGAAAGAGCTTAATACATGGATATACATGGATACATGGATAGTAAGACATATGTGTATTTGTTTGTGGAATCAGAACATTATCTTTCATTTCCCATGTGTATCCCATTTAGATGGAGGTGATAACATGACCCTTACTTGGTGGTCATTAGATCTCCTACCCCATTGCGCCTATTGGGGAAGAGTTGATCATGAATGTGAGTGAGGCTTTTAATCTGCCTGCTCTTCCCTGGAAATGGAGATATAATGACATTTGCAGCTGAAAGGAGCTCATTCACAGTTTGTACAGTTTAAGGATGCAAATGAAGCGTTTTCTCGTGCTGCAGGGCCCAGAGGTACAGCCAAGAAAGCAGAAGATTTGCAAGGATTAGTTCTACAGGTTCCCTTTCTTATGGTAAGAGCCCATGCTGAATGGGAACAGAGAGAAAGGTGAGGGGAGGATGATGAGTGGTGGTGGTGGTGGTGGGGAGATATTCCCTACACTGCAGTATTTCAGGTGTATATCAGAATGTTAGTAAATACATCACGGTTTCACTAACAAACACATACACACATGGGCTCACACTTACAGTGTGACATGTGTGTTTGTTTGTGGCTATTGGCTGTGAAACACCTGTTCAGGGTGTGAGAGCAGCCCCGGAGGCCCCCTCCTCGTGCCCTCGTGGTTTGTTTGTGGTAAACAGAGGCCTGTGAAGGGGAAAGTGAGTGACATCTGGGAGAGCCTGGACTTTTAATTGTGCTTAATTTGTCAAATGTCACAACATTGCTCACTGGAGATTTTTTGTGCTTGGTTTGTGTTTAAGCTGATAACCTGGGGAGCAGGACAAAAGCAGCAACTTTGTAATTTTATTATTAAGTTTACTGCTTCAGTTTTTTTTTTTTATAAATAGATGAATAATATGCATTTTAATTGAAAGAAAAAAAATATGCGATATCATTTTCACCAGCTGAACCCTTCAGTGTATTAATAAGACAGTACATTATTCTTAATCCCTTAAAATGGGATAAAACACTTTTCATGAAATGAAAGTGTTACAGCATCATGAAAAAGTATGAATGAATAAATTATTTATTTAAAAAAAAAAAAGGATTGCACAGTGACAGTAGCAATGTCTTAATATGACAAGTATGCGATTATTTATCTCATGCAC
>CM042569.1:5264432-5634432 GCA_023630585.1 Cranoglanis bouderius
CAAAATCAATAGAGGAGCTGCTCCCCCTGCTGTCTGCATCCTGTTATAGCATACAGCCTCCCTTTCCCTTGGGTAAAGCATACAGTTCCCAAGCTTAGTGTGTGTGTGTGTGTTTGTGTGTGTGCGTGGTTGGGTGGTGGTGGGTGGGTGGATGTGGTTGTAGGTGATTGAATATGTGCTGCAATTCTTACCTTAATCTAAACTTAAACTGCATTATGTACACAAATATGTATACGAACCTTGGAACTGAACTAGGAGTTGCCTCTACTCATTCGTTCCTTTACTTATTCACTCTCCACCTCCATCTTCTCATATTATCTACCCTTCATTCTCTGCAGTAAACATATGATGGCTGTTGAGAGAATCTGGACTATGGATGGTATTCATCTGACAGTGGCCTAAATCAGAGGGGTTAGAGAGGCTGTAAAAACAACCAGTAAAGACAATCCAGGAGACGGAGGGCTGATCTCTGGTTTACCGGCTGGGACTGATGGGATCTCTGCTTGGTTTCATAACCATTCTCAGAACATGAGTGTTTGTAGTGACCTTACTCCCAAAGGCAGGTCCAAGTTCAGCTGTACTATTCTGAGCTGCTGCTCCTACAGGATACTGAGGAGGTGATGAGGGCAATGGGGGGAAATGAGCTAAGCTCCGGGTTTACTGCCTTGTTGATAGGAGGCTCCTGGTTCTGTTCGTTTCCTTTAAAAGTCTCTGGATTGAGTTTAGTCATGTTGCTGCTTTCCTTATTCCTGAGGTTGTGAAAGAGCTTCCAAGGAAGACTATGAGTTTACTATTTCTGCTGAGTCATGTGTTTTATGTAGTTTAACATTATTTATACAGGACGGTTCATCTTAAGTTACCGATTATGAAATATATATATTTTTTGTTTTCTGGGAGGTTGTATATGAAACATAATATGTTGAGGTGATTGAGGTCATTGTATGCTATCTCATATTGCCAGTTTAAATGCCCACACCCCACACTTGTTAAATGCCCACGTGTGTGTGTGTGTGTGTGTGTGTGTGTTTGTGAGAGAGAGAGAGAGAGAGAAAGAGAGAGAGTGTGTGTGTCAATAAAAATATTGGCTCATGAAGCACTAAGGTGAGTTCAGTGATTTCAGATAATGTTTTCTACACGGCCTGTGAGACCATGGTTGTTAGTTTTAGTAGTTATAAAGTCCTATTTTCCTAACCCGAGTTAATCAGCCACAGTAGTATTTGTTCAGAAGGGCTTGTGTGTGAGTCTCTGAGTTGTTAATCTCACACTAATGCCTGTGCTAACACTGAGGCCTGTGTTCACACTGGGGTGCTGCTAGCCCCCGGTACGAATGCCCCCATCACCCAGATCCCAATCCGAGCAAGCTGGCTGTATAGGGTATGCAGGGTGGTCCTGTGGGCCGGACAGAAAGGCAATCTGGAGTAAACAAGGCTCAGCATGCCTGGGGTTCATGTTTACTCTGTCAGAGAGGTGGCCATTAGAGCAAACAACCAACTTTGCTTCATGTTAAAAATCAGTCCCAGTTCCATTCACTGTTGTTTGGTTCGCTATGCAGCAAGTCAGGGGGCCCAGATGACACTGCCACCCTGCTATCTACTTTAATATATTATTATGCATTTTTATACAAAAAATGGTCTCATGCAAACACACACACACACACACACACACACACACACACACTCATCTTTGTTAGAAGCACGGTGTGAAAATTGGATGGTGTGTGAGGGTGAGCTGAGAACAATTTAGTGGCATTTAGAGATAAAGTCCTGGCCCCCTTATTTATCTAATCCAATCTAATCTATGCGTCTATTTTTAATTTTCTCTCTTCAGCGAAGAGGCTAGTGTTAATTAGTTTGCTTATCTCTGGTCATGAATGGCTGAAGTTCTCACAGTGCCTGCATTTCAAATGAAGCCTAATTGGATTCTTGAAAAGAAAAACAAAAAAAAAAAAAAATGAGAAGAAAAAAAAAGAAAGAAATGCCACCAAACATCAGATAATAGATAACGGAGCGGAGCGGAGGTTGAGTGGATATAAGAAAGGAGGAGTGCACCATGGTCACCGCCGAGAAAGAGGGACAAATGAACAGAACATGGTCATGGTCAAGTCAAAACAAACTGGGCACCCAACTGGTCAGTATAGTGGCTCAGACTAGATGTTAAATCCTTTTTTATCACAACAGCTAGGCAAAATTTCTGAATTATTTATTTTTTTTTATTTGTTTGGTTCTTTGATTTGATTCTTTTCATTGCAGATTTTGTCTAACATTTTTTGTAAAGTCGTTGAATACTTACACTGTCAAATTTATCAGAAGGGTATGCATTAATTTCAAACATATATAATGAATGTCCAAATACTGTATATTGTTTAAGAATACTGCATATATCACCTTGTATAAATAATCTGTCAAATCCTGATTGTCCTGAAAATACCAATCAGGTCAGATGAAGGGACTCGATAATGGAATATCGGGTTGTTCAGTTTTATCTGGAAGGAACAAGGGCATGGGAATTATTAATAAACCTTTGTTCTCTCTCACTAAGATGACACGTTTACAAATTAGCACTTCTCGGTGGACTGAGAGCTGCTTTAGGGTTGCGATTTTCTCAAGCAGTCTGATGTGTGAAAGTATTCCAGAGGGCAAAGCACTAGTATTAATGAATAATGGCATTTGTTGGTTAATGTCATTGAACCTGAATAGTCATGAATGAATGTCTGTGTGCATTTTTTTTTTTTTTTAAAGTGCTCAATATTTGGGTGATTAGTAAGAAACATTTTGAATGTGTATCTATTGTGATTTCATCTTCAAAAAACATAAAGGTTTGCTGTTGTAATTTAGCGTTGTCTTGCATTGGATTTGTTTTCTTTTTTTGAATTTGATTTCTTTCAAGGTTTTGACCAAGCAGAGTTTGTCTCTGGTGCATTTGTGGCTGTGATGTATAGATTAATTAATTAAGCACATTGATTTCAGTGCCAGCAAAGCTGAGTGAAGATTTTTAATTAGCCCATTCTTGAATGTGTTAAAATTCTCCAATCTTATGTGGAACTGAACGCCTTGGAGGAAAGAACTGTGCATCATTTTAAAAATCATCACAGTTAACACAGTTAACATTTTTAACACAGGTAAGAATCTTCCATTAATGTTATTGAATTGCTAATAGGGATTGTAATATGTGTTATGTATGCATTTTACAGTATTATAAATGTGTGTTTTAGGATTGCAAATATGTACATTTCTCCTTACGATGCATTTCTCTTTGAAAAAGTACAATAGAATAGGATAGAGCCTTTATTGTGTGTGTACAAGAACAATGACGTTAGGTTTACATCTCCCATTGTTACATCATTACAAAATACTGCATGTACACGATTAAAAAGAAAAAGTATTTAAAAAAAAAAAAATAATTATGCAATACACAATAATTCTAAAACACAGCATATGTCAGTAATGCAAAAAAACAAAACAAAAAAAAAAACAACAACTGACATTGTGGTGCCAATATATATGTATGCACCAAATATGTCATTCAGTGTATAACAGTCAATCTAAATGAATATATGTCTTTCTTAGTTCCACACCTTGAACAATATCATCTATGCACAGCGTGTGATCTGGAGGGCTAGTGGAAGATCTCTGGCTTTCTTGGCAATGTTATGGAATGTTAGGGCATGTCTCCGAAACCCTCAGGACTCTCAGTTGCCTCTCTGCCCTGCCACCCCTGAAATTCCCCCAACAGGCCCCAGTCATCTCGTGTAGCCTTTATAAATATTTCACCATGCCACGATCAAGGCTTAATTCTGTGCATGATCCGGGCTGGCTGGGATATCCTTGTCCCCATATTCACATTTTATATTCAGTGCATGCTTAGTGAAGCAGTGTGGACTTTGCTGGTTTGGGTGTTAGTGTGTTGAACTTATTCATTTATTTGGTTTGGATGGAGAGTGTTTGGCTCTACAGCTGGAGGAATGTGCAGGGAACCGAAGGTGTGTCAGTGGGTGTTCCTCATACATATGCTGTGCACTTGTTTCAATAGCCTTGCTATGTAGCTGAATAGGAAAGCAATGCCAGCGAGACCTGTTTGGCACCTCTGAAAGAATAGACCTGTCCTAGCCACACACTCAATGGTCTACTGTCTGAGTATAGCTGTTTTGTGTGGGATTTAACAAATTGTGTGGGATTTAACAAATGAAATCTTGCCCATGTGATGAGAGTCGATTTGGACCCACTTCGACCCAAGGTGGGTCTAGATAACCTGTTTTCATCATACGCATACAGTAAATCCATTTAATACACATTTTACACAAGGCAGCATGACTATAAGGTTATTTAATGCATATCATGTCTTACCAGTAGTTAGCATGCAGCTCTATGTGGTCCATCTCCTAGCTTCTCTTCTCAATTGCCTCAGGACTCAGAAGTGTCTCATACTATCCTGCCCTGACTTTTTACTTTTCATTGATTCTTTGGGCTGCTGAGCACTGAGGCTTCTGGACCTCCTCACCAGGGCATTGCTGCCTTTCATGTTCCCTATGTCTAATGCTGTATTCTTTTAATGCTTATGCACTGTTTGTTTGCACTGTATAGCTGATCTGGAAGTCTTTTTTATCAGTTAGAGAGAAAACTTCTACTTCTGACCTTATCTTTTCTCAGTGTATGGTTGAGAAGTGCAATAATCAAATAAACCGCAATCAACTGACCCAAGCCAATTTGCAAATGTATTGAATTTACAAATATATGATTATATATGATTACACTGTGTGTCAAGTCCATCAAGTTCGTTACTGTCATCACATTACATCATCATTCAGTGTGGTATGAAATATTGTGTCAGGACAGCAGGGACAGAGAATAACCCAGGCAACATGCGTGTTCACAGATTGTATGTGTCTCATCAAAGAAATATCTGGAATAAGTCATCATGGCACCACCATTTTTTTATCCAGCTGATAATACCCAATAAAATGAATTAATTCATTAATCTTTAGAAACTTCATTCATCTTTATCCTGGTCAGGGTCACTGTGGATCTTGAACCATATTCATTGGGCATGAGAAGGGAACACACCCTTGAGGAGACACCAGTCCATCACATGGCACCATGTACACCTAGGGGGAATTAAGAGTTACCAGTACACCTACTGGCAAGTTTTTGAGAGAATATGTAAAACCCTGTACAGACAGTAACCAAAGGTCAGAATAAAACCTGTGATCCTGGAGCTGTGAGGCAGAAATTCTATCCTGATAAAGCCTCTAATTGGAGAGCTTGCTCCTGCATGTGTTCAGTGTTTAATTGCATTATTTGAATGCTCCCCCTTAGCCACCTCCACCACCCCACAACTATAAAGTTACAATGACCATTTGGTTATAACTGCTGTAGATTTTTTTTTAAACGTTGAATAGTTATCTTAAATACTAATTGAGGTCCATTGTCTCTGAACTCTGAGGCAGACATGCGTGACTTCACTGAAGGGTAGAGTGAGCAAGATCATTTATTGTACCCCAAAAAATGCCTGAAGTGTGTTTTTAACTACCATGAAGAGCATCGGCATCTGTGTTTGTGGAATGACCCATCACAGTGCCCTTACCTCATCCATCACCTCTTTTGACAAACGAGCTATAATGGCAGTGTGTTATCTTTATTGGACCTGCTAGCGTTGCTAATTAGAGAGGGTGTTGGACTGTGGCGTCCTCCATTCAGCATGGCCAGCTGCAGTGGCTTTCACCTGGGACTGTTGAAAGACTCTATGTCCAGTCTGCTGTTCTGCCTGTTCGTCCAAAGGACATGAAGGGAGGATGAGTGTGGGGACAAGGATGAGTGCACAGCTCTTCCCTTTCTTTCTATGCTAGGCCAGACACACCTGCTCGTGTTGCTTGTGTCTTCATGGAGGGGCCACCCATTGGCAGCATAAGCCATTGTGGCTCTCCTTTTGGGGAGAGCTGAAGTGGAAAGGCCAAAGTTGGTATGGGAAGCAGGGACTGCAGCCTGCTTTTTCTTCCTGAGTCCTGCCACAGAGCTCGCCCTCTCTTTCTAACTGCCGCTTGTCCCCTTGCTAATTACTATGTTATTTACTGCACCAAGGATCCCTGTTCTGCACTGGGCTCTGTGTGCTAATGAGAAGCTTTTTATAGCGAAATCAAAGCCATGGCATTCACTGATTCATGCATTTCTGTAGTGAAGTCAGGAAGGTCTTCAATCTAGTGGGTGGAGGTTCAGAGGTTCAGTGGATTCCTCAGTGTATACTCATTGCATTTGTGTTTGTATTCCCCAGCGTGACTTGAAAGGCCATCTTCAACTTATTACTCAACTGTTCCAGCTCAGTGAAGTATCACTGGCTGAATTCCCAGTGGCTCTCACACACTACACTGTGTGCACCAAATTAAGCAAACTCAATTTGGTGATATTGAATCCCTTGCCTCAGCACCAATCTCTACTCTGACAAATACAATTTCCTTACTGCCATTGCAAAATAGTTGATGCTAGTGTCCCCTCTCACCTTCTTGATGACCCCTGCATTGTTAGGCCTAAGAGACACTGACTTGACCATACTGTCACTGAGCAGGTCACGCTCTATGCGAGGCATTCACAGAGTGCCCTAAGTCACCCCAGGTGGCATCTCCCTCTTGCCCCTACCCCGTGACCCTCTCTTGGGGATGGTCCCTGAGATAACTGACCCCCTCCAGACAGCTTTGGCCAGGTGGCTGCTGACAAGCGCTGACAAAAACAAGAGGCATGCTTCTGGACACAGGCATCTCTAACATAGATCCTTGATTTGCTGCTGACTCAGCACTGCTGCCCAGGCAGTCCTAACCCAGGAACTGGCCATTGATTTGGACAAGATGGTTGCGTAAATAATTGGTTGTGAGAGCAATAGGCAATTCATTGCTAAATTAACAAGTTTGCTCTGCCAAGATTGTGGAGGTATTTTACATAAATGTTTATGGTGTAAGCATAAGACAGTATGCTAAGAGCTGTTAAAAGCATATGGAAACATTGATATGCCAAATAAAGGCAAGAGTACTATATTTAGTTATGGATAATGTTTAGAGGTGTGTCATTCATCAGAATATGTCTTTTCTTTTTTTTAAACATAAAATATGTGTAAGGAATGTATCTGTATGTGTGCATACTTGGGTGTGTAGGTTAGTGTCAGTGTCGTTGTGTGTTTGTGCATATAGCACATGTACCACTGATGTTAGTTGGGAAGTGCTCAGGCTTGGGAGGGAATAGAGATATTGCTTGGAGAGAGAGAGAGTACAGTTCAGCAGAGCAGAGGTCATTTTACTTCACCCCACTCTCACTTTCATTTTCCTTCCACCCATTCTCGATTTCTCTCCCTCACTTATAGCAGAAACCATGCTGAGTCTCCTGGGTTCCCCACACAAATTTATGTTGATGTCAGCAATGAAAACAGCATCACATCTCCAAATATTTGCCAAGCAGCAGTTTGTCTATTCTGTCTTTCTCTATTTGCTTCACTTCATTCTTTTGCTCTCTTTCATGTCCTTTACCCCTGATTTCTCTTATTCATTTGATTGGATGTTGATTTATTATTTTAGGAACTCCGGTCAAGAATGCAGTGGTCTTCATATGCTATTGCAGAGGAGATCATCTCCCCACATTTATAAGCATGTGGGCTTCATGTGGGCATCTGATGTCTATGGTGGAAAGGAACAATGTAACAAAACTTTTAGGACTATAAATGGAGTATAAATAACAATTCTATAAATAAAGTATTGGACTAATAATAATTGGTTACCTTAGATTACCTAAATATTTTAACTGCTTTATTTATTTATTTTTATATATTTGCAATATTTTATTGTTAAACACTTGCATTGTGGAAAATCTTGAAGTACTGAAAGCGCCTACTGTACATTACAAGAAAATGCAATACAAAAATTGTCTCAGCTTTGATACACAATAGAGAAAAAAATTGTGAAAAAGTATTTGTCATGGTCTGAATATTACTTCCATGTTTTGTGAGTGTCTAGAGTAATCTTTACAAACACAAATCACATTATTTTCACTAGGATAATTTTTTTTCCAGCATCTCGAAAATATTGTTATGGTATAAGTGTGAATTTACCATGTAAAATACAGTTAGATGATTATTCTGTGCACACGTTCCCTCAGTTTTACAGTGTATAAAGATTTAGGACCCTTCAGTTGGTCACCTGCAGGAGAGATACACACAGTGCACAAGAAGACAGGAGTAGATAAAAATTTATATTTTTGTGCTATTTGCTGTATACTTTAATTATGCTGCCACAACATACATTTTTCAAATATCTTTTAGTTTCTGGTGGTTTCAATTATTGAAAAATACATGATTGTAAATTCCCCCTTCATTCAGAATTTCAGAGTCAGGTTTGCCCAGACCAAAAAATACAAGGCAGTTCTTGTTTACTATTAAAGAAAATTAGAATGAAATGAAAGTGAGACAAAATCAATGAAAAATATTTAGTCTACACTAATGGCTTTGCACACACTGAGCTTATTTTGTCAAGCAACTTTCTTTGATTGCATACAGTGGTAGCCCATGTTCATAATAATTTGATAGTCAAATACAGACAATTTTGACAATATACTGTATTTAATTACTCTTATTGAAAAAGCACCAAAATTAGGCCCTGTACTCCAATAAATGGCATTGTGGGAGTATTACTCTTTGTACAGCTCCAATTCCAAAAAAGTTGGGACGCTGTGTAAAATGTAAATAAAAACAGAATGCAATGATTTGCAAATCTCATAAACACATATGTTATTCATAATAGAACATAGAAAACATATCAAATGTTTAAACTGAGGAAATGTACCATTTTAAGAAGAAAAAAAAAAGGTAATTTTGAATTTGATAGCCACAACATGTCTCAGTTGGGACATGGCAACAAAAGGCTTGTAGTAAGTAAGTGTTACTAAAAAAAACAGCTGGAGGAACATTTTGCAACTAATTAGGTTAATTGGCAACAGGTCAGTAACATGATTGGGTATAAAAAGAGAATCTTAGAGAGGCAGAGTCTCTCAGAAGTAAAGATGGGCAGAGGTTCACCAATCTGCGAAAAACTGCGTCTACAAATTGTGGAACAATTTCAGAATAATGTTCCTCAATGTTAAACTGTGTAAACTCTGAATATCTAATCATCTACAGAACATAATATCATCAAAAGAGTAGAGAATCTGGAGAAATCTCTGTGTGCAAGGGACAAGGGCGAAAATCAATATTGCATGTCTGTGATCTTTGGGCCATCAGGCGGCACTGCATTAAAAACAGGCATGATTCTGTAATGGAAATCACTGCATGGGCTCAGAAACACCTCCAGAACTCATTGTCTGTGAACACAGTTCGCCATGCCATCCACAAATGCAGGTTAAAGCTCTATCATGCAAAGAAGAAGCCATTTGTGAACATGATCCAGAAATGCTGCCGTCTTCTCTGAGCCAAAGCTCATTTAAAATGGACTGAGGCTTTAGGGGTGCATTAGTGTCTATGGAATGGGCAGCTTGCACATCTGGAAAGGCACCATCAATACTGAAAGGTATATACAGGTTTTAGAGCAACATATGCTTCCATCCAGACGACATCTTTTTCAGGGAAGGTCTTGCATATTTCAGCAAGACAATGCTAAACCACATACTGCATCTATTACAACAGCATGGCTTCGTAGTAGAAGAGCCTGGGTACTGAACTGGCCTGCCTGCAGTCCAGACCTTTCACCGGTTGAAAACATTTGGCGCATCATGGAACGAAAAATACGACAAAGAAGACCCAGGACTGTTGAGCAGCTAGAATCCTGTATCAGACACGAATAGGACAACATTCCTCTCCCAAAACTTCAGCAATTGGTCTCCTCATTTCCCAGACGTATACGGACTATTGTTAAAAGAAGAGGGGATGCTACACAGTGGTAAACATTGCCCTGTCCCAACTTTTTTGAGACGTGTTGCTGCCATCAAATTCACAATTACCTTATTTTTTGCTTAAAATGGTACATTTCCTCAGTTTAAACATTTGATATGTTTTCTATGTTCTATTATGAATAACATAAGGGTTTATGAGATTTGCAAATCATTGCATTCTGTTATTATTTACATTTTACACAGCGTCCCAACTTTTTTGGAATTGGGGTTGTACATTCCACCACTTTCTAATGTAATAACTCTCATTTTATGTTCACTACTTAGCAATGGGTGTTCTCAGGTCATTGTTTTTTATTATAGCATTGCAGTTATGTTGTTTTATAAATAAATACCCCCAAATAATTTAATTTAGGTTATTATTAATATGAATGATGTTCTATGTAACAGATACAAATACACAAAATATTTTTTAGGGTTGTTTGATATATGCACAGGAAAGGAGCCAGACAAGGGTTTGAATGACCTCTAAACAGCCTTCTTCTTCAGACATGAAAATCTTATCTCCCATCTCACCCATGCTTTAGCTGAATGGTGATGTTCAGAGGTATAGCTGGTGGTCTCCTTCATTGGGCCCAACTCCCCTCCAAGCACCATCGCCTGAAGACCAGTGATAACAGCATACCTGTTCTAACACTGACCAGGGCTGCTTTCTCAGCTGCACTTTAGAGGAAAGGTGGCTGTGAGTTTAAGGTATTAGAACTAAAGCCTTTGCAACATGCATTTTCCTGTCCTGCTGCAGATGACCTTTCCTAGGGCCCAGATTTTTGAATGTGTGGCATTTTGTGGTGATCTGAATCCTCGTTTCTGAGGAAATGCGCACAGTGGGTGTCTGGCCACAAGGCCCAGCACTGCATGCTCATGCATATTTGCTTGTGTATGTAAGTATATATTGACATGCAGCAAGTGGGGGTAGCGTTTAAGGCATAATGTAACCTACGGCAGCTGCAGAGATGGAGAATATGTAATTATTTTTTGTGGGCTGGCTGCAGTCGTTGTGGGGAGTGCTGTAATTGTGGAACTCCCCCCTTCAGGGGCAGGCTGGTGTAGGATTTGGAACAGGGCCATGCCTGTAGGCTGGACATGGCAAGCCCCTTCCCCAGCATCCTTCCTTAATCAGCCTCCCTCCACTGCCCTGTACGCTCAGCCCCGCTGCTCCCACTACTGGGTAAACTGCGAGGATGAGGAAGTGTTTAATCTACCTGATTCTGCTAAGAATTAATGTGCTCTGGGTGCAGCTGCCAATGTTTGGCAGAAGAAAAAAGACATACTTTCCTTTAGTTGTATCTATTGATTGGCAGCATTTTGAATAGCATTAATTCAGTTCGCTGATGTGTGTTTATCTAGGAGGAAAGCAGACACATGGATTTTATTGATCCCATAAAATGAAACCAAAACTTCAATACAGAACCTGTACACACATCTGGGATGTAACTATAGCAATCATGTCTGAATTCCACATATATATAGATTTTCTTTCCTTTATGCTACCTGTGTGTGTGTGTGTGTGTGTGTGTGTGTGTGTGTGTGTGTGTGTGTGTGTGTGTGTGTGTGTGTGTGTGTGTGTGTGTGTGTGTGTGTGTGTGTGTGTGTGTGTGGTATATGAGAGCTCTCTTCTCTATGTTGTGTGTTTTCTTAGGTCCAGCTGTTCAGTTGGGTTTAGCCTCCTCGGCGGCCACTCTGTGCCAGTTGTCAGGAGCCCCAGTCTCTGCCCACAGGCCCTGGGAGGGGTGGGTGTGAATTGTTATACACACTGGTCCAGATGCTGAGAGAGAGAGAGCGAGAGAGAGAGAGAGAGAGAGAGAGAGAGAGAGAGAGAGAGAGAGAGAGAGAGAGAGAGAGAGAGAGAGATGGAGCTACATAGAGCAGTTAAGGTTTAATAGGAGCTTATGAAGGGTGGCAAATTAAAGGAAAAATCGTGGCTGTTTTGCTGTGGAGGATAATTTTGCTGGCATGGTTTGGCTTCAGTTTCAAGAGCATGCATATTCATCCCCTTCAGTGTTGAACCTGTTTTAGTGTTCCTTTCCACTCTTACTCCATTTTAAGCACAGTTTTTTTCTCTCTCTTTTTTTCACTCTTTGTTTGAGATCCAGCACTATGGTCAGAGCTGGAAAAAAACAAGTGGCTCAGCAGGGAAACTAGGTGACACAGATCTGACAACATGCAGGAATCCCCAGCCCCTTTTTTCTCTGTGCATCACACAAACAAAATGGCCATGAGTTATGTGCACACACTCTCTCACAGCCAGTTCAAAAGATGGCACACATCCACATGTATGCACATACACACATGGCATCAGTCTGCTTCACTAGCTCACTCTCTATTGCTATAAATCCTTATGATCTGCAGTTTTTTTTTTTTACACACAAACATACAGTTTCTGTATACCACTTCTAATGCATATTCAGTACACTGCACACACTGTGTGTGTGTGTGTGTGCGTGCGTGCATGTGTGTGTGTGCATGCGTGTGTGCGTGTGTATGTGTGTGCGTGCATGTGTGTGAAGTGAAATGCCTTCAGGGTATTGAGAGGCAGAGCTTTAAGGTATGATATGTTAATAAAATGTGTCAAGATGTCTGGATCCCATTCTCTCTTTATAAACAAACTTGCGGCATGAACCAAGCTAATTAGCGGGCCCATCTGCTCACTTGAGCAAAGTTAGTGATATTTATCAGAGAAACTGTAAAAAGACAAGCTCAGTTTGGCCCAGCAGATGACAAGTGTTATATAGCACAATTCAATTTCCTCCGTATGCTTGCCCCTTCTAGACTGTCAACCAATTCGATTTCAGATGATCTCCTTTCTCTGTGATATGGGTGTTTTGCCATTTTCCCATTTGTGCCTTTCCTGTTTCATAAGCCTAATGAGGAAATGTGTATACACACAAATGCACACATGCAGCTTTAATTGTGTTCGTAAATTGTCAAGCTTTTGCTAATCACTCCTGTATCTTTTAAGGAGGTGGGTGTTTGGCTAAGCATGTGCATGCTTTGTTCCCTTATTTTTTGGAAAGAAGAGAAGAGTACAGGGGCATATGAAGACTGAGCCATGGTATTCCCTGAACAGCATCATGCAAAGCTGTTAGCAGCAATTTGCTGATAGTACACTGATTGCGGCGGGCCAGGCCCCAGCTATTGTGCATGCTAAGCAGTGTGCCAGCAAGCTCGGGGCTGAGGGGGGAGTCGAGCTGAAGGCTCCATCTGCTCTTTCTGCTCCCCTGCACTGATGGAAGACTACGCTAATCTGGTTACTTGTCAGGACAGGTTAGTGAAAGCAGGCAAATGGCGGAGGCTGGGGCTAAACTGGTTGGCTGCTGCCGACAGCGTGGTTCCCGCCCCCCGTGCTTTGGAGTGATACAGTTGGCACGGGCTCTCTGTAATCAGCTGCATGACAGACTGAGTCTCACGCAGACGAGTATGAGCAGTGAACACCCACACCCAAACTCAACCTTCTTCCTTTCACATAGAAGCTGGGAAAATGGAGGTCATCACACTGACACATATTGTATTATGGAAACGCAGACTATGCAATTATTCTTCTGGTTCATTATTCATTTGTGTGACGTGTACAGCCTCAAACCTAATCTATATACATATATGTCAATTATTATTCAATACAAATATACAGTATATTTAAAATACTTTTGTTACGAACAATCAACTTAATTTCTGTAGTTATTCAGTATTGATTAAACTAGCTTGCAATACAGTATACAGAAAACTTTCCAGCGTGAAAGTGTGATTTAGCATTTTATTTAATTTACTTATAGAAATGTTATTTATTTTACTTATAAAAAATACAAGTCTAAAGTCTTTTCTAAAGTCTATTCTCAAGCTTTATGATGGGTATGCAGTATGTGCCGGAAATGATTGTAAATTCCCTGGTTTAACAAGCTCTCTACATATTTTGCACCAAGAGAAAATATTACGAGGGAGGTAAGAAGCCGGCTGATTGGAGCATAATTAGAAACACAGAGAGCCAAAAGTTTTAATAAGCAGGCATGTGTGCAGATCTATTGAGAGGGAGTGAAGCTGTCAAACCAGCAGGGACAGCTGTCTCTCTGGCCAGACCTCAAACTGGAGAAACAATAAATTAAGACACAGTCCAGCTTGATTTTACCACCTTATTTTAATTTTTTTTAAAAGTTCAAAAAATAAAATAAAAATGTATGCAATGAAATATCATGCAGTTCCTATAAAATAGGATTTAAACACTTAAACAGTTCCTCTCAGAACTGGGCACCTTTGACAGGCTAAAGAAATTGGTAATAAAATGTTCAATAATAATAATAATAATAATAATAATAATAATAATAATAATAATAATAATAATAATAATATTATTATTATTATTATTATTATTATTACTATTATTATTAATAACAACAGCAGCAGCAACAACAACAACAACAATAATAATAATAATAATAATAATAGTAATAATAGTAATAATAATAATAATAATAATAATAATAATAATAATAATAATAATAATAATAAATGTAAAGTGTTTTTTTTTTTTTTCTTAAATAAAATGCATTTTTCCTCAGATTCTACCCAACCACTGTCACTGTCACTACACTATTAAGGTAAGCGGTAAAACTGAATGCACAAACACACTGAGCCCCTTCCTCATGTGCCACTGTAGGGCCTCTCATCTGGAGTGGGTGTGGCTGATGGACGAGCGCTCAGGAAACCGCCCCATCAATCAACCACATGGCACCTCCCTCTTCCATCGTTCTGCCTGCGTCTAAGCCCCCGCAACATTTTTATTCAATTAAACAGCCCTCCTAAATCCCAGACTACATCCTGTAGGCCTTAGATGTTGTTTGTCTCTGTAAGCAATTTAGGGCCATAATGATTTTGTGACTTGTTATGCTAATTAGCATGGCATTCCCAGTCTGTGAGCTGTGGCTGTAGATTTATTGGCTGGTGGCTGGGAGGGAGAGAGAACAGAAAAGAAGGTGCAGTAATTAATCCTGTTAACCAAGGATAATTGGGCAAAAAATAGCCCCTGCCAATGGCTTTAAATGGAAGGAGTAGCAGTTAACCTTGTTTCCTGTGTTTTATTTAAGAGTTATTGTTTCCTCTTTTTCCCACTTCCTCTTGGGATCCCTGCAAATCCTCAAGCCTGCTACATGTAATGGGAGAGCAGGAGCTCTGTAAGGTACACAGCTCCTGTTTATACCACGATGCACAGTATACACACTAATACAGGCAGGAATGCAGCACAAGTTTAGCTGTTTCACCACTATATTTAGAAAGCTAATGATTCCAGATAATGAGTCATCTGTTAAGTAGCTAATCAGTCTTAGCACTGTGAATTGGGCCATGTCTCCTTCTCTGCTGTATATCCTATATAAATTTCACTTTAAAGCTTATTCTACTGAATGACTTGAAGAGTATCTCCCTACTCTCAGTCACACTGAAAACAAGCAATTTCCCGAAAGTTTGATCCAACGTGGCCTTACTCATGCACTAGACACATATTTTATATCCCCCTAGTAAGAACGTGCCCAAGTACCACACAGAAAAAAGGCCCAGTTTTGCGATAACATGACCCAAAGTGGACAGTCTCTTTTACTCCTGCTCTCTTATCTTGTCCTTTGAATGTTTGAAGGAGGGGAGGGAGTCGATGGGGGGGCTAGCCAGCCCATTACCGCTCAAACGTCTCTAAGTAAACATGTAATTAATAGCAGAAGTTCAGCAGGGGCTCACTGTGGAGCTTAGGATCAGCTGCAATAACATCCACGGCTAACTCGTTCCACACGCCATTCCTGTCCTACGCAACATGTCTCCTGTCTTCCTGCTTCCCTTGCAGAGAAATAGTTCCTGCTCAATTTGGCATGCCATTATTGATCTTCGGAAAACTCTTCAAAATATATTGTTGTTCTGCTGGGATACTATAAATTATAAATAAATATTGTGTAAAAGTTTGTGCTAATTGTTGACACAAATGATCTTCGAAGTATCCTTGAAGAACGTTGTAATGAGCTTTGCTCTTCGCAACATCTATTTGTGTTATTCTTATGCTATCTCATTGTGGGTTCATGCTGGGAAAGTGATGTGCTGTCACATTTATGGTCACATTAGTGTTTTAGTTAGTGAAATTATGAATGTTCTTTTGGTTTCTTGATGTATTTTGTCACATTAGGTCACATTAATTGCTCCAGAGGACAATGATAAGACGACCAAGCTTTGCTAATTAAAAAAAGAAGGGGCTAATTTGCTAATGTGCATGTGTGTCCAACTTAATTAAAAAAAAAAAAAAAAAAACGCAAACTCAGATCTTTCAGAGTCTAAAAAAAGTATGTGCGTTTTCTCAGTGTGAACTTGTCTTGCCCCCAGTGTCCTGCAGGAGGTAAGTGTAACATCTTTAGCGTGTCTATTGTCAGGAAAGGGCGCATGCAAAGGAGAAGACAAACCAAATCCAAAAGGAGGCAAGTACGATCACTTGACATTCCCCTCTGAAGCAAAATAACCTACAGTAATTAAAGCATTTAAATAATTATTTCTTTGATTTGTTTGTTTTTACCGTTTCCTTCCCCTTCCCCCTCGTCCTCTTTATATATTTATTTTCTTCTTCTCATGGAGGTTTTCACCATATGGTTGTAGATCAAATAATGTCAAACATTTTGCCCTTGCAAGTTTTTGCAATTTGCAGTTTTTAAATGTGAGACCTGTTGAAGGCACAAGTGATAATGGGCATGCTCTACCCCCCACCGCCTTCGTCCCACCATATCTTTCTTCAATTAATGCTACAGCGGGAGTTTTGTGTAATAACACTTGCACTTGTGGGTTGCCCATGTGAGGTGGCAGGGAGGTAGTGGTGATGGGCAGAGAGGCCTAAATAAAGAGCAGAAAAGAAAATATTATTAAAAAAACAAAAAAAAAAAAGAACAATTTAATATCTAACCAATGTTGCAGAAGACCACTGTTGTGCACTCACAGGAATGTTGCATGGTCGCTTGTGCAAAAAGCGTATAATGTCATTGGAAGAAGGCAGGAGTCCACTAAGCTTTGTCTATCATTATTGCTGGGAGTTATCAGACTAGTGCCAGAAGGACAGAGGACGCCTTGACAGCTCTAATTACGTATCACCATGGTGATCATTTTTGGCCTGTCATGGAGGCTGGACACGACCCACCCTCTCCACTGTTTACTTTGATTGGCCTGTCACTTACCAGGTAACACACACACACACAAAATGTATAAGTATTGTAAATGTGGTAAAAGTTAAGTGTAGTACATTAAGAGAAACAGGACCTCTCAGACATACTATGACGCCACAACTTAATAATAACTTAACAATAAATATATTTTGCCAAAATGACATGGATCGTTTTTTTTTTTTTTTTTTTTTGGTTAACTTTTTAATCTTGCCTAAGGCATTTCTTCAAAGATCATTTTGGGAAAGAAGCCAGTTTAAATGTTTAAACTCAGTAAAAATTATAAAAACCAAAAAAGATGCCTAAAACCTTGCTACATACTTTAGGCACGATTTCCTTAATGATAGTGAATATCAAGTTGGGTAGATACATGCCATAATGAAATGGATATAAGCCTAATCAGTTCAGTTTGATACCGACTCAGGTACTGGCTGTCAAAATGTCCAGGATGTTACTTTTGGGGGTACGTATATTTATCAGCCATAACATTAAAACCACTGACAGGTGACGTGGATAACATTGATTATCTCGTTACAGTGGCACCTGTCAAGAGGTGGGGTATATTAGGCAGCAAGTGAACAGTCAGTTCTCAAAGTTGATGTGTTGGAAGCAGGAAGAATGGGCAAACGTAAGGATCTGAGCCAGATTGTGATGGCTAGACGACTGGGTCAGAGCATCTCCAAATCGGCAGGTCTTATGGGGTATTCCAGGTATGCAGTGGTTAGTACCTACCAAAAACGGTCCAAGGAAGGACAACTGGTGACAGGGTTATGGCGAGCCCTTCTGGTCCGATCCCACAGAAGAGCCACTGTAGCACAAATTGGTGAAAAAGTTAATGCTGGCTATGATAGAAAGGTGTCAGAACACACAGCGTATCGCAGCTTGCTGCATATGGGGCTGCGTCGCCGCAGACCGGTCAGAGTGCCCATGCTGACCCTTGTCTACTACCGAAAGCACCTACTATGGGCAAGTGAGCATCAGAACTGGACCATGGAGCAATGGAAGAAGGTGGCCTGGTCTGATGAATCACATTTTCCTTTACATCATGTGGATGTCCGGGTGTGTGTGCATTGCTTACCTGGGGAAGAGATGGCACCAGAATGCACTGTGGGAAGAAGGCAAGCCGGCAAAGGGACCACTGAATTAAAGATCTCAGCACTATTCTCCCCACCATTTCCTTTCATGTTTCATTTGAACTGGTCAGGAAGTTAAATGTGTGTGTGCAAGTCTATATGAAGAATTTGGCTTATTGGTTGAGGACACACTATTAATACATAGAGGAGGGGCATGGAACCATACATATTCTTCCCTGCCCCACCAGGAAGCAGCTTTTTGTTCTTTTTATTGGGAAGGATGAAAGCAAACAGCATCAGCAGTGTTTATGTTACCTTTTTACTGCTTGCTCGTTTACGTTTAGGGTCAGAGAGGAGGAACAAAGTAAACTACACTGTTGACAATGGGGTTAAGATCAGATTTAATTATAACATCTTATTTATGTACTTCCTGCCCCAAAATTGAAAAAGCACTTCCTTGAACATTTTTTTGTATAACAATGCCTATACAGTAATACTATATAACACAATATTATGTATTTACATATTTTCATTCATGTGTCCTTTGAAACAACCCTAATGAGGATAGCTACTATATGCAACATTTGTTCTTTCATTTACATCTGTTATTTCTGGCATCTTGATAATGCCCTAATTGCCCTGCTGCTATTATCTATATTTGATGATTAAGCTTTAACAGTTTACTTCTGTGCGTTCACTGGGCAGATAGAAGGCAACTTGGGTGCTTGGGACTGGTAATGAGACTTTGTGCCATGGCCTGCGATCCTCAAAATTGTCTTTCTTTAATACTGTATCAAAGGCTCTATCAGAAGGCTAATTTCCCCTGGCAGACCATAATGATGCCTCTGTGTTTAGCTGCATTGCCATGCTCTCTCCAGCAAGCCTTACTTGGTGCTGTAGAATGCTGTGCTCAAGGCTCATATACTCCCCATGCATTTTTCTATATTAAGTTGGTTCCTGTGAGCATACCATATGCTGGGTTATTGTTAATTTGGTTATAATTTTCTCCATTTTGTATAATTATGAACTGCTTTACAGTGATTACAGTGTGACCGTTACACTGTAGACGCTACACTGCGGATTTAAAAGTCAGTATGCCTGATTGACAGTCCAAAGACAGCACTTCACTTTAATGTAACAACACATGAACATAAGGACATTTACGCATTTACATTCTCTACCATGACACATTATTCAACACATATTTCTAGAATACTAGGAAACATTTTCCCAATCTTGAACTGCCCTATTTAGGTAAGCCTGTGCCGACTATAGCCTTAGATTCCTGTTCTTGGCTAACAGAAGTTATGTGGATTTCTGCTGTTGTAGACCAACAATCTTGCCACAGTCGAAGTCATTGTCATATTAACTGTTTCCACATTCTGATGTTTGACATGAACATTAACTGAAGCTCTTGACCTGTAGCTGCATGATTGTATTAATTGTGCTCCTGGCACATGATTGGCTGATTGGATAACTGCATGAATGAGCAGGTGTACGGGTGATTTTATTGAAGTGGCCCGCAAGGGTAATGTGTCATTATTATTATTATTATTATTATTATTATTATTATTATCCATCCATCCATTTTCTGTACTGCTTATCCTACACAGGGTCACGAGGAGCCTGGAGTCTATCCCAGGGGACTCAGGGCACAAGGCAGGGGACATCCTGGACGGGGTGCCAACCCATCGCAGGGCACAATCACACACACACTCACACACCCATTCATTCATACACTATGGACAATTTAGAGATGCCAATCAGCCTACAGTACTATGCATGTCTTTGGACGAGGGGAGGAAACTGGAGTACCCGGAGGAAACCCCCGTAGCACAGGGAGTGTGCAAACTCCACACACACAGGGTGGAGGTGGGACTCAAACCTCCAACCTTAAAAAGGTGCGAGGCAAACATGCTAACCACTAAGCTACTAAGCCACCATGCCCCCTATTATTATTATTATTATTATTATTATTATTGTTGTTGTTGTTGTTAATACTACTACTATTACTACTACTACTACTACTACTACTAATAATAATAATAGTAATAATAATAATACTCATCTCAATAAAAACTTACTTTTGCAGCTGCACAGAAGCTATAAAACTTGTAATTAACAAAAATAAAAACAAATCAAACAACAAAATCATCTGAAGGCTTTACTTTTTTTTTATCAGCCAGACTATCTTTGATTTCTCAAAACTCCAGAGAAAATAAAGAAAATTGGTACTGTACTCATATCCAAACTTCAGGGGTTTTTTTTCTGACTGTAAGCTTTTATGATTTTTGCTATTCATTTATATCAATGCCCTCGAAAGCCCTATAATAATGCTGACATTTCCAGTGATCATTATCTTCTGTCTCTGTTCCTCTGCTTTTAATGCATTTACAGTGACAGTCCAGCCATGGCAACCTGACACATCATAATATATTTCGGGTCAGATGAAATGATTCTATTCTGTAATGAACGTTACCAGAGCTGATGAGCTGGCATGTATCATCAGTTGTCCTCCTGAAGCACAGAATGTGTGGACTCCTGACTTACAGGAGAGAGCTGAGCTTAACCATGCCAAGCCTTGGGATGGACTGCAGCAGCAGGTGACCACTCCTGAAGGAACAGCTCACCCTTACACCTTTAGCAGGTGTGATACATGGACTACATTAATGATACTTAGACAGGCAGAGATCTTTAATATTACCTTTGTCTGTGAGGCAGTTTTGATGCATGCTTTCAAAAAAAGAGGAAGCTAAACCCCTCATGAGAAATGATCAAATAACCAATCAGGTTTCTTTATGCCAACACACAAGAGAGGAAACAAACCCTTTTGATGACTGTTTAGTAGGAAAGTGATCGATCCGGTTTTGTACCTAAAAATCTAAATGTGTTTAATATTGTCAGTGTTTGTCTTAGCCAGGACAACTTTAGCTTCATTAAAGCTTTAGCAGTTTACAGTTTTAGCAAATTTTGGCAAATGATGGAGGCTTCATTAAAGGGTTAGTCTTCAAACCTCGAAAGCAATTCACAAAAGCAATTCTGACCATGGTGTAAACAGAGAGCACAGCAGCAACTAAAAGCTGGCTTCTAGGAAAAGCTGCTAGCCTTCCATCATGCCAGCTAAGGTATCTACACAGTGAAATACACTGTATGGCCAAACGTTGTGGACACCCAACACCCATATGTGCTTTATGAACATCCCATTCCAGATTTAATTCCCACTTAGCACTCTTCCGGGAAGGCCTTGGGCGCAGTCTGCATTCCAGTTCATCCTAAAGGTGTTCAGTGGGGTTGAGGTCAGGGCTCTGTGCAGGCTGCTCAAGTTCTACACCAAATTTGGCAAACCATGTCTTCATGGACCTCACTTCGTTCATAGGGGCATTGTCATGCTTGCACATGTTTGGAGTAGGCCACTTAGTTCCAGTTTAGGGAACTTTTAATACTACAGCATACAAAGACAACCTATACAATCATGTGCTTCAAACTGTGAGGCAACAGTTTGGAGAAGGCACATGTTGGTGTAACGGTCAGGTGTCCACAAACCTTTGGATATATAGTGTATATACGGTGTAAGCTGATTAGCAGCATTCAGTAACATTACAGTGTTTGTAATATCACAAGTCATGCTTGTGTTAACATGCTACAATTATCACATGTAGCCTAATGTTACTTAAGGTAAGCGCTACATTTAAGCACTACATGCCCAGTAATAGTGTGAATGTGTGTGTGTGTGTGTGTGTGTGTGTGTGTGTGTGTGTGTGTGTGTGTGTGTGTGTGTGCACGATTGTGTTCTGTGATGGGTTGGCAACCCGTCCAGGGTGTCCCCCGCCTCATGCCCTGAGTCCCCTGGGATAGGGTCTAGGCTCCCCATGACCCTGTGTAGGATAAGCAGTACAGAATATGGATGGATGGATGGCCGGTAATAAGCTACTTGAAATTTAAGCTTAGGCTCGTATGGTTTCAGTTAGTCTCTTATAGAGGGCGCTACTAGCTTCACAATTACAGATTTTCATTTTAATAGGAACATTTTGCACTATAGGGTAACTCATAGGGTAAGCTCATACGGTAAGCTGACAGATCACACATGGATGTCCCAGTCAGACCACTGATAGCAGTTAAAGTAGGTAGCTTGCTAACCAGTTTCTGGACAATTTACATTACAGTTAGTAACTGATATGGAAAATATAAGTCGATACACACAGGATTTGGACACATCAATTAGTGGTAGTCAGGTAACACGGGCATTCCAGTCAAGTTGAGGCTCAAACATACAATACATATGGCTATACATGTGTTACTCATATGAGTGGGGGGTGTGGTGAAATTTTGGGGGCATTTCCAAATTTTATATAATTTACACTGTATATGCATACATTGAATATAGATTTTTTAAATAAGAGTATAAACATAGGTATGTTTCTTTGCTAATAACATTACAGGGTACCATCAATAAATACAATTATTACTCAATGTAATATTCAAAACTGATATTTAAGAAGGTTTTCTGTCACTTAAAAATATTAGACATTTCTGTTCATTTTCGGATTAGCACATGGATGATGTTTTGAAGAAGGTTCAGTCTAAACTGTGTAAAAAAAAAAAAAAAAAAATCAGTGAATGGCTTCAAAGCTCTGGGATAAGCAAAGGGCTTAACAACCCTGAGTTCCACTGAGAGAACGAGCTTCATCTGGACACGAGGCCTGCTTGTTTAAGGAAGTCACCTGATCACACTGTATGAATTCACTTAAACAGACTGAACAGTTTTGGACTGTTTCCTTTCAGATAACATCTTGTAACCGACCCAAAAGCCACACACCACATGTGGTTACTAAAAATTCAAGGTCCTCTGAAGCTTCTTTTTTCTTTGAAGGAAAGTCTTTATCCCATATTTCCATTGTTTTATTTTTATCTACAGTATGTCTTTCTGCTATGTTACACTATATATTTTTGTACCTTTAATTAATGAACTGACCGTTTATAAAGTGCAATCCATCCCTTCACGCAAATAGGACATTCCAACAAGTCATATGTAACATGACTGTGGTAGGGGGTATTCATTTGGGCAGATCAGCATTTCTAGCATCAGTTATGGTTCAAGTGAGTGTTGTAATTGGAAAGATTAGTGAACTTTGAATGACCTTGAAAGTAGCATAATAGTTCCAGTATCTCCCAAACTGCTGTCTTTCTGGGCTTTTTATCCACAACTAAGAATTTCAAGGGTTTACTGAGGACGGTATAAAAAGAAAAACCACCAGCGATCCTATGGACATAAGCCACTTGTGCATCAGAGGAGTCAAAGGGGAATTGCAGGAATTGTGCAAGCAAGCATATGGGCACAACCAGGGACTTTATATCCAAAATTCATCAGTGGGGTAAAGAATGCCTTCTCACAAAAGGCTACTTTTTACACTTTGTCTTCATTAGGCTAAGGTTGGGTTTGATTATGTCAAATAACAAGAAGGAACACCTCTAATGGGCAAAGGAGTATGAAAATTGGATGGCTGAGGAGTGAAAAATATTTATTGATTAGACAATTGCAGGTTACATTTACAAAACAGAATTTGGTGCAAGCAAAATGGAGCAATTCTGTTTGGCATACATGCCAGTAGTGGCAGAGTGACTGTATACGAAAGGGTGCATATTAGCCTTTTATTATACTCACCGAAGAAGCTCTGACCAAGTGCATCAGGCTATGGCTACAGTTTTTCCACACATGGCTGAGCACTTCCAGCATGATAATACACCATTTTACGAGGCATGCATTGTCACTGGATGGTTCCAGGAACATGGTGAGTTTTCATGGCTTCGATGATCTGCATAGTCCCCGCATTTCCACTCCATCAGTGATGACCTGAAAAGGGTTGTTTGCAACTAGACTAGGAAACCTTGCAATTTTCAGGAAATGCGCACTGCATTCATTTATGCACTATGCACATTACTGCACTATGCTGCAGAATTCATTCATTCCATTTGGAAGGCAATAGGAAGCACAAGAAACTATTAGATAGGTGTCTCTAATAAAAATGCCACCTCAGCATAGAACTGGCTTCATATTAGTGACATTGTATCTTTTTAATCTGATTAAGCTGCATGGATCTGTAATGATTTTTAAAGCCCATCATGCTGTTTGTACACATGGGTCTTCCTTCCTTCCACTCAGTTTTATATCGTAATTTTGTTTTTAAACTGTCGCAGGTTTCGTAGATCCTTTTGTAGCTGTAACTGTAGGTTATATAGACCTAGAAAAAATATATTCACATCTAACAAACTGATCCACCATTTCGATTTACTTAGAAAATGACCAGTACGCCTTATTTTGGGCAGATCATGGTTTCAGTTATTTGATATGCACCTGAATATGGGTGGAGTCAAAATCAGGTGAAATATTTGAGCTTGTCCTAATGAGACAGTTGTGAAAGTGCCCTTAGGAACAATATTCCGAAGATTTACAATCAGTGTAGTGTCTGTCTCCATGTGTGGTTCACTCTGAGCTTTCTGATTATTTTTCCTGTGCCACAGCAGGCCTGTGTGTCACATATACTGTGTGTCACTAGATCATTGTCCACCTCTTTGTTTGTATGGTGCAGTCGATGGATGTGCAAGGGGAAGCTATCTCTTTGGATCTATTCTGGATTTTGCACGCCTCCAGCATCCCTTTTCCACAGACGATAATGAGTCTTATGTGTGGAGACTGGTGAGGAGGTGTGTATGTATAGTATGTGTGTATGTTCTCTTCAGGAACGTATGGTAGGTTAATGATGGGAGATGAAGGGAGAATGGGTTTTCTGATGCAGCTGTAAAGGGCAGTGTGTGGTGTGTGTGTGTGTGTGTGTGTGTGTGTGTGTGTGTGTGTGTGTGTGTGTGTGTGTGTGTGTGTGTGTGTGTGTGTGTGTGTGCACATAAGAATGCATAATCAAAGCTGCATGGATACAGGTCCGTGCGTGTGAGATGTGCATGGCTTTTACGGCAATTTCACAGACCTTATCTGGATCCTGAGTGAGGTGTACAGGAAATATGTGTGTGTGTGTGTGTGTGTGTGTGTGTGTGTGTGTGTGTGTGTGTGTGTGTGTGTGTGTGTGTGTGAGTGCATCTATATATGTGTGATTCCTTAAAAATGGGTGTTTAATATATATACTGCAGCTTGTCTCACAGGTCTTGATTAGGTGTTAATTTCTACACATTCATCAGTCTCAGCTTTGCTGCCAGTATCTACTCGTTATTTTCCCTCAGACCTTATACAGTCCTCACTTGCACCTGATACATATTCCATTCAATATCTTCTATTTCTGGAAGGCTGATTTTATATTCAAGCACCGGTTGCTCAACATCATTCTCTCAGAAGGAGAGGATGAGTGGAAGGAGGGAGAATTGAGAAGTATGCACTGGCTGTGTCAGCGTGGTCTGAACGGATAGCAGGGGCCCTCAGCAGGCCTTCATTCTCAGATCTGCTCTCTACACACACCAGGCTTAACTAAAGGAGCAGCAGAGCAAAAGCTGCATTTCTGGCCCTTATTCCCTAATTAAAAGTATTCTAAAACAAATATGTGTTATACTGCTGTCAGGATAAAACTGAACACAGGGGTGGGTTACTAAAAATATATACAGTATTTTTTTAGGTTTAGTTTGTACTTTAATGGATGTCTTTCTTGTTCTATTCCTTAGTGGTCAATGCTGGCCTAAATGTACACTCTGGCCTCACATTTCTCTGAAATAGGCAGTATTCACTGGTCCTGTTTGATCCCATTGAGCGTGTCAGGCCTTCTCGTCTGGCCAGTATTTTTAAAGCAGCAGGTAGTCACAGGCAAGCTGTTGGAGAGTCAGCATTCTTTAGTCTCGGCTGTTATTCACCCACAGATGGAGACCTTATGAACTTTGACAGAGGTCATTGCTAAATTGCATATTTTATGAATTTGTATTTTAGTTGGACCCTTTGAAAATATATGGGGCCTTAGAGAGCAAAAAAAAAAAAAAAAAAAAGCAAAAAAAGACAGTTTAATATTGTTTCCCCAGTTTGATTTCTTATTTCTAGGGTGTATTTATACAAGGCTACTAAATATATAATATACAGTGCTCTCCACTAATATTGGCACCCTTGGTAAATATGAGCAAAGAAGGCAGTGAAAATTTGTCTTTATCGTTTAATCTCTTAATCTTTTGTTTAAAAAAAATCACAAAAATACTCTGCTGTCATGGATATCAAACAATTGCAAACACAACACAGGTTTATGAATATATATATATATATATATATATATATATATATATATATATATATATATATATATATATATATATATATATATATATATATATATATATATATATATAAAAAAGACAATTTTACACAGCCTTCTTCTTTGCTTATATTTACCAAGGGTGCGAATATTAGTGGACATGTACTGTATATAAATCTCTCTCTCGCTCTCTCTCTCATATATATTTATATATAATTACAAGTAAATGTTCATTACTTACATTGAGAATAGAATGTGTTCGGAATGTCTTTGGTGTGGAAGACAAATGCCATAGCTGCTTGCAAGAAGCAGGGATTTATTAGCAGACATTCTGGCAAGTGTCCAGTTTTTTCTAGACTAGTCTGATCAGCCTTTTATGTCCCTGACTGTCTGGGCAGAGACAACAATAACAATGGCATCTGACCATATTGGAGATGAGACATACCCTGGTGTGCCTTTACAAACATTTCAAAGAAAAAGATCTTAAATATTATTATTTTTCAACCAATGCCAAGACTATATTTATTTATATATTTATTAATATTCAAATGATCATCTCCTAAGAGAAGGAAAATAACTTGCTTCTTTTAAAGCTTCCTTTTCCCCCTATTTGTGAATGAGCTGCATTCATCTAAAAGCAGGGCGTGTTCCCTCAAACATGTTTGTAGAAGCCAAGGAACTAGTTTGGGATGGCATCAAGCTATCGCTCTCTTCTGTTTGATTCAGGTTCTGCCAGGCTTATCGGTTTTCTCGGTGGAGTCACCGGCATGTGTCATCAAGGGTCAGTTCACAGTGGGAGGCTAGGCTGGGCCCAGAGAATCAAACCTATCTGTTTTCGCCCCATCCACCTCGACTGACTTCAGAGCAGTGCTTATGTCCACACAGAAAGATGGAGGCCTCAGTAGATCACTTTGAACACCTCTGCTGTCCCTTTTGCAGTTAATTCTGGGATTCAGTATGTTAGCTTTAGCAAATACATGGGTGGGCGCATGGTCACTGTGAATACTTGGTCTAGTTCAGTAGGATGGTCGTCATAATGATAAGATGTTTTTGTTTTTTTTTCTATCAGAAGGTTAGCAGAATTTAAGAGAGGCCCATGATCAGCTGTAAGTAATGGGTAAGTGGGCCAATGTTCATAGTGGTGATAAGTAGGATGAAACGTCATATTGTGACTATATTGCTATATATTGAGTTGGCAATATGTTCTGCAATCAGATTAACTGGGTGTGCAGCAACGCAGCACAGGTTTGTAGCTCTTCAACTGCATAAAAATAGTTTCATGTTGTCATATTAGTAAATAAACTCTATGAACAGAGCATGTGCGTGCTAATTAGATAGCTTCACACCTGGAAGCTGTAATACATCCTCTATTTCTTTCCATGTCGCGTCCCTTTTTGTCCTGTCATGATATAACTGTGATAAGCAATTATAGAGACATTCTGTCTGCTGGCACAATTCAACAAACTGCTCTTCTTATAAATCCCATATGTCTTGTTTACGTTTCGTTATCACCACTACCGTGTTTGTAGCTGTCCCGTGAGCATTGCGTAATCATATGCCGCCCTCCTATTGATGGATTTTAGACGAGTATCGTAGCAGCAGTGATTTTAAGCAATATTTTCTGGCATCGGGGGAACTTTGTCATCCGCTGTCTTAGGTCGAAGCTGCACTAAATCGGCCGTCGGTGAGCATGTGACATTATACGTTTAAAAAAAAAAAAAGATTATCCTTTATGATGTACGTTTGTGCCTTTGACTGCAAAATTGGGCTGAGTATCCTGCATTAAACCCGGCTTAATAGTGACTTTAAGGCATGCTAGGGAAATGCATGAAGTCTCCTGTTTGTTCAGGAGAATAGTCAGTATGCCAAACTGTCTGTTTTACATGTCGACGTTATTTAAAAATTCAAGGTCAAGGGCAGTACCATTTGTCCAGTTCCATGACATTGCTCATCCCTTCTTCTGCTAGTTACAGAGTCACTCAAACAGAAGTTAGCACTCTAGCTAGCATGCAACAGTGATTGTTCACTGTATTTCTAACATTAGCTGAAGTCCTAAGCAGTCTGACTTATTGAGAAATTTGGGCTTAACAAAAACAAACGGCAGCGTTGTAATTTTGTATCTTCAGTGAACGGAGGCAAGACCAATCAGACAGGGTTTACAGGAAAATATGTGGAAATACTTATTATCTTATTAACTTATCTTATTGGCTGAAAGGTCTCAATTCTGTCAAACGTTAGCTCACAGTCAGTGTGAGGGAAAGTGGCTATATGGTGATTTTTTTTTTTTTTTTTAACCAGTAAAGGGGTTGAAACTGAAACACTAACATCCTCTCATGCCGAGCAGGAAAACAAGGTGTGTAAATGTCTATATGAGTTCCAAGTTACGTGAATATGATATGAGCAGGGTATAAGGACAGATAACGTACTTTGCATGGCACTCTAGCAGCTAAACCCATACAATGATAGCTTAGTTGTGCCTCCCCTTGACTAACGACACCAAACTAGCCTAGTCTTTTATATTTTATAGGTCTGGTAGTCCCACAAACAGTGATAACACCAACTTTTTGTCCGATCATGTCCGTCTTTCTAATTGCAAAGCAATTCAGTCATTTCACTTAATTTTAACCTTATGTCTCTTTCCCTTCTCATATTGCAGCCTGGACAAGTTGGGTCGTAACATTACTGAAGTAGGCTCAATTTAACCAGATAATATAATTTTAAAAGACAGATTTAAGGCATTGTCTTCATTTCATATTTAATATTGTCTCATGTTTTACTACCTGTACCACTGAGGCAGTGATTGTGGTTCATATCAAGTAGGTCCACCAGATTATGAAAGTTTAATCAGTCACTTTGAGTAGTTAGCCGTTTTCAACTCCCATTCGAGAAATTGCCATTGTATTATAGGTTTTGAGGATTTTCCATCATGGAGGCCTAGTAAGGATGGTAGTAGGTATGATGTTGGTTTGAGACATTCGAGTGACTAGATTATTCAGATTCTATGGTAAATCAAATCCAAACCCTCCCTTCCTTCTCCAATTTTCACGCTTTTTAAGCAATTAGCCCTCACATGCAAGAAAAAACAAATGCATGGACAGTCTATTTAGAAGTACATTTAAAAAAAATTTAAATTGAGAAGAATCTGAGCTCAGCCCCAGATGATTAACAGTCCAGCTAACACCCTTGGTTATAAACATTAGCATGGTTTAGTAGCATTTTATTGCTGGCTAATTAATCCGAACAGTTTACAGGCAGAGCAGAACCACATGATGGTGAGATACACTGAAAAGCCTAAAATATTAAGAGTGTAAACATAAGGGAAAGCTAGAAAAGAATGGAAAATGTCATTTTAAATAATAGACTATAGGGTTTTCTGAATGTTGCTCTGTTTTTAATGCAAAGAAAATGAAGACATTCTAGCAATAGCAGAAGGCAATTTCTATATAAACAGATGGATACAGTGAGAGGGATGAGTATAAATGATGTCACATCCTATAATGAAGTGATGTCTGATTGGTCAGTTTCTTAAAGATGTGGCGAATCACTTTGTGGTTTTGTGTTGTGAAGGGCACAAAAATGTTAAATATATATTTATTATCGCCATTTTTTATACATTTTAGGATGCCATGTGTTAGCAACATGCTAAATGCACAAACGTTCTCATGGCCTATAAATTACAGCCTTGTGTGATATCAATATTGTAATTAAAAAATGAATTATGATGTGTTGTCTGAGCTGATTGTTTTTCTGGGCCTCAGCATACTATATCGCATATAGTATGCTGAGGCCCAGAAAAACAATCGGGTCAGACAACATATCATAATATCTTATCATCATAATATCATATGTCATCATCATAATATCATAATTCATATGCAGAGTATCTGTGCGTGTGTGTTTGTGTGTGTGTGTGTGTGTGGGTGGGGGGGGTATGGTTGGCTTAGGTTGTAATTGGTGCTGCCAAACCATAAACAAACAGTAGAACATGAAGCGGATGTGAGAGGACAGAAGGTTTGAGACTACTTGGCCTCTCTTGTTTATATTGTTTAGCTAAGTTTTCCTGGAGCTCAGTGGAGCTGTGCACTTAAGCCATGCTTTGCACTTTTAATTATTTACTCTGATTTGTTTGGACAGCAGTGGAGTACCACAGAGCAGCAGAGGGAGTAACGGGGGGGATTTCTTTTCGTCTCACTCACTCTCTCTCTCTTGCCCAGAAGAGGGGAAAAGAATGATGGAAGAGCAATGTCAGGCCCTGCCATACCCTGTGACTTCACCAGAATTCACCATGACACATCTGGCTTTAAAGCCTGTCTGTGTATGTGACCAAATGAAATGTGGAGTGTCCTTCAGTGTTACACTCCACTGCACCTGCCAATGACATGCCCTTATTCCCTATTGCCAGCTCTCAGGTGCATACACCTCTGACGTATTGTCTGGCTGTTTGGCATCTGGCACATACATTTCTTTTCATGCACTGGTTGCTTTTATCACTTCCACCCTAAACCTCAGTGGTTTATTCACATGTTATGCCTGATCAAGTTGGGTATGGACAATTGGGAGTACAATTCCTGCCAATGATAGATGAAATTATATAGGAAGTTCTTGTCTGAGTAAATAGGAAGGACGTGTTTGTTGTAGTGGAAGGTTTGGTGGCTAGCTGTGTTCCTTTTGAGTCCTGTGGTGCCTTCAACACACTCCATCCCTGTGTAGGGTATTGTTCACCCACACCACTCTTCAGGAGACAGCAGCCTTTCCTGCTGGGAGGCTACTAAGCAAAATCAGAACAGTACAGGATTTATTTATCCTCACACTTGTTATCCTTGTTCTCTTATTCTTCGTTTTTTTGTTGTTGTTGTTTTTGTAGGATTGCCTATGCAAGATTATACCACAGCAGTGTTAAATTCTCAAATCTGATTGGTCAAAATGGTGTTGATTAATTTTCTGTAACAGCATGGCTCTGACACTAGTTCTGGCTGTATTTCAAATAACACAGTCGGTTTATATTAGTGCACTTGCTCTGAAACGTATCGTTTCTATAGTAACTCATTCACAGGGACTTGTATGGTGGATGGTCTACATAATCTAAGGCTAATAATAAATGGATTTAAAAGCTGTGTTATTTAACAGAGAAATACAGTACTGTGCAAAAGTTTTAGGCACCCTATTTTTTTTAGTACAAACTTTGTTGTAGATTTTTTTATTTTATTTTATGACTTCTACATTATCAAGTCAGTACAAAAAACATTTTAGGTTCCCAAACATTAGTTTTCTAGCACAAAATTCAATGTTACAGAAAAATGTTTGTATGTCATTAAAGAAAGCAGCATATTACGTAAGAGACCACTTTTCAGACAAAAAACACAATGGAGGCTGCTGGGTTTTGCTGCAAAAATAAGAAGCGAGTGCGAAAGTCAAAGTCTCCAGAAGAACTGTGTCTGGTTCTGTAAGATGCTGAATAAAACCTACCAGCTCATTTCCTTATAAAACTGCACAGATTGTACCAGAGACTACTATTTTTATTTTTTTTGTCACTCCAAATATTGACTTTGCTTCATTTACTACTGTTTACTGCTCTTTATTGTATTTTTTTTTAAATGTAGAAACATTTAATTTCATTATTTTGGAGGCATCTTTGCTCTACAGCATTTCTTTGCATGCGCCTAAAACTAAAGCAAAGTACTGTATGTATAATCAATGATATTGTGACACTTTCTATAAGGCTATTTAACATTGGAAGGAGCGTTGGCTGTCGGTGCTTTGTAACAGTCAGTATGTTTTCCACTATGGAAGTCTTTCCATTTACTTGGCAACATGATTAGCAGCATTGTCTTTCTTACAAAATTTAAGAGAGATAAAAAGCCTGGTAAGAGAATGGCTGTTTATAGCTGCTATGACACAGAATCTAACTTGTGTCGCGGACAATCCACAACATTAAATGTAACTGTGTATTAAAAATGGTTTAAAAATGCATATGGTTAAAAAGTATGACATGCTCTTCATTAATAAATTAAAAATTGTAATCATTGGCAAATTGCTGTGGTGTAAGAGGAATAGAACACTTGGATGTGCTGTTATATGATTGTAATCAGCTTGGGTCAACTTTATGGTAATGGATCCCACAAGCCCGTCTTTGATATTTGATATTTTCCTATTATATCATGTCCCATTGTGTTTTATTACTTACTTAATTCAGTTTTCTACTAGAAGAAATTTAAAGCAGTGTGCTGGAGCCCTCAGACCTCTGGAATGACAGCTCTTATCAGCAACCCTGCAGGAAGTGGAATGCATTTTAGTGATAGTTATGTAGCTGTCTGCCCACCACCACCCCCCACGCCTTTTTAATTTGCTCCTCTTTCCCTGCTACTGTAGGTCAGCAGCTGTCAGCTGCTAAGTCTACTGGCATGGCCTGCCTGCTGCCGCACCACTCTCCGCTGTCCGCCACCCAGTCACTTCCGGCCGGGACAGAGAGCTGCGTTAAGTGAACCGAAGCTGATGGCGTGCCACACAGATGTTGCCCCCACTTCCCTCCTGAGTAAGTCTTCCAAATCTCCTTGAGGGAGCTTGGCACTGGGGCCAGCCTCCCCCTTGATAAAACTTCAGCAACTGAGAAGACCGTGAACAAAAGCCTGCCTCCAGCACAGGTGGTCTGACCATCAGATTCGCCATGCTGGTGGGCAGGTAGGCCATAGCAAACTGCACTGCCTCCTCATCCTCCACTTCCTCTTTTCCAATCCCATTAACTGTATCTGTTACAGGCAGGTTGCCTAGGGTCTGCAGGTAGCTGCTCACATCACCACTGGGCCCTCTGAGGCCGTATCTTGTACATGCAAGACTCTTTGGCCTGTCAGCAATGTGCTTGGGCAAAATTGAATTAGCCACCATGAAACAAAGTCACATCTGGCCAAGGAGGTATGGTGTGAGTCAGTGGCCTTATGAGGGAAAAAAAAAACACATTAGCATGGGCACGAGTTCCTGAGGCTCTGAAGTTCCAGCAGAGGTGTGGAATTAAAGGCTGTGTTTTGACACGTGGGCTAATGATGGCTGGCTCTGATTGATGAGGCAGAAGATGTTGACAGGAATGATTCTTTGTGGCCAGCTCTGGGGTGAGAAGAGGTCACTTGGTGGTCCTTTGTAAGGAGTCGCAGGTCAGAGAATGAAAACTTTCTCAACTTGTGAGACAAAGCCAGATGTGTTTGATTACATCTCTCTGAAGATGAGACGCTCATTAGGTGCGTTCCAGACTACAATTACTTCTTCTACTACTAGGCTGGTTCAGAGTTCCATACTTAAATGCTAACCATAGTGGCCTCAGACAAACGGGGGTGTAATTGTGTTATTCTGCTAAGTGACAGGTCCTCAAGGCATATTAACAGGTCCAATTAATTAGAGGCTGCAAATGCCTTTAAGTTCCGATAACTCATTAAATCACCAATCCCAACTTGGAAAAAAAAATGCCCGTGTGCTTATTAAGATCTCAGGGAATTAATAGTGGGCCTTTGTCTTCACAGAGAAAGGAGTAAAGTTGCTATGCATTAAGGTATCAAAGCTGCAAGCTCTCTGTGGTCCTGAAGCTCTGTATGTATTTCTTGTGTGGATGAGCCTTTTTTGCCCGTAGTCTCTATACCAACTGCTCTGTTTGTGTTTGATCTGTCACTGTTTCCTGTTGTGAAGGGTGGTGGCATGCACTAAGACCTCATCGTGATGACATGGCCTCCCAAAGGCTTGGTTATGCCACCCCCAGCCTCTTCCACTCTGTGAACCCGGTGGCCAAGCATCAGGGGTCTTCCTCACCCGTGCACAGGGATGCTGCTGTCACAGTGAGGGCCCCCCGGGGTCAAATTGGTGACTGCGCTGTGATATCACTCTGTGCAGGTTAGTGACTGAGCTTGTTTCCTGCAGGAAATGTGTCAGAGTGATTGATGAGGGCTGCATTGTTCGACCTGCGCCCAGATTTTGTTTTACTTTCCTTTACTTTACGTCAGGGATGTGTACCATTGCCGACATGAGGCCCTTCACACCCAGGATAGTTCCAGTTGCAGATGGCGGCATGATTAGAGCCCGACGTATGATCTGGGATCATCCTGGCACAAGGCACACTGTCTGGCACAGGCTTTGTTTTCCTGCAGGTGGATTATGGGAGCTTCAGAGAGCCCTTGTCAGGTGGAACTGTGCCACGCGAGCTCTCACAGGAGCACTAAGGCCATGTTGATGCAGCAGCAGGCCGCTGCCTCCAGCTCTTCCCATTCCCCTGCTTGTATTGGCAGGCTGGCTGATTTTCCACACTTTTTCCCCTGTGCAGACTAACTTTCATCTGCTCTGAAAGGGGATCAGAGGTCATAGCCCCTCTGCACCCTCGGCTCAGATCAGAGTGTTTATCAGTGCAGTGATTTACATTTGATAGTGAGGAGCCTCCCCAAACAGAGCTATTAAGCTGAATGGGTGTGCACCCTGATTAAATAACCTCACACTTTTATGTGTTTTCATTTATTTGAAGCCTGGTGTTTTTAATACTGACATTTAACCATGTTTTTTTTTTTTTTTTTTCTTGACCACATATTTTGCTCACCTAAATCTGGCATTAATGCCCATATTATTTCTATGCTGTCTTTGTGAGACATGGACTGTCACATATATTATCATAACTGTGGCTCTTAATAGTCCTGAATATGAATAGGATTTGCAAATTGATATAATTGTGTGTTTCAATAGACGACTCACTTACTCACCCTTAGCCATGTAAGAAGATCATCTCTGCTATCATTGCATCTTGTTAGATCTTTGTCCCTGAACCCCCAAGCCCACCCTCCCCCTCTTTCGCCCATCTTCGTCCCTTTCTCCATTCCTCCTTTCCTCTCCTGTGAAAGGGGTTATAATTATTAAGGGTCCGGTTCAGTGGTGCCCATCAGAGCGTGGGGCTTCTGCTCCTCTCTGACTAGGCCTGGGTCAGATTGAACCAGGGGCCAGGGCTGCCCTTTGCGAGTTTGGAGATTTATTCTAATAAGTACTGCACTTTTGACAGGTTAAAAGCTGACCTCTGCTACCCGCCAGATAGCCCAGTGTCAGTGTCCTTGTGTTCCCTGTCCGCTTCTATCGGCGGGGCAAGGAAATGTAAATTAAATGCAGCATATAAATAGATGATGGGTCATGTACTTCTTGCTGTTTTTCTCTTTTTTCTTTCTGTTTTCCTCTCGATCTTCCTCATTCTCTCTCGGATAGAGATGTTGTTTGGCGTTTGATCCAGTCAAGCTCTTCCAGGGCCAGGAGAAGACTCTGAATTAATAGCATTGTTGAGTTACTGTTACTGGGTTTCCCTGCAATGCCTCTGAAACCCTCTGTACACTTCATCAGTATTATTGTAATGCTTTTGCTGTAGGTTATTTGGCAGCTGCTGCACCCCACTGGCAAACTCTATTCATGCTGCCCTCCCTTTCACCGCTGCCATCTCACAATTGATTTTCTCCTTCTCTCCTCTAACCCGGCCCATTCATTTCAGATTGCTCAATATGAAACATTTTAATTTCTCCTCCTCATACCTTCACTTTGATAACAATCATCTCTCCTATTCTTCTCATCACCCTCACATACCCCCCCCCCCCCCCCCGCCCCTTTTCTTTTTAACCAGTTATGAGGATGAGATACAAATAAATCCCAGATCATTTGTAGCACTCTACATTTCTTTTCACATCAAAATTCCACAGTAATCTCCCCAAGCCTACATTTAGCTTGTTTTAAAGTATTAGTGTTACTCTGTGTTTGTTTCATTTTCTTTAGATGCCTCCTTTGATCTGAAGCTCAGATGTACCAATGTAGAGAGCATTCAGAGGGTTGGGCTGCTTCTTGTGTTTGTATGATGCTGTTTGTTCTGCATGTTAATAGATTTAAGTGGCACATCTTTCAAGTCATAACATCCCACAGATGCCACTGTATACATGAATGTTATTGGTTTAGTGGAGCAATCAGCCGTATCTTTACCGCATGGAGGAGAACACTCATTATGGGAAATATGGCTAATCTGATAGAACCTGACTATGAAGCACATCCATAATGTGTTTCATTTCTAGCCAACAGCCTCTTTAGACATGTTCAGGTGCACACAGTATGAGGATGTCTTGGGATAACTGTACAAATTTTCCATGAACTGTGTAATTACTTTAATGTGTCACATCTCATCTTTTTTTTTAACCTGTGCTCCTCTGTTTGTTTGCGTGTTTGTCCAGTTATGTGTTGTTGCACATACAAATCAGTCTTACTCCCCGTATTAGATGTTTAGGGGTGTCCCATTGATTTTTGAATCAGAGTGTGCCTGTAATGTTCTTTGCTAAGTGGTCAGATCAATGACTGCTGGCTTTGACTATGCATTACAAGCTCCATGGGCCTCCTGTGTTTAAGACAAGGCTCTGTACAACAGAGCAACTGGGAACTGGGGATGAAGACTGCAACATAGGCTGTCATATTTTGTATGATTTTGTATTAGTTTTTATTTAATAAAAAACAATTTACAATATAGATAGTGCAGTTGAATTAATGTGGTTATAGAAAATCACTAATAATAACAATAGTAGTAGTAGTAGTAGTAGTAGTAGTAGTAATTGGTTTGGTGGTTGTTGTTGTTGGTGATAGTGGTGGTGTGGTCTTGCATGTGGTATGTGTTGAAGGATTTCTGGTTACTACTGTGTGTTTCTGAAGCTCTGTCTGTTCCCGGCTGGCCAGGTTGATTAGCTCAGTGTGCAGATGTGAGCACAGGGTTTCTTTAGGAGGCCTCTCAATTAAGCCTCTCACACGCTGGGGGTGGGACGGAGCTTGGCAGCCATTGGCCAGGCCCTGATAAGACAGCTCTCCACCCCACTGATGCCATTACCATGGCTTCCATTAAAGCTCATTTTCGAGTCTGAGCTGGTGCTTGCCACAAACTCTGCCAATTCGAGCATCTTTGTTTTGCTATTGATTACATTTCAGCCAGCTTTCCTGTGGCCCCGCACTCCCTGCAGCTCCAGACTGGAAAATTCATTTTGGTATAGTGCAGGAGTGCATCAATCTTTAGTGCTGCAAACCAACAACACGCATCATTTTACTTGACCCCTGCAGGCTGACCTTTGACCCCAAAATTCCTTGGCAAAGTTCAGTGAGTTCCCACTGCCCACCTGGAGAGCCTATGGTCTCTGCCAGGCCACTGTGCATTTATCACACTGCCGAAAGGGTTACAGGCCACAGGTAAAGCAACTTATGGTCCTGAGTATGCCCACTGCGGTTGTTCACTATTGGACTGTGTAGTAACGTAAGAAATCCTTGTTTTAGTAACATCGGAGTAGTAGATCTTGGATATCCTGTTTTTTTTTCGGCTCTTGGTTTCAAATATAAAGAAATAAAACAGATGTGTGATTTGATAGAGTGTTAAACGTACCAGAGAGATGAAAAAGAGAGATGCAGGAAAAAAGGAGTAAGAGAGAGCTACCCAGCTCCCCTGATGGTCTCCAATGAATAGGATTCGGCACAGTCCAGCGTCAACGCGCTGGGCAATTCTCTGCCATTGAGTCTGTCTTTGTCTCTCCACAGTCCCCACAATAGGATGTCCCCTATTGGCCACTGGATAAATATTGCCTGGAGTGAGGCCAGAGGTGTGTAGCAGCTGTATCAGGCTTAAATGGAAATCAATGCTGAACTATAGAGACGAGGACTGCGGATGTTGCCGGCTGTTCCCTGCCTGGAACGCAGGTGTTGGCGTTAATGGCAAGGCCAGCACAATCACGCAATCTCCTGAAGGTCAGGACAGGGCATGTTTACCTCAAAGCAAGCTCTTCTGCTAGTGACTGAAGTCTTATGTGTGACTCCTGCTTTCCCTTTTCAACTTCGCCATGCTGTAGGTGTTGCTTTTGTGTCTCAATTTATGAACAAACAACAAAAAAGACAGGAACAGCACATCTGGATCTCACTACTCAGTAACTGATTTGCAGGTTATAAGAAATACAGGAAAGGAAGGGTTTTGGATTTTCCCATTTCACTTGTAGACAAACATGTGAATAAATTAAAATTAAGTGGACAAGCTAAAAAAAGGGGGAGAAAAAGTGAATACCTAAAGTATTTTTCCGGTGTCGTTCAGAGCTATTTTGTGCTCTCCTAGTATAAAATGAAATACGGATCCCTTTAAGAATACTAATTTAGACTTAATGTAATTAACCATGATAACAGGCAAGCTAATTCTAGCCTTGCCTATTTCTAGACTTCTATTAAGTAATGTTCATGTATTATCTCCCTGCTGAACTCTCACCTCAGGACCCGCTTTAGTGTGCTGAAGCTGCTGATGAATTTTATTGCAGCCGGAAGCCTGTCTACCAAATGTTGTTTTTATTTTTCTGTGACAAACAGGATCTGATTAATCTGATTTGCAAAAAAAAAAAAAAAAAAACCAGCCAAAGAACTGATTTGCTTCTCCCTTCGCCAACCAAGCAGAACGGGTGCTGGTTAAGTAGGAGCGTAGTAGCAGACTGGATCGGGGCCTGTGGATGTTAAAAGGGTTAATAGTGAATTCTGGTGAAACGGCGCATCAAGCTGTTTCAGCTAGCGCTCTTCTAAAGATCTGATTCAGTCTTTTGTGAACTGTTGCTTATAGGTATTTTTCTTCTATGTTCAGTTCCAGATTATTTCTGAGTGGACTACATTAATGCCTATTATTGGGGAAGAGTTTGGTGTATATTTAAAATGTATTATTGTATGAATGTATGTATGTATGTATGTATGTATGTATTATTATTATTATTATTATTATTATTATTATTATTATTAATTTGCTCATGCGCATCAAATATATTTTCATACAGAGCCTGTCATTAATAATACATGTTTCCTAAATTTACAATATCATCTTGTCCACAGCAAGTCTACATTTGATATTACATTAAAGGCCTTGAGGAAAAAAACATTTGCAGAATCTCATCACTGGCATTTCTACAACAGCAAAAAAAAAAAAAAAAAAGAAGAAATAAAATACAGGGCAACATGTTTTACTCCAAGATTTGCTTGCATCCCTTTTTCACAGCCCATAAAAGAAAATGTCTTGAAATGTATTTTCTTTGACACTTTGTTCAGATTTTATTTTTATTTATTTTATTTTTCCAAAAAAAAAAAAGTCCCCCATTTGATTCTGTCTTTCCCGCTTTCTTTTATGATGCTAATTTATTTCAGTCTGAGGGGCGGCAAGCAGCAGTCTCTTTTAATACTTCAAGTTTCTTCGATAGAGACTTGTAAGACATCACATTTGCACTCACCTTTCTTGGGGGATAGAGAGCAAGAAGAAAGATCAATGATTTGGTGAATCTGAAGTTTTATTAAAAGCACTTTTTTTCTCTCTCTCTGTCCTGGCCGTTTTAAGTGGCCCATCTGTCTAAACATCGCTCTGCTTTTTTTCTGATCATTTCCTCAACTTATTCAAGAACCACAGGAGTTCGGCTTTGTAGTCTCCATGTAGCTGCTTCAGTCTACCCCCACTGAATACTGCTATGTGCCTGCATAAAATATCTTTTTCACTCACCCTGCAAATTCTCTGAATTATGTTCACATGAATGGCCGATTTTCTGTTTTTCTCCCCTCTTCCCCTCTATCTCTCTTTCTCCCTCCCCCATCTCTTTCCCTCTCATCCTCTCTGCGCTCCCCTTCATTGAGGATTTGTATGCACAAAGTCACTGCGGTGACTACAAAGCATGCCGCATTATTCTTGATCATTTTTCAGCCCCCCCACTGTGCAAGTTATGAAGAAGAATTCCTTAATGACGCATTGCCTATTAACAATGTCAACATGTCCCTCTATTTTTTCCTTTCAATTGCTCCAATAAATTGCCCAAAACACTTAAGTGTGTTTAATATGACTGTGTGTTTTAACAAGACATATTTAATACAACGTGTAGCAAACAGCACGGTTAGATGTTGGATGATGTCTCTGATGCCTCGTTTCTTAATGTTTTTATGTTGTGCTATATTCTGTCATTCAGTTACTGATTTTTGTGAGTTTGTTTTCCTTTTCTCCTTTTTGAAAGCCTAAACATGCTGTGATACTTTCTATTGAATTAATTAATGGAAAAGCACACACATACACAGGCACACAGACTCATTCATTCAGTTTTCTTGGCACTTCTGTTGAAGTATGACTCATTCGTGACTCTTCACTGCATCGCTGGCCACTGAGTAGGCAGCAGTGTGACTGGCCTCTCCTGTGAAGCCGTAGCAAGGACAACGTGTGAGCTCTTTTTTTGTTTTGTTTTTCTACCTCATATTTAGATAATGCATGCTACACATCAGTACGCTCTTCTCACTGGTAGTTTGTGGACAGTTTGTTCAAAAATCTGTGCCACGAAGCACACCAATATCACAGATGCTCAACTTTACAGTAAATGTACCATCGCTGCCATTCACCCCCCGTGGAAGTGTTTGTCAGTCTGTGCAGCAAGGCTCTAGAACGAGGATGCCACATGGACATGTTCCAGCCAGTCAAATTACAGAAGCCGAGAGCATGATGGTGAATGGCTCTTCACTAAACTCCTCAGTTCTCAGCATCCCGGCTGCCTCTCCTCCCCACCTTTTCATGGCATGTATGCACTGTTTTAACGTCCCGCCTACACTGGGCACGACCTGTAGCCGTTACAGGGGTCTGAACCCACTGGCTGTCTGCCAAAGACAGTATTTTTACAGAGGCACCACATGGACTGCCTGAGGGAGATAGTGTGACGGTGTGGGTTTCACGGGGCTAGCCTTGCGCCTGCCCATCTTAAACACCTCATCTGGCTGATTGCACTCTAAGCTGACTGCGGCTGAAGTCCCGAGCAGCCGGCGTCACATGCTGCCTTCACAATAGCCTGGGCAGCTGCCAGGAAAGCCAGTCTGTAAATGCTCTTAGGAATGTTTATTATAATAAATGTGTCCCAGTGCTGCAGTAAAATGAGTCTAGATATGAACTTTGTGTATATCCTTGGACACCGTAAGTAAGGCGAAGGGGTGTAACACGATGCCACTATCTGTATCTGTGTCTATTTAGTGCTCCAAATATTCTGTATCTGTATTCAGATTTCTTTTAGAATTTTTTTCCCCCCTCATATTTGGTCTCTTATTTGTGTGTGTACCTGGCCGCATATCTAATGAATTTAGTTGGTTCTGTTTTACAATATATAAATAGAACTAATCCACCGCTAATCTAAATCTAATTTAAACCACCGCTACCCTGATCAGACAGTCACTAAGAATGAATGAATGAATGAATGAATGATGCACATTCATGTTAATGAACTTGGTCTTTGTTTGTCACACAAGCTTAATATCTGACCTTCTACTAAAAGTACAACTTTCTGCTTGTGTGATGTTTTCTTTTGTTTTTTTTGCACAGGATCACAGTCCCAAAACACACCTTTAGTCTCAAACAGATAGCTTGCCAGAAAGTCTCTTAAGGTATCTGTTTTTGTATCTGTTTAAAATACAAAATTATTACAATGTAGTTATATTTGGCATTCATATGTGAAAATTAAAAATAAATGATAAATAATGCTAGATTGTTGGATTTGCTCCCCACATATTTTCTTAGCGCTTATGTAAACAGAACAGATGTGCTGATAAGTGCAAATCAAAGAACTATCAGTATTGTCTTGTGTTCCTGTATTGTCCCATTAAGTCATACAGTAGTGTATGAATGATGGATTTGTCCCGAACATGAGGCCATTGTCAGAGTGCCAGCATTGTGTCTGATAGAGTTGGGGTAGAGTTGAGGAAGAGGAGGCTGCCCTGCTGTCTCCCCCGGGCCGGGGTTGAGGAGCTGGAGCCATTCCAGCCAGTAGTCAGTCATGATCTAGCCACGACTTAGGAAGCATAAAGAGAAACAGATCCTTACTGTAGATTTGCTTAGAGGTGTGAAGAAATAATCTGACTATAGGTTTATTATTAGTAAAGTGGCTTTCAGCAGGAGCATTGTTGCTGTGTCGCTGAATGCATTATCGATGCCTCCAATGCCAGAGACTTATCCCAGAACTAGGAAGAGAAGATGCAAGCTTTGATGTGTGGACTGGAGCGTTACATCATTAGAGACAATCTCCCTATATCTTAGCTGACTCTTCATTTGCATCTTATTTTGAGCAGTAAGACAGTACAGTTCATATGGAAGCTTTGTCTGATGCAGTGGACTTTGTTACACTTGACTGGTTTGCCCTTTAAAATCTTTGGTAGTCTTGGGAGCATTGTTGTAGTTTATTGTGTCATGAGTAATTCTAGCTGACTTCAAACGATTCGCCCGGACAAACTATACTGCTGGGAAGAACAGTGAAACTTAAATGACACAAATCATCATGTTTAGGGTCATGAAATGTGAATCAAAAGTCTTTTCTTTCTTCTCTCTTCTTCTTCTTTTTTTTTTTTTTTTTTTTTTTTTTTTAACTGGCATGATAGTCTTTGTCTTTGCTTAACTCAAAATTTGCCTATGACCTAGTTTAGGTCACATGCGGTTATTACAGATTTGAAGGAACTTGATCCTAAGCAGAGCCTCCCAGAAGCTGGTGAAATATCTGCAGACAAATGGCTGCTGGTTCCTAATGTGCTTGCTCCAAGCATGTGGGAACAGCCGAGGTGCGGAGGGAGCAGTAATGGATCGTGTTTGTGTTTCTTAATCAACCAAAGCAATATCTCAGAATTAAGGACAAACGAAGGGTACATCTTCACTGGAAGCTAAGCAAATTTTGGAGATATTATAACGAGAGGAAGGGTCCAGGGTGGGTGCATTGAGGAAAAAATTCTGTTCCTACTCCTCTTTGTGTGTGTGTGTGTCCTGAATGAGAGTGTTAATTGGCTGGTGCTATGATGCCATAAGCACGCTATACATGGCCTGTTAGTGACTCAGTGGTGAGGAGGCCAGGGAGAGATGGCGGATAATGCAGGCATTGTTTCACCAAGTCGCCACTGCTCGGCAGGTGGTGGGAATAGTCAGTCGGCCTGGAGGATGGGGGGCAGTGACCGTGGCTGTCTCCTACTTCGCATCAACCTCCAGTCCATTGCCTGGCTTCATCAGCCCCCTGTGCTCCCTGCACATCCATCCATCCTTGATCCCTTGTTTCCTGACACATTCCTCCCATTCATATTCAATCCCTCACTCCCTTGAGTCACCACCACACTCCCTCACACAGTCACACTTGTACCATCAAGTCTGCAAACCTGGCTAGGTATGCACGTTTATGCATGTAAGACTGATGACAGTGCACCAAAACAAGTTGTTTTGGTTTGTCAGCTGTCAACAGGCCCATGAAATGGTGTTTTATAAATGACTGCCAGCTATGTCACATTAACAACAGTAAGTGTAGCTTGGCAGGGGTGGTGTAATCCCACCAGCAGAGAAGACTGGCATGTAAAAACAGTCAGGCACTCATAGGCATCCGCTTACAGCCTCAAATACTTCTACACTAGCTTAGACTGAGTACAATTTGTAGACAAAACAAGATTTCTTGCAATGGTTAAACCAGTTTGTGAGCAAGCATGATGCAACACAATAGAGATTTATAGCTGAAGTGCATCATGGAGTGAGATACCCTTCTCCAGATGCAGTGTGTTCACACCTGTGTGTGTGTGTGTGTGTGTGTGTGTGTGTGTGTGTGTGTGTGTGTGTGTGTGTGTGTGTGTGTGTGTGTGTGTGCAGCTGCGTGACCTATACAAGGACCATCTTTTCTGGCCTGCAGTGTGCACTATCAATAACGTCAATGTGTGATGCATAGCACTTTATTGTCCATACTACCATACAAGAAACTGGCTCTACATCACATGCTTGCTCTCTATGATGTTTAGTATTTAAACATCTCATTCTAGAGCATGCCTTTGTCATTTCTTTTGGCCTGTATTTACACCCATAAACGTTATATTGCAGCAGGCTAAGTCTGATGTGCGGATATGTCTACATAATGGTGGAAAAAATGTTCCAGATTGAGAAAACATTTTCATGGACAGACATCAGACAGAAATCCAGAGAGAGTAAAATATATATATATATATATATATATATATATATATATATATATATATATATATATATATATATATATATATATATATATATATATATATATATATATTTCTTTTACTTCTTGTTGTATTCACAATTAATTGTGAAATTTGTTTTTCTAATCTTGCTTAACAAAAAAGGCAGTAACCATTGACAGATTTTGTGTATCAAACTCTTTAGGGAAATCTTATGGCCTCTAATTAAACAGATTAGAATTAATTAAACAAAGGCCTTTGTCATCAGAGAAAGCACAAAAATGTACATGGAGCATTACCTACCTTAAAGCTCATTACAAAACTCATTAAAAGTTAAGACTTAAAAAGGACACCTGATCAAATGTGCTTGGTGTGAGAAGTATGAACCAATTTGTTATATTAAAAGTGAATATTAAAAGAAGATTCTATCAATATTTGAAAATTATCACTAAAATCCAAACATTCTCCCGAATATGAAATTGCAGTAATCTTTTATCTATACACTCTCAGAGCACTTTATTAGGAACACCTGTACACCTACTCATTCATGCAATTATCTAATCAGCCAATCATGTGGCAGCAGTGCAATGCTCAAGTAATGCGGGAAACAGGCTAGCAACTTCAGGTAATGACCACATCAACCATCAGAATGGGGAAACACTTTGTTTGACCGTGGCATGATTGTTGGTGTCAGACAGGCTGGTTTGATTATTTCTATAACTGCTGATCTCCTGGGAATTTCATGCACAACAGTCTCTAGAGTTTACTCAGAATGGTGCAATAACGGGGAAAAAAACATCCAGTGAGCGGCAGTTCTACAGACAGAAACGCTTTGTTGATGAGAGAGGTCAACATAGAATGGCCAGATTGGTTCGAGCTGACAGAAAGGCTAGGGTAATGCAAATAACCACTCTGTACAATTGTGGTGAGCAGAAAAGCATCTCAGAATGCACAACAGGTTGAATCTTGGTTACGGGTGATGGGTTACAACAGCAGAAGACCATGTCAGGTTCCACTTCTGCCAGCCAAGAACAGAAAGCTGAGGCTGCAGTGGGCACAGGCTCACCAAAACTGGACAGTTGAAAACTGGAAAAACCTGGTCTGGTCTGATGAATCTCGATTTCTGCTGAGGCACACAAATGGTAGGGATAGAATTTGGTGCCAACAGCATGAATACATGGACCCAACCTAACTTGTGTCAACAGTCCAGGCTGGTGGAGGTGGTGTAATGGTGTGAGGAATGTTGTCTTGGAACACTTTGCCTATCTTCTAATGACTACTTACAGCATGACAATGAGTTCAGTGTTCTTCAGTGGCCTTCGCAGTCACCAGATCTGAATCCATTAAAACACCTTTTGGATGTGGTACAGAGGGAGATTCGCAGCATGAAATCTGCAGGAATTGAATGATGCAATCGTGTCAACATGGACCAGAATCTCAAAGGAATGTTTCCAACAACTTCTGGAATCCATGCCACAAAGAACTGAGGCTGCTTTGAGAACAAAGGGATCCCGGTGAGTGTATATTATACAACTGTATATATAGGATGGCATTATATTGTCCTTTTTTCTTCATAAAGGTGATGGAGAGTGAGGGTCATTTGTAGCTAAGATTTAGAAGCATATTTTAAATGCTTTTGACATTATATGTTTATTCTTCCATGTTTTTTTTTCTCTCTCAATGAGGAGTGTGAGTGTTGTGCCATTTTCCACATGACTGAGGTTGTCAAACATTCAGTTCACATTAGCACAGAGAGGAATGCCTCATCAGAGCATGCCTCTCTCTGACCTGTCTCTGTTTCATTGGCTTGTCAGTATTCTGGACCACAGCTGTGTAGGGTTCTGCCAGGGCTCGGGGTACCTGGCTAATAGCATGTCCGTCAGCTGCCATCTGAACAAAAGTTCATTACAAAGTCACTGTGGATAGTGGATTTAGTTGTATTCTGCTATTCTTTTTGTTGTTGCTGTTGTCATAACAAGCCAAGGTTGATCTCGGCAAGGAGGTATGTGAAGTTGCAAGCAAAACAGCGGGAAAATACAAACAGAGAGGGGTCTAATCCCCCCTGAGAAGCTCTCCACACCCACTCGTTTGATCTGCCTCCAGTCGAGTCTGCTCCATAACCCTGCCCTCCCTGACACTGCCTTTAATAACACCAAACACTATAATTTCTACTATTTTTGCACACTCAAAAACAATAGCCTCTGCCTAATGACGTCCAATGATGAACTCCTCACACCTACACCCATACTTTGCTCACCTCACCATGTTTGATGGACATGACATTTCTGAGAATATGAAACAGCTTGCCATTCAAGCATAGCCAAGGTTTTGCTTGAATTTCCTTTATAACCTACCTTTATGAGTGCCTCTATGAGTGAGGCTGTAAAGTAATGATAAGTACAGGTATTTGGGTCCAGTGCACTGACCTCTGACATCTAGCCTTTAACATAAAGCACAGATGCTCTGTGGCATGGTGGCACCCAGTTTATGCAATCTCATGCAAAGAAAGAGTCCCTTTCAAAAAGGGTTCCAGTTTGAACCCCATTACACACTCTGAAAAAATGGTACTAAACTGTACCATCCCTTGTCACTCAGATGGTACTCTTAAACATATTCCTTTTGTGCTTTTAGTTTGTAGTATTTTAACATCTTTTACCTTAAAGTGCTTGTAGTGTTGATTTAAAGCTGCAGTGTTTAACTTTTGCCTCTCTATCGCCATCTCTGTTTGAAACATAAAATTGCAAGTTACTTGCAGAATTATTATTATTATTTTGTGGGTTGTGCTTCGACACTGCTCCTCTGCACGGATGAATCTGATGGTTTGAGGTATTTGTATGGGTTTTATATTAGCTCCAATACAGTAAACTCGAAACCTAGCTGAATCAAGCGAACAAGTGTGCTAATGTTAGCTAGCTAACTATTGAGCCACATGTCTTACCTGTTCAACAGAAAAAAAGGCATCTCTGTATCAGTCTTCAGTCCCTTCAGATCTTGGAGTTGTCGCCACCTCTAAAAAAGCCATTATGATATTTATTCTCGTTTTAGCACGGCCTTTGTCGCTTTCCCTTTTTGACTGCAGGCTCTCCGCTGTTCGAGGTTACTTGGTTTTGACAACAGCTCATTCCCCAGATGTCGATGATGATTGCGTTTAGAACTATCCAGATTAAAGCTTCCATCTCGATGACGAGTTTAAATTCTAAGCAACTCTTGTATGAACAAGCTGCAAACAAACTACCATCCTCAGGCCTCATACACGTGATATTGTAGCCGGGTCTTCTTCTTACTGTTTACGGACATGACGTAACCACTCAAAGGCGTGGTGACGACAAAGGCTATGCAAATGAAGTCAAACTGACATTACCCAGGAAATCCAACCTGACAACTCAAATTATAAATCATTATTATAAGCTTACCATTGTGACTCGGGGTATGGTAAGGAGATAGTTTTGAACACTGTTTTTTTACGTACTTGCTCAATAATTGATTTTTGTTCATTTTTAACCGAAAAAGGTTCGATACTGCAGCTTTAAGTCTCTACTCCAAAAGGTAATTGCAATCCAACTATATACCTAAAATAATTTTTAAGGTACACTATATCCTTATTTCCACATGAAAGATACATATTAAAGGTACAAACATATGGGTACCACCCCACCAACAAGGAAAGGTTGAAAGTGTAGGAATCTAAGAACCAGAGGGCCAGTCCTGTAGGACTCGGGATGCAGTTAAGATTAGTGACGCTGTCAAGAGACAGCTTTAGTAATTGTTACTGGGTAATTGTTAACCCAGCAGCTTCACTAAACCACGGTTAAGACTTGAGTTAGGGAATCTAACTCCAAGAAGAGCTTGAAGCAAAAGATCGATGACCTCTCAGATTCTGACATACCAGAGGTACAAAAGATAAGGGTACCACCCCACCGACAAGGAAAGGTTGAAAGTGTAGGAATCTACACTAAATTAGGAGGTAAATTAGGAACTTGGTAAATCAGTAGGTAAAGTGGGTAAATTAGGAGCTTTACCTTTTTCTCTCTCTTTTTTGGTGGTTGTAACGTCTTTTGCACCTTAAGAACTGAGCTTTTAACTTTGTATGTACCTTTGATTTAGATTATATGAACAATATTAATATTTGTTGTGGTGGAAATTTTATCTACAGTGTGTATACTTTACCAGTACTGAATGTTATTTTTAGTCTACAGTATATTCTACAAAAATATTACAGTTACAGTAACAATTATTACAATAATTAACTTTGCATTAGTTGTTACATGTGATCTATTTTTCTTCATAAACATCACAGTTATGAGACTGAGATGTCTAATTAGCCTGATCAGAAACATTGAACTTCCATTTTTGATGGCACTATTCACTGGTTTGCTATCTGTGGGTCTCAGTGCTGGAACTCAATGCCTTTCTGTGTAGACTTTGTATTTGCTGGCTTGTGTGAACAGTGTCCAATGGCCATGATGTTTGGACACATGCACCCTGTGTCTTTGAGCAGCCTCAGCTGCATAAGCTGCCCCACAGGAAGCTCTGTCCACATGCTGCCCCACACATGGTCTCAATCATGGGATCATATGGCCCTGATGATGGTTTGTTGCAACAGAATTCATTCTCCGCTCACCCATAACCAGAGATGCCAAGACTTCAAACGGCATGGTCTCAAAAGGTTTCGTAAAGTTCACAAGTTTTACTGTTGTTTTGAAGTCAACGCTCCTCTTTGTCTGAGCACAAGCTTGTATTTACACAACTGGCTTGGTGTGGAACACAGCTCCCCCAGCCACCAGGCCCCGTCTGTAAATAATGCTAACGGCTTTCAGACCAAGATGTCTTCCACAGAGAAAGTTCTCAAGCTCTAACACAGTGGACATTTGGCCAAAATAATTAAGGATTTTTTTTCACAGACATCTTTTGCCCTTTTCTCTCATTTTGGGAGAAAGTTCTGAGACAGTTATCTCTGTTAGCCAGGTTTCAGGGGCCAGTCCGATTGGACTGGGGATGCAGTTATGATTAGTGACACTGTCAAGAGACAGCTTGGGTAATTGTTACTAACTCAGCAGCTTCTCTCAATCATGGTTAAGGCTTGAGTTAGGGTATCTAACTCCAAGAAGTGCTTGAGGCAAAAGATCAATGACACCTCAGATTCTGACAAACCTGAGTGCACTAGTTTGTGGCCCCAGAATTACTCTTTTTACAAAGCAAAATGAAAGTGGAGATCAAGTTGTCAAGAACCTTATTTAAATGCTTGTCGAGCAACGTACATTAAAAGAGAGCATTCAAAACTGCTCAAAGCAAATCATGGACAAACTATTGGAAAAAATATACAGTGCTATGAAAAGTTATCTTTTGTTTTTGTGTACATCTCTTTAGATCTTCAAACAAAATGCAACATAAAACAAAGGCAACCTGAGTAAACACACAATACAGTCTTTATTTGTTTATTTATTTATTTATTTTAATTGAAGCAAAAAATGTTATCTAGCACCTATCACCCATGTGAAAAACTAATTGCCCCCATAAACTTAAAATCTGTTTTAAACTTAAAATCTATACTTAAAAACTAATGTTTACATCAAACATCAGAACGAAAAGATGTGATCTCAATAATTGACTATGGCCTCGTTGTTGGTGCCAGGTGGGCTGGTTTGAGTATTTTAGAAACTGCTTACAGGCTGAAATGTCCTGGGATTTTCACATTCTGGAGATTGCACAGAATGGTAAGAAAAACAAAACACACCCAGTGAGTGGCAGTTCAATAGGCCGAAATACCTTGTTCGGTCCCTCCAGGATTTCACGATTTTGCGATTGCAAAAATTAACGTAAAATCAAGCAGACATCGCAATATTCAGAGGAGCTTGCAATTTTTCAAAATTACCACAGATTTTCTGCAGATTTGGGCCAAGACACGTCATGTGATGTCATCACAATACGCATTCAGTCAAAGCCCTCTTTAAGTCACGTGTCGAACATAAGTACACCTAATAGGTCGCATTTACCAACAAACATCACTGTATCTGTATCCAGTATTTCAAAAATATTAGAATATTTATTTATTTATTTATTTATTAATACAGCAATGTCGACCTGAGAAGAGCTCTAATCAGCTAATTAACTCAAAACACCTTTTTACTCAAAACACTGTTGTTCAGTGGTCCAAAGTCTTCTTTTCCAATGAAAGTAAATTTTGCATTTCATTTGGAAATCAAGGTCCCAGAGTTGCTTGAAGTCACAGAATCCAAGTTGCTTCCACAGTTAGTGATGATTTGGGGTGCCATGTCATCTGCTGGTGTTGGTCCACTAAGTTTACTCAAGTCGAGAGTCAATGCAGCGTCTACCAGGAGATTTTAGAGCACTTCATGCTTCCATCTGCTGACAAGCTTTATGGAGATGCTGATTTCCTTTTCCAGCAGGACTCTGCACCTGCCCACAGTGACAAAACTACTAGTAACTGGTTTGCTGACCATGGTATTACAGTGCTTGATTGGCCAGCCAACTCGCCTGACCTGAATTTTGTCAAGAGGAAGATGAGACACACCAGACCCAACAATACAGACGAGCTGAAGGCCGCTATCAAAGCAACCTGGGCTTCCATAACACCTCAGCATAACACCTCAGCAGTGCCACAGGCTGATTGCCTCCATGCCACGCCGCATTGATGCAGTAATTCGTATTATTGAGTGCATAAATTAACATACTTTTCAGAAGGTCGACATTTCTGTATTATAAATTGTTTATTCAAATATTTTGAGATACTTTTGATTTTTTTAATTTCTATGAGCTGTAAGCCGTCATCATCAAGCTTAAAACAAAAAAGTTCAAACTTTTTGAATTAAATTATGGGAAAAAATGAACTTTTCCACGATATTTTTTGAGGAATTTTTTTCAGATGCACCTGTATTATTTAATTTGTGATGAAACACTAGAACTATACTCTCACTGTCTGAAATGTTTCTGGAAACCAGGCTGCCCTTTTCACACACATCTTGTCCTCTCAAGTACCATATCTTGGAGGGCCTTTCAGTTTTTTTTACATGACTGTTAGCTGTTGGCCTCTTTTGAAATCCATTGTGTCTTAATTCTTTGCCCTGTTCTCACTCCGGCGCTCTTAGGGCCTGCGACTAATTCACTGGCCACTTGAGACTCTTGAGCTGCTGAGGCCATTTTGAGCTACTTACTGTGTCGCCACACAGCCAGCACTTACACTCAGTGTGTCACTGCACTCTGGCTTCAAGTGTTGCCTATTAAACATATACACACTTCTCACTAAAGGAGCAAGATTGTGATTTAACTCCGTGACTGGATGACTATTGGATGTAAGTGGAAGTGGTGAAGTGGAACACCTGGGTTTGTGTGTGTGTGTGTAGCTACTTTTTATTTGACATGTTGGAAAGAGGCAGGCAGTGAGAGCTCAACGGCTGTGCAGGGGTCAGACCACCATCTTGACTACCCAAGGAGAAGGAAAAATGCCCAGTGGCACCTGCTATATTCGCGAGCTGCTACCTTTATGTGACGTAACCCCTGCCGACCTCTGGCAGAATATACATTACCAGTGGGCCATGCCTATAGGCCATGCAAACACATTTGTACAAGTTTTTGTCGATTAACTAATTCAGAAGTGAGCTTCATTATCCCACCTTCCTTAATTAAGATCACAATGCAAATTCCTTCATTAATAGTGACACGGACAATTTCTCTCCAGCTCCACGGGGACGCGATTATATGCAGGCCCCGTTGAGCAGGTTGTGAGGTGTCATCGCATATTCAAATGCCGTACTTGTTTAATTGCAGTAAATGTAGCATGTCCGGATAGGTAGAGGAGTTTTGAGGACCGGGGCTGGCACCCCTCCGCTCCCCCAGGCAGCTGTGTGCGGGGTCCTGGCTGCTCCCTGGGGGCCTCTGAAGGACTGTGTTGTTGGACTCTTGTCTTTTATGGCAGCAGCCGTAAACATGACAGGTTGTTTGGGCACCATCTGTTTAAAATGGCTGCCGCATGGTAACAGGGAGATGAACTTGAGAGCTGCTTTGTGTCTGTCTGCACGCTAACAGTCTTGTCTCTGCATCTCCGCAGGTGGATATTTGACGGGAGAGGCACAAATGTGTCCAGCCAATGGAACCTGGCGTCTGCTTGCATGCCCATCAACACTGTGGACTCCTACACATAAACGAATTTTCAAACATGTAACAGAGAAAACTAAGCAGTTCTATTTATGACTGATCCATCTGATATGCAGAGACATGTGGTTTTTGGTTTCCTTTTGACTAAATCACTCTCCCTAAAGATTCACAGATTTGAAATTAAGATTGTGATGTGAGGAACATGCAATTCAGATCATCCTGTGCAAGTATTTTTGTTTTAAGCAATCATACATTCATGCAGATCTTTTTTTTTATTTTTTTTATCTTACTTACCTGTGGTTAAATCCAAAAAAATGTCTTTACTTTTTCCAGCCCGTGTCACCTCAAGCGGACTGTCTATTAATATAATCAGACTTTTCTTCCCTTATCAAGCTGTGAGGGCTCCACTGACCATTAACTGACCCCCTGGTGTTTGAATTTTTAGCTCTCAACTGCTCAGTAATATACCACATATTTAACTATGAGCCTAAGCCAGATCTTCTGCAGATCTGGCTGCATTTAAAAAAAAAAATAAAAATAAAAAAAAAGATATATTTTAAGGATCCTGGGCCATATTCAGATTTGAGATGCACATTGGTATGCAGACCTCATATAACTGCAGACTTAAATGCTATTCAGACAGTTGCGTGTGAGATGCTTGTGTAAGGCAGAGTTTGCCAAAAACAGGAGTTTGTCACAGTTATGCATGATTCTGACCTTGAACTTAAGATGATTTTTCTTGTGTGATATCAGCTTGAGAAAAGAGCAGTATTAAGTCCAGTGTCACTGTTTGACAACTCGTTGTAACCACAATATGTCATGCTGAAATTCACATTTTGGGCTATAAATACATTAACAACTATGGAATTCCATAGAAAAAATGTGAGAAAAAAGTGATCTGATTCTTCAGTCCAAATTAAGTACCCCGATTTTTTCTGGGCTTTAAAGCCCAGGTCTAGACACTGTTAGAAAGCCTCATATTGGATGCTTCTACTCAAGAAAAATATGGCAGCATTGGAGGTGTGAATTACATGCAATTAGTGTTAATAATCTGAACTGGCCTTCAAGAAAATCAGCTGAAGAGGTCAGAAGTCCTGACTGAGCATGTATGAACATCTAAACTGAACTGATTTAGCAAAAGAAATTAATTCATTCATATAGAATCTCCACTTTGTCCTGGTGAAGGTGACCATGGATCACGGGTCTATCCTGTGAACATGGCGGAAATAAACCTGGATGGGACGCCCGTGAGTTGCAGGGCAAGTAATAGAGATTTTTAATAGTATTTCAGTTGAGTTATTTGCCTATACTTATGCAGCCATCCAGAACCTGTGCTAGAACCCTGGTTACACTGAATTAACACTGACAAGGTCATTGCTACCCAATTATGTGGAACTAATTTGGGGTAGAAACATGGTCTGGGATACTCGGGATGATTTTATAGCTGTTGAGCATGGTAACGTATCTGTCTAATCTCATTCAAACATAACATTACTTCCCTTTTTAAAGGTTTCTATTACCTTTTCAAAGCTAATGCAAATTTAGTGCTGTTATTTCCTGTATCACCCTTCATGGTCAGAATCGTCACAAACAGAACTTAGCATAATATACTTTTTCGATGAATATTCATGGTTTGACCCGCTCCAAAGTTGAAACTCTTTATTCATGGGTCATGAATACTTAAGCCTTTTTTTCCCCCTTCAGATTAATTTCCTCTTCTGTCTGTGCTGAATGGGACCATTACAGTTGTGCAGCTTTAATTAAGCAGTGGCTCTCAATACAGAAGGCTCTACCATCTGGTTGTTGTCGTGTACACTGCAAACATAAGGGCACTGACAAAACTGAGACGAGCATTCCAACACCAAGCCAAAAAAACTCAAACTTCAAATTAGAGATGCCAGCACAAATGTTCCTCAGAATGTCATATATTACAACATGCAATAGCACATGCAACTGTTTTTCATGCAATAGCACTGCAACGTATTTGTTGGTAAGTGTAGTGCAAATACAGTCCAAAAATGAAAACATGCTTTAATACTTATGTGTGATAGTATATCGATTTATGATCATTTTGAATCTATGATCCGGTCCAAAAGATCATACGAGATCCTTTTATTTTTGAAAGTAAAATCTAGTCTAATGACATGATGCTGCATGGTTAATCGTATAAATGTGTGCTGGACCTTATGTGAAACCTGGAGTGTAATCTTGTTCGAGATCTCCTGACCTACACAGCAAACTGAAGCAGAGCAGCTGTAAGAAATTTCAGCCAGTTTTTTATTACTGTACAAACTCCACTGCCCACAAGAACCCAGGGATACATGTCAGTCACTGTGAAATATAACTGTTTATCTGGCTAATAACGATTAGAGGTCATGGCAGTGCAAACTATTATATCACTTAATATGCAAAGCTACTATTTTTCCACTTACTCTACACAGATATGAAAATGTATAAAAATATGACCTCGCTTTATCTTCAGATTCAGCCATACCTCACCAAAGTCTCAGTTTGTAAGTGGGAGATTTAAAGGAAGTCTTGAAAAATGGGTGCTCTTGTACTGCCACGCTTCAGAAGGTGGTCAGTACCAAACCTGCCGTACTCTGTGGTTGTCAAAAGTCAAAAATGGTTTTGAATGGCTAAATGATAACCTTGTATGGCAATGTATTGTACTTCAGAATAAGTAATGCTAACCAACCAGCAATACCAGTAATGCTATGTATCATAACAAACAAACATTACTTAGTGGGGAAGTTGCTACTAGAGCTGAATGAGTAGGGTTGAGAAACTCTCAGCAGTTCAAGGTCAGACCTTGTTATTCTCAATGGTAAAGTTAAGCAGGATTAAGCTAATGAAGTCTTTGAGTCATCCTGGATTGTAAATCAGGAGCAGTGCTGCCACTTCCAGTGCTGCTCTCTCCCTGCTCTCTTTGCCCGGATTTCCTGCGGCAGAACAGCCATGAAAGCGAAAGAAGCAAGCTGATCAAAACCAGCCAGCCTCTGCTCCTCATGCTGCCCTTCAAAGGCTCCGTGTTCAGATAGCATCTTAGATAACGCCACACTTGGATGAGGAGAGATTTATTTCAAGGGAAGAAACAGATAACAGGGCTTGACTTAGAAGACTTGCTAAAGTGTGTGGCTATAAATAAGGCCTCGGTTGAGTGTGAATATATTTTTTCCCCGTCTTAGCATGAATTTGTTTAAAAAGATGCACCAATACACATGTGGCTGAGCTACGCCGCAAGCTATTACTTGACTAGGCTACAGCCCAGAGGCGTTGTTTTGGAAAGTCTTAACCTATAATACATCAGAAGGCTACAGCAACTTCTCCTGAGAAAATGCCCCACTTCCTCTCAGAGAGACACCAGTCTGTGATGGCTTCATTGCTGGGCAGAGTAAACAGAGTGTCTCTGTGTGTTTGTATGTGCATGGCTGCAGTAATAAGATGTGAATACTTTAACGCACACTGTGTTCAGCTGCAGTTTTCCCATTCTAATTTCAGCCATGCGTATCGTGGACTCCTGCATCCATCCACTTTCAGAAAGGGGGGGGGTTTTCAAGGGGCTAAGAGCTCCCCTATGGTCTTCTGCAACATAGCCATGGGACTGTTCCCCACTTCATTTATTTTGGCAATCAGGCACATAGAGGCCCTTTCACAAAAAAAATAAATAAAAAAACATAAAAGCACCATTTCCTCCCCCACTTTGCCCTCGTCCACACTCCCCAATAGCAAGCATTTGCTCCTTGAAAAAGCCACACAGCCATATTGACTGTGCTCAAAAAGTAACTGTCAGAACTCGCATTAATTGATTTCTCAGGTGTTCTCAAAGCTTGATTAATCAGCTGTGCTACAATGTGTCAGGACTTGGCAAATCCTACAGTTCTGTGTTCTGGTAAGAGCTGGCATTGCTGTGACAACATCGGGCCTGCTTTTCTAAAAGCTGGACTAGCGGAACTAGAGGCTTGGCTGAAGAATAACTGAAAAAAACAAAACGTTTGTTTCTTCTGTGAATACTCTTATTCACTTTCAACATGAGAATCAGTCGGAGCACATAAAAATTAGAACGCATCAGAATTCAAGGTACAGAAGTACTGCCTGCTGCCAATTAAAAAATATTATTAAAAAAAAAAAAAAAAAAAAGAAGCCTTACCTGTCATCATTGTAAACACACCACTGAAGAATAAATCACTCCTTTGTGTGTTAAATGTTTATTACTTTTTGATATTTGATCTATTTTACTGTGAAATAAACCCAATTTGTGCGTCTTAGCATTTGTTAATTAAGCTATCAAGACTGAAGCTATTGTGGTGTTTTCTGACAATATTGCACCTTCCAGATTGCAGCCCCACTGTGAACAGCTTGTAGAAAAGTCACTCAGTGGTGTGATGGGCTGGTGTGGGTGTGTATGCGTGCAGCGGGACCTTCAGCCAAGCTGGGGGCAGCAGGAAGACTTTCCTCAGGCAGTTTGCCACAACCTGTGTCTTTTCAGCCTTTAAGAAAAATGAATCATGAGAGATGTGCTTATAGGAGTAGATACTAGGGTATTATGCAAGTTATTGTCAACTATTTTAAAACAATTTTTTTGTACTGTATTTATTACACTAAAACTGCTGAACCGATGAACTGCGGTGTCTTCATAATTATAGCTCTACTGAATATCAGCTAAACCAAATGTTGTGCATAGCTTGTGTGTAGCATGGAGTGGTCATGCCTGGCACTCCTCCACCACGGATGAGTCAAAGGAAACTCTGAAGTGGTGTGCCTGGTTCATCCCCGGCCGTCCTGGGCTGAGCTGAGAGCTGTCTCTCCTGACCTTGCTGTCAACTTTGGAGCCAGCCAAGCTGACGAGCCCGACCAGCTCAGCCTGTCTGTCAGTAGGGCATCAGTGCAGTGGAAATGGTTCATTTGATCCTCTGACACTGGATGGTGCATGCTGGCGGGCGAAGAAACAGGGGTGAACCCCACCATCTGACGAGTGGGCACCAGGCTACACGGGGAGCAGAGAGAGACAGAGACAGAGACATAGAGCAAGAGAGCTTATGTGAAGGACGTGGAGCTAGTTCTAAAGCCAGAGATACACAGCTGTGCATCAACTCTCCAAGATGCAGAGGAGTGGCTCAATTAGAATATGTAAGGAGCAGAGTGCAAGGATATGTGTTTGTGTGGACAAGGTATGACAAAAGTACATGTTCTTTGTACAAGACATCACCTCAGATTTGTTACTTTGTAACTATATTCAAGTAATATTTGGGGTATATATACTTTGTTGAGTAATTGAATACTCGTTCTCTTAGATTTCCAAGAAAATGCTTTTTATTCCTTACATTTTTCTGTAGACCATCAGGGTACTCATTACAAATCTTGAAGGGCTCTTCTTCTCTCATCCAGCCAATGACTGTACAATATTAATTGAATGGGCTCAGATTAGCATCCAATCAGGTTCATCAATGTAGAATTTTTTTTTTTTTTATCATGCCAATTTGTCATCAGTTGTGACCGTCTCATACTACACAATGCAGTTAGCATCATAACTATCCGTATGTGTATAAATATGGACAAGCCACCAGACTGCAGTGTGGAATTTGAGGATGAGTGCCCCTGGCCTTACCTCAGGAAATGTTTCAGTATGAAAGAGTAAGCAAAGACTTGTATAAAATGAGCCATCTCCTATGTCCAAACGCACAAGAACGCTTGGACTACATCCATCCATCCATTTTCCTCATTCACACACTATGGACAATTTGAAATCAGCCTACAATGCATGTCTTCGGACATTGGAGAGGAAACCCTCCGAAGCACAGGGAGAACATGCAAACTCCATGCACTCAGGGCGGGGACAGGATTCGAAGTAGTTCCTTTAAAACAAAAATCATTTTCTAACACATTAATTTCATTTTGTCAGATAAAACCTTTTACTTTTTAATAGTTTAATACATTTACTGAGTTCACTTGAATACATTTTTCAGTACCCCTGGATATGATCCTAAAGTCTTCGGGTCATGCAATATTCTATGTATTAAATCTTCTCAGCACGTACAGTATTCTTCCAAATTCAAAAATATGTTATCAGTTTGTATATCTGTTTGGGTCTTTGAGTACTTTTGTAACTCACTAGATGGTACAAGGATAGTAATGAGTTAGAAATTTCACTCAACCAATGACTACTGGGCTCAGGTTACAGCACTGGGCTCTAGTGGCTCATTATCCAAACCAACATAGCTTCCAGGGATCTACACAGCTTTGATAGAACAGTGTTCATATTGACACTGGCCACATGAGCACAACCAGGCCAGCCCAGGCGCCACTACCACTTTTTCCTCATAGGCATTACTGCTTAGATAAACAGTTTAGGCTTTCCAAGGTTTTCTTTTTGAATGAAAGCGTACCCCTTCACACATCTGGCATCTGGCAGACCCCAATTATCTTCTTAAGAGTTTTTGTACATTAACGTAATGGCAATAAGAACCGTGTATGTTAATATGTAATCCCTTTGCCACAAATTAAATAGGGTTCAGCATTAGTATGCTGTTAATTTGACCCTTGATACAGGAGCCCAATCAAATTTGCAGCCAAAGCACTTAGCCTATGGTAAGGATTAATGACGGCCATCTAAAACAATTTGAAACTTAATCGCTTTAACTGAGGAGGGTAAATTTAATATGATAATTGATCTGCTTGAACAGGAGTTGCATGGTGTGAAGAGTATGCAAATGGGCAACCCTTATCTAGCATCTGGACCACTGCTGAGCTGATGGCTGGATCTATTTTCATTAGGGACCTTTGGGGTACTTCAGAGTTTATGGAGCAAGTTCTCTGTGTAGGTTGTGAAGTGAACCCATCTGATCACACAGTGGGACCATGGCAGTCATCTGCATTTCCATAACTCACAGCTTCCACTGACATGACAGCAAGGGGCAAATAAATGTTTCTAATGTTATCAGATGGAGCGAGAGAGGCAGTGTTTTTTATGCAGAGGTGGAACTCCCAGTAGGGCTGTTATAGCGACTAAAGAACATCAGTTACACGGTTCCAACAACAGTTTCTTAATTGATTTGTTTAATTAGCAGGAGGTTGAGTCTTTGTCTTGTCATCCTGTAACATGTAGGAGTGAGGGAGAGTGTCTGTGTGTTATCTGCCCCTTAACAGTCCTGTCACATTGTTTGTTGTTTTTTGTTAATTTTATATAAATGAAAACAATATTAGACTTTCATGGAAGATGGTTAAGAGGAAATGAAAAAGCATTCTTATGTTTTGCCAATATACTGGCTTCCTGTAACATTGGCAAGGCCCTTGTTCCATATTGAGAGATGCAAAATCCATGCCTGGCTTTGAAGATGATGTTTCCAGATCTGTTCTCTCCAAACTCCAGACTTGCTATGACTGAACAGAGATGGGAAAGTGCTGCCCCCTGATTACAACTTCCTCTGGCCAGACCAGTGCAGATGTCCTTCAGATCTTGCTGGAGCAGGACAATGCACACCAAGGCCTCCCACAATGCTGCTTTCTTCACAATCGTGGTGCTTCTCTAATGCCTTTGAGTATGCCGATGCAAAGCAGGTGGCTAACAGAGCTCGCAGCTCTTTCAAGTCTGGCCGGCTGAAGCCATCCCCTCCCTACATGCGAGAGCCATCTCAGGCGTGCACTGTGGTCACTAATGGTGTTAGAACTCCTCTGTGCCATTCAGCTCCGGATTAGAGAGTACATTTTCATTTGGGATTTTCTCCCGTTGTTAGCAGTGGTGCCGGTCTGACGCTTTGTTACTTTGTTAGCCTTTGCTGGGGATCGGTGCTGAAGAGTTTCTCTCACACTTTCTCTTTGAACGTGAGTGACTCAGTGACCTGTTCAACCAGTCTCTGCACTTGATGTGTCTTTTCCTCAGTAGAGTGTGTAGAATAAATGCTCCCTGAATTCAATAAAGGCATCTATCACATTCAGCTCCTCTTTGTTGTTCAGCTGCAAAGTAAATCTCTGTCCAAATTCAACACAGATTAATTTCCTTGCAAATGCACAAACCTACTGTAGGTTTTCCCTGAACTGATTTGATTTGAAATTGCATTGTAGGCTATCCCTTCTCTTGAGTGTGTGTGTGGTGTGTGTGTGTGTTCACCATACTTTTGTGGATTTTGCCGAGTTAATTAAGTGCGGCCCAGATCCTATGGTGTGTTTACCAGGCAGCCCTATTCTCCTAGGAGCTGAATAATTTGTGTGGAATTATGGGTGAATTCCCTCAGCCCAGCTGTGCGCTGCTGTGACCATATGAAAAAACTGTCACCTGCCACTGGTTCCTCCATGCAGGCCACACAAGAGTTAATGATTAATGAATAAGTTCACAGATAATGAAGGGGACTGGAGTCATTGCTTCTCCACACAGCTCCTGAGGCAGTGTTTTTGTTGGGGAAAACTGTGCAATAAGTCACATTAATTTTTGACCAAGCCAGTGACATACAGGTACATCTCAAAAAATTCGAATATCGTGGAAAATGTAATTTTTTTTTATTCAAAAAGGGGAACTTTCATATATTCTAGATTCATTACACATAAAGTGAAATATTCCAAGTCTTTTTTTTTGTTTGTTTTAATTTTGATGATTACGGCTTACAGCTCATGGAAATGAGATACTGGAAAAATCCAATATCTCAAAAATATTCGAATAAAGAATTTATAATACAGCAATGTCGACCTGAGAAGAGCTCTAATCAGCTAATTAACTCCAAACACCTTTTTACTCAAAACACTGTTGCTCAGTGGTCCAAAGTCCTCTTTTCAGATGAAAGTAAATTTTGCATTTCATTTGGAAATCAAGGTCCCAGAGTCTGGAGGAAGGGTGGAGAGGCACAGGATCCAAGTTGCTTGAAGTCCAGTGTGAAGTTTCCACAGTCATTGATGATTTGGGGTGCCATGTCATCTGCTGGTGTTGGTCCAGCCGTCTACCATGAGATTTTAGAGCACTTCGTGCTTCCATCTGTTGACGAGCTTTATGGAGATGCTTATTTCCTTTTCCAGCAGGACTTGGCACCTGCCCACAGTGCCAAAACTACTAGTAACTGGTTTGCTGACCATGGTATTACTGTGCTTGATTGGCCAGCCAACTCGCCTGACCTGAATTTTGTCAAGAGGAAGATGAGAGACACCAGACCCAACAATACAGACGAGCTGAAGGCCGCTATCAAAGCAACCTGGGCTTCCATAACACCTCAGCATAACACCTCAGCAGTGCCACAGGCTGATTGCCTCCATGCCACTCCGCATTCATGCAGTAATTCGTAGTATTGAGTGCATAAATTAACATACTTTTCAGAAGGTCGACATTTCTGCATTATAAATTCTTTATTCTTATATTTTGAAATACTGGATTTTTGATTTCCATGAGCTGTAAGCCGTAATCATCCAGATTAAAACAAAAAAAAGGCTTGAAATTTCACTTTAGGTGTAATGAATCTAGAATATATGAAAGTTTCACTTTTTGAATTAAATTATGGGAAAAAATTAACTTTGCCACGATATTCTAATTTTTTGAGACGCACCTGTATACTGTCTGAGCAGGTGCTGAGTATGCTCTCTCCAGTTAACGTAGTGGTCATATTGATAGAGATCACATTATGTCACATGAAAAGTGGAAAATATTGCAAAATGTTTTTACTATAGATGTAATAAATGTTGACTCATTTTCCACTTCGTTTCAACCCAACAGCTCCAGAGTGCAAGGTTCTAAAATTCCACCAGTCTATTGACTTAAGCGCAGCAGTGTTTTTCTGATAAGAGCATGAAGCAGGGAGGACCGTCTGTTCATTTTGTCCTGGCCTCTATTCTCTTTTTTCACTACTGAGTCATGCTGTGCATTGAGGTCAATACAGGAAAACAGCTTCCACTAACACTGCACAGATAGTTTGTCCATTAATGGACCATACAAGACCACATTAATTGGAAAGAATCGTAGCTACATGAATCAAATGTACAAGAGTGTCTATCTGGTAATCCTGGATAGAATACAAAGAGCTCGATCTTTTATAGGATCCACTTTCATCCACTCACAGTGCCATCTGTAAGTAAGGAATAAAACATGACAGGATGTGCTGTTGTAGGAAGATGATCAGCGATGACGTGGTGTGATTATGGCCTGACTCAAAGCTTATTTTCTTATAACAGTATGTTCTGAAGTGTTTTATTCCACTTCAACTCCAACAATTTGCTAACAATTACAATTTTTGCTTTACTGTCACATGTGTGAATAATTTAATTTACTGTCAAAACAGCTGTTATAAAATTATAGAAATTTAATCAACACCTTCTGACCAGTCAGATTAGAGAATTCGAGATTCGAGTATAAATAGTTTTACATTTTGAATGGAACTCGTTTACCGGCCTTGGAGAGTAGGAGCATTCTTTGAGTGGATCTTAATGTTACAGTCAGCACTGAATGATCATTTTCTTTCACTTCATTAAATGCTGAACACCAAGGGAAAATCATTGGAGTGAACCTCAGTGCTGACTCAGCCATTCGCCTGGTCCACCCCTACACAGAATTATGAAGCTCATCAAAGCACAATTGTTCCATATGGCTTGTTTCTGTGTGTTTTGGCTTGCTTATCCTGTCTCACTTACATAATTCATATTCGCCCTCTCATCTGAACATGATAATTATGGCTTGAAAGAGCACTATCTACAGAGGGAGAGAAAGAAAACCCCTGCCCCTGTGCCTTCATCTGCTGTGTTTTTAGTAGTATTGTGTTCAGTGGCTGGGGAACAGAATGGAATTTCCTGTCGGGATAGGCCAACGTGCAGCTCAGCACTCGTTCCCTACTCCACGAAGAAGAGTGTTCGGCGTGGGCTTGGAGCGAGATCAGTGAGCTAAGAATATCCCAGGTCAGAGTTTAATGCATTTCATTGGTGAACACTGTAGCATTTATTTAGAGAGGGGCACAGGGTTTGTCTGGTCAGGTTACTATGACCCCGCTTCACTTACAGGATATGGGCGTTACCACACACATTAAAATCACAATCAGAGATTTCAGAAGCAGAAAGTGTCAGACCGTGCCAAGTTGGCAGAAGTGAAACAATCAGAAGATATAAAGAATGATATTGTTTATATTTCCTTCTTTTTTTTGGCAAAGGAAGCTACTTGATTGGCCTGTACTGGCATACAATAAAATAATGAATCATTAAATGCCATCATTATACTCAGTGCTATAAATAGTTTTAGAAATCCGTGATTATGACTTTAAATCCTGAAATCTATAGTCTCTGATGCTAAATTAAAAAAAAAAAAAAAAAAAAGGTGCACAGAATTCACAATGAGGATTAATAAGCAGTCACAGGATACATCATATGAGCATATGAGTCTAGAAGATGAAACCAGACACTGTAGAGGGAAGAAAATACATCTTTACCGCAGTGGCTTTAATGGAAGAAGAAGGCTAATCCAGCTATAACGTATTCTCCCAGGGGTGCCTCCATATTAGCAATCACGCAGCAGGCTCCGCACTATGAGTCTCACTGGTGACTAGGAACATCTATCAGTGACAAGCGCCGCAGTACAGTGAAGCTTGAATCCACTCTCGTTAGGTTTTTCTATGTCATAAATCATAGACAGACATTAAGTACTGGTTTGGCAATGCGTGTGGGTTAATGTTTTCAAGGTGATTGACAATTCATCATAGCAACTGCCTGTCATGGAAGCAGTTACTTTTGAAAATGGCATGCTGTGCCTGAGTTACAAAGAAGTGGGGCCATCACGCTGTATCAACATTGGAGATTTCAGGCTCGATGATTGTTGGCATTTGAGACAATTTAGCTAAGTGTCTCTCATGCTGAAAACTTTTATGTCCTTTCCTTGCAGATTACACAGTTAATTCTGTGATATAAATTCTATCAGCAACAGAGAAACATTTATTTATGTGTGTTAATCTGGTCATTCCTAGCACACACCTTTTCTTGTGGATGCACCCTCAATCTTCTGTAGCATTCAAAAATCTGAATGACAAAGAAAATGTTCTTCAGAGAATTGATATTGCTCTCTCTGGGGGTGGTGTTCTGCATTCAAGTAACAGAGCATACTGTCTAGTTCTCAAGGAAAATACACATTATACACACACAATTTTACTTTTAATGGAAAAAAGAAGCAATGCTGTCACACTTTCTGAGAGCACTGGATATCTGTAATCGCATTTGGTGTACAGAGATTCATAAAAGCAAGCCTGGTGTCCCCTGTTTTCTCAAAACATGTATCTTGTAGAGAAATTCATGGTCAAAAGGCACACATTATAGCACTGTATAATGATTTGTGGTGTTGTCCAATAATCTTTACATAGACTATGAGGTAAGCCAGTCCAACAAAGTGACCTCATTGTGATTAATGGCTTTGCTTGGTCACACTCAGGCAGTTGATGCGTTGAGGTCATGACCTGATAGGTAGAGGAAGTGGCCAGTTGGTGGGTGGTCATCCTTGAGGAGATTCCTTAGGAAAGCCCAAACATTGCCACCTGTGCCTAGTCACCACCTGCCTGTGTGAGAGGCACTTGACCCATTTCTCAAGGCCCACCAGCATCCCATGCAGAGTGTCAGTTTCTCCCAAAAAAATAAAGATTAATTGCAAGAGGAAACAATTCGTTCACAACAGGACACGCGGCGGCGGAGGATAACTTGCCTTCAAAGTTGCTGGCTTGGCCCAATCTGAAAAGTTTAGAAGTGGCTCACTTCAAAGCCATCCAGGCCTGAGCGGCTTTCCTGCCATTCTTATGTTCAGCCTCAAGTTGCTATAAGCAGCCATGGCATCCTGTCCCCTGCCGTCTCAGGTGGATTGACTTTGTTTGTGTAGCTAAAAGCAGGGGGGTCTAATGATCTTCACTGATTCTAGACCATGTTGGCAGGCTTTGTGGCCTTGTTAGCAAGTCGAGACCTTGGTAAGTTGTACATGTCATATAATCACTTGCATTTGAGAGCCTTTTGTGATTTGCTAAGTGTTCACACATGCACAGGTGTGGAGAATTCATTGTGCTGGGAGTCCTGGTGCTGAAATCAAGCCCGCTTTGCTGCATGATCATGTGGGTTGTAAGAATTCTTTTTTGTTGTTTTGTTGTGATTTTTTTTATATAATTCTTTTCTTCGTCTCAATGCCTGGCATGGTCGATAGTTTTCTGAGTTAATTACGTAGGATGAGGCAAAGGGAGAGGGAGGTGGGGGCAGGATAAGAAGAAAAACGAAACCGGATAGTCAACTTCATTTAATGGCTCCTAATTGCACCCTACAGGCCCATGGCAGACGGCAGGGGTCTCTCTACGAGTGGGACGCAGCGGTGCCTTTCTGGCACACACACGCAAACTCACTCCCAGAGAAAGAGAGTAGCAAGAACATGAAACGGGTCAGAGATTAAACACTTTCTTTACACTGGTAATTAAGCCATCATCAGACTAGAGAGCATTTATTATCAGGCTGGTGCTCGTTTACATGGATGTGAATTCTGAGCAAGCTCTCTAGATGCAGTAACACACACACACACACATTTGTCTCAGCATCAGCATAATGATCTCTTACCCCACAGGAAGGAGACTGTGTCAGGGTGAGGACAGTTCTAACTCGTTTATTAGGGCCTTTTATTTCTCAATATCACTTTATTGGTGCAATTATTGTATAGGCAGGGTGGTTTGATATTTAATACAAGCTAATAACATTTGTATTCACTGTATTATAATGTTTAATGTCCCTGTCAGATATGATTTGCCTGAATTTTCCTTGTGCTCACGCTAAATGGAAATTATTGTAGGTTTTCAGACACAAACCTTTGTTGTATCTAACAGTTAATTCTAACCATACACTGTATTTGGCCAATATGTTGCATACATATTAGAGGTAGAGGTTGCAATCAGAGGTTCACTCTGTAGACCCTATCTCTTTATAATCCTGCGCTGTGTGTGTGTGCACGGACCATTTTCAGAGGCGAGGAATAAGGGAGTACAATAACTTTGTAACTGTACTTGGGTTTTCTTTCAGTTACTGTAAGATGTGTTTTTTTTTTGTTTTGTTTTTTTTTTTAACTCACTGAATTTTAAAGCTTTTCAAAACAGATTGGTTGCTAATTGCTGTTTTTCGAAGTCAGCATGATTTCTTTTTTTTCATCAGACAGCTTCAAGTAGTTGATTGTATATTGTATGTGCATGCATGCATAGTGTCTTACACCAAAAAGGGAGCAGAAAAAGAATTCTTTCTCATTTGTGATTTCCTTTTCCTTTTCCTTTCATCCTTAAGTAAATGTAAGTGTTTGTGCTTTTGTACTTGAGACACATGAGACAAGAATTTGAAGACATACTTCACAGTCATCTTCATGTGATAGACAGGACACACCCTATATATAAAATAATATAAAGAATATAAAGATATATAGATGTTGCTGTTGGCATATTTATGTTATCTCTAACTATACATCTATTTCTTTATTTATTTACTCAAAGAAAGAAAGAAAGAAAGAAAGAAAGAAAAAGGATTAGATGTGCACATTTGAGTATGCTACACATGACCAGCATATGGAGAATTACAGTGCCTAATTATAGTCGCCCATCTTAAATTGGAACTCATTACAGACTTCTTAATGTTATGTGAGCCTGCTGCTCTGTGGGCCTGCAGCGTAGATTCTGCTAAAGCCTTGGGGACGTACACAGAGCACCACCTCTCCTTTTGGACATGTCCATGTACCAGTGTAACCCTTTGTGTCTCTGTTCAATGTCATCTGTGCATACAGCATGTGTTCTCCCAGGCCGTGTTCTGAAAGGGACACATGGGCCTTTGTTGGGCCTTGTGTGTAATTGCACACAGTCGCACCAACAGGCAGCGAAAGTAGCACTTAGTTCAGTAAATTACCTTAGTGGGGTAATTACCTGCTTGTTAGGTGGCTTTGTGGTCACCTGTACAGAGCACTGCACTACACCTGGACTATTGTCAGAAGCCCACAACAGCATCCCAAACCGCCCCTCCACTTCCCTCCCCTTTTTCTTTCAACTTTGCCTTCTTGTCCCTGTCCACCTGAACTTGCGGGTTGTCTTTCCCAATAATTGCCCCAGCTTTCTAATTACAGGGGAAAGGGAAAGTGGCCAAGGTATGTTTATATATATATATATATATATATATATATATATATATATATATATATATATATATATATATATATATATATATATATATATATATATGGCAGCACAATACCCTCCACGCCTTGAATCTGTTTCAAAACTGCTTTGTGTCAGTGTTATCAATGACCCACCACTGTGCATGGGAAACTAGCTGAAAACTAACAAAAAATCTGTCACAATTTTTCACGCCCAGCTAAAATGAAGCTGGCTGTGGACAGTGGGAGGAGAGGAAGGGAAAAGTGAGAACTTTGCATTATGAAATATGCTATATGAGTATAATCTTCTGGGTTTTGTGTGTGCTGTGGCGTGTGCCAAGCTCCTAGGTGGGCAATCTCAGAGACAGTAGGGAGGCCCGGTGTTATTTCTGGGCATATTTAGCATGGCCTACATGGGTGTTAGGCTCTAAAACTGGAACACAAGTCATAAAAGATACGAATAAGCTTCCAACTTTTTTCAACTGCATATATCTAATGCTAAATATATAAAGGTGTTGTATAATCATACTCAGAAGCTTTTATTTAAAAATAAATGCTTTCATCTACTATTATTTATCAGTTTTCAATAAATCGTTTTTAATGATCGTGCACAGAAATTTAATATTTGAGGGGTAAAATCTCTGTTGAATTGAAATGCGATTTGATGCGGATTAGGTTTGTAGGCCGCATAAAAATTCAATAGCCATGTCAAATCATTATATTATTTTATCCGTTTCATTTAAAAGAAATTCAGACTGCTGTGTAAAATTGCTGTCTGTGTTGCTCATTACAGTCACCACTAAGTCTCAGGCTCCTCCAAAAGCCTGAGATGATTTGTTCCCTTGAGGCTTGCTCTCACTCTCCCCTTTTTCTCACTCGATCACTGTTGCGATCGGATTTCTGCGGCCCATCTGAGGGCTCTCTGCCCCTTCATCCAGTACCCCTGGCTGTGTTATGACTTGTCTACCTCTGTCTGCCTTTATCAGCATGTCTGGCCCCTTACTGTGGTCCTGTGGCCATGTGCTGGGGATGGGAGTGGCAGGGCTCAGTATGGGCTGCAGATGTGAGAAGGGAGGTTGAGCATGTTAAATGGGCAACCGGCCATGGAGATACTGCTCATATGGGGCTAACGTGACCTCTGGGTAATAGTCTATCTGCCCTCCAGGCTGCTCGATCAGGCCTTGCTGTGTCTTTAGTGTTCTGGAGCTCTCTGGAGGTTCTCACAGTGTGCTGAGCTCTACAGTTTGACCTAGAGACTACTACATCTTCTAGACCTTCAGTGAAAGCAGGGTCTGAGGGCAGGATGGTGCTAAGGTGACATTGCTGTTGACACATGGTTGAAAGGGAAGTCTATCAAGCTGATGAGAGATGGAATTCCACCTGATGCATATGGTGCACAAGCACAAATATTTTGGAAGGTTGGTTGTTTTTTTTTTAACTTGAACACAAATTTCCTTTTGAAGAATCCAATTCTGAAATATTTGAAATGTACATCCATCCATCCATTTTCTGTACTGTTTATCCTACAGAGGGTCACTGGGGAGCCTGGAGCCTATCCCACGGGACTCGGGGCACAAGGCAGGGGACACCCTGGACGGTGTGCCAATTGTAATATAAGAAACTGACATAAATAATGCAAACATATATGGAACATATAGAAATGGTTATGAATCATATAATCTTGAGAATAAGATCAGATTTATATAGTATTATAAATTATATCAATCATTATTATCCAAAACCCTTGATGGACTGGCTTTCCATCCAGTTTATAGTCCTGTCTTGCTCCTAGTGTTCCTGGGATAGGCTCTGGATCCACTACGACCCTGATCAGGATAAATCACCTACTGAAAATAAATGAATAAGTGAATTGTATTGCTTAAGACTCATGTTGAGTGTCAAGGCCTAATCATTCAGTTGGAGAATGGGTATTGTTATGCCATATACTCTGTTTGTGCAGCTGCTTCAGTATTCCGATGGTAGTTATAAATCAATACAGTCACTTTACTTGGCCTAAGTGAAACTTTGTTTGGTTTCTTATGCGCCTCAGGGTTTCTATGGTTTCAGATGCATAATAGCCCTTTCCAAGGTCATGACCACAGGTGACCATAGTTCAGGAGGATGGAGTTGGGCTTCCTAAGAAGAATAAAAGGGAAATGTGCACTTCCCAGACCTCCCAGTGCCCCCGAAACACAGTGATTTATGGTCCCCAGTGTGGTGTTTTTTCTGATTGGGTTTATGGTGGAATTTCCACCTTCTCTTCTCCTCATTGTCATGGGGGGTCCAAGAAGCTAAATATAACCCATGGTAAAGTGAAAGAGATGATGCAATATTGGTGAATGATGAGTTCAGAAAATGTTCAGCATGCAATAGGTCATGAGGTCCATCTAATTAAGACATGAGCTAGGAATCATCTCCTTCCTTGTGTTAGGAGTGTGTGAGTTATGGAGAGAGATCACGAGTCAATGACTTTCACACAGACACACACACACACAAAAAAAAAAATACACACATGCTCAAATGGAGCTATCCATGGGTCACTTACCTCCGCTTGCCGCCCACTGGCTGGCCCCCTTCTGAGCTGCATTGTCTGACTGAGCATGTGTGTGTGTTTGCGTGTGTGTGTATTTGTCACACCTTCAGTAGGCCATGCAGGTTCCCAGCTGCAGCAGCAGAGTGTGATTAGCATCTCCACTGGCCTCCTGTGCTCAGGTAGCAGCCGCCCCTGTCCTGCTGCTGAGAGAAGCCACCAGTGTGCTGGCACACGTTCAGACACACTGTGAGCTCCACCAGGCAGCTCTCCTCTGAGAATATCAGCGAGCTATACCACAATGCAGCTCCACTACTATCCTTCAGCCCACACTGATCTACAACTGACTATAGACTATGGTCCGTTTTTGTCTTTTTTACAGTAAACGAGTCGTAGTTCAGGCTGAGATCTGTTACAGTAGCTTTAATAACAGACTAATTCTGTTTTCGAATGTCGAAAATTTCAGTGAATCTTTCACAGTAATTCTCGGGGTCAGAACATGTAAAGGTTCTATTCAGACAGTTGAGTTGCTGTGAAGAAAAACACTAGGCAGGGTGAATGTCATTTTCCATTCGGGGGGAGATGAGCAAGACCAGTGCTTAACAAAGCCTTAAATGATTATTAAGCTACATCCAAGTCCTCCAAGCTGCTAATAATAATAATAGTTGGATAAAAGTAGGCCAGGAGCAAGCATGAAATATGTGCAGACACCATGACGGGTCCTGCTCCATCTCCCTCACTGTGAACCATGCTGGGGACACATGGCAGTCTGGGAGAGCTGCTGCTTGTCTCTGTGTTGCAGAGAGAATGACAGTGCATCATGTGTGATATGAAGAAGGAACAAAAGAGTGTGTCATTTCCCCTCTGTCTGATTGAAAGCAAGCAGCAGTGCTTTAGTAATTAGGCTCCTGTGGATTATGAAGGGGGAAAAAAAATTGCTGGGGCTCTATCTGAATACTGTGTATGCCCATGCTTTTGTGCCATAATTCTTTTCTTCTTTTTTTTTCATGTAAGCTTGACGTATTTTTTCTGGCACAATTTCTTTTTATATATTTTATTTAATTCCGTTGTCGATCACTGTTGTCATGGTGCTTCAAATTTACAGCATCACTATTAAGTATGAACTCTAAATGTGTATTGTTTGATGTCGGCTCCCGCGGATTTGCAAAATAAAGAAGGGAAATTGTTCTCAATGAGTTTCAGTGTTCAAGGAACAATAGACAAGACATTTCAACCAAATAGGTTTTTACACAGGATCTTGTATTACATGCTATCTTTCAAAGATTTGTTAAGAAATGTGAGGTGATTTGTACCGTGGCCGAGAAGTGCAAAAGAAATCATGTGAAACATATGAAACGTATGAAAACAAAATAACAAGTCCGAAAACAAAATAACAAATTATAAACACAATGGCAAATCCAAAAACAAAATAACAAGTCCGAAAACACAATGACAATTCGGACAAAACGGAAAAGGTAGGTATATTTTGCGAATGGATTACTTACCGCTGACTGGACGACACATCTGTCAATCACCATATACAGTAAGCAAGAAATTGTAAACAACTTTGTTTCTTGTACATAAGTGGACTTCTGTGTTTACTTGAAACCGTTTTTTGTCCATAGCGAAACTTTAAATCTTAGAAAATAAAAGTTTACATGCAAGAAAGGAGAAATGGAACTTATTTGGCGCTAATTTGAGGAAGGACATTCATATGCCGCGATTTTGGATACGCTGGCTAACATACCATGACATAAAGATTAGCTTGCACTCTCTAAAAACACACCTAAAGGACGCAGGTCTGTGCACATACAAATTGACTTTCCAGTACTGGCTAGTGATGGGTCGTTCGCAAACGAGTCGGCCCTGTGAGTCGGCTCCTTTAAGCGGGAGCCGCCTCCCGTCTGAGAGACGATTTCATTTTTTTGTAAATTAATACAAGACAGAATAATAGGATGATATTTTCGCCACACCGCTCGGCCACACGCACTCCATGCACTGACTGAATGTTGTGTTGACGTATATATGCGCATGCGGCCAATCACATGTGATAACATTCTCCATTTTAATACATTTAATACATGCATTTAACAGACAACATAAAGGCAGAATGTAGAATTTGTAAGGTAAAAATATCACATGGAGCAGGGTCTTTGTGTTTTGGATAGTTGAATATAATAAAACGTTTTTACATTATTTAAGGTTTTTATGCCAAACATAATGTAAAATTATAAGGTTTAATATAATTACATCAAATAATGTAAGTGATATATTTGCACACATACTAATCATAGGTCAAAGTATTGCTAAATCTGGCTGAATTATAAAAGACAGAAGTGGTACTAATGAAGAGCAGTTTGGTAGCCGAAAGAGCCGACTCTTATTGCTGATCTGGCTCACTAAAAAGAGCCGGAAGTCCCATCACTAGTACTGGCGCGGCGCCACAGCCTGCTGTACTTCCTGTACATCTTGATTGACAGATGTGTCGTCCAATCAGCGGTAAGTAATACATTCGCAAAATATACCTACCTTTTCCACTTTGTCCGAATTCTCGTGGTGTTTTCTGACTTGTTCATTTGTTTTTAGATTTGCCATTGTGTTTATAATTTGTCGTTTTGTTTTCAGACTTGTTATTTTGTTATCATATTTGTGATTTGTTTTGCGCTTCTCGGCCACCGTAGATTTTTAATGGATGGTTTTTGTTACTCATTGTTATTATTACGTTTGAGCCGCTCATTGTAAAGAATAAAGTCTCAGGCTCCACTGAAGAAATTATCTTCTGGAGGGCAGTGAGGATCAGACTAGCTGCATCAAGTATAAAAGTGAAGAAAATCTAGCTCAGGGTAGCGGGTGAATGTGAGTGCTCAATGAGGGTCCAACATTATTATTATCAGGGCCACAGTTGGTGGAGAACAAAGAAGTGAAAGAAAGATCCAGGAAGCTCTCACCACACATATGGATGGTTTTGCACAAATATTGTGTAGGTATGTGACTGTGCTCTCTCTCTCTCTCTCTCTCTCTCTCTCTCTCTCTCTCTCTCTCTCTCTCTCTCTCTCTCTCTCTCTCTCTCTCTTTCTCTAAATTATTTATTGTACTGTACTTACCCTTCTTCCTCTTCATTCTTCTTCTATGCTGGACAAAGGGATGATTAACGTCCTGGGTGGGACCACAGGAAATGTCATCACATTACTCAGAACGGCAAACAACTAAAATTATGAATGTTTACTGTATTTATGGATTTTCTTTTTTTTTTCCCGGATGGTTAAGTGAAACTGCGGTAACTGATACAGCGGACACTGGGTTTTACTGTAATAATAATAATAATAATAATAATAATAATTGGGGAACGGGTGGCTTAGTGGTCAGAATCCCGCCTCCACCTTGTGTGTGCGGAGATTGCGTGTTCTCCCCGTGCTTTGGGAGATTCCTCCAGGTACTCCGGTTTCCTCCCCCAGTCCTAAGACGTGTTGTAGGCTGATTGGCATTTCAAAATGATCCATAGTGAGTGAATATGTGTGTGAATGTGTTTGTGATTTTGCCCTGTGATTGATTGTCCCCTGCCTTGTGCCCCGAGGCTCCAGGCTCACCACAACCCTGTGTAGGATAAGCAGTACAGAAATTGCATGGATAATAATAATAATAATAATAATAATAATAATAATAATAATAATAGTAGTAGTAGTAGCAGTAGTAGTAGTTCAGTGTGGACACTGGCAGAATAATAAACTTAAACTATAAACTGGACCATTCAAAGAATTTGAAAAGAAAAGTCCATAATCTATAGCATGAATATAAAATTTGAACATATTGGAGTTGAGGTTTTTTTGTTTTGGGGGTTTTTGTTTTGTTTTGTTTTTGGATAAATTAGAAAATTGAGGTAAAATTTTTCCAATTAAAAAAAAATGTGAAGGTTACAAACTTTTGTCATAATAAAGTACACGATAATAATGATACATTTATAATATTTATATAATAAATAATAATATTTATAATAATTTTATAATAATTAAATATATACACTCTAGGTGCATGTGTAACTTTCCTCACCATGTGTCACAGAGGGTTATTCTGAGGCACAGCAAACAGGTATCTACATGTGAAGTAGAATTATAGCAAATCGTTTTATGATACTTGTGTGTGCGGATATGTGTGTGTGTGTGTGTGTGTGTGTGTGTGTGTGTGTGTGTGTGTGTGTGTGTGTGTGTGTGTGTGGGTGTGATGAATATCTACTGACCCACTGTGAAATGCTGGCTAATGTTTCTGCATAAATCCTCTTATCTAAATATCCTTACTTGTGTTTCAGACACTGCTGAAACCAAAATGAATTTGAACATACAATACGGTCCTTTATATATGCAGTTATTGTGGTTAGATCATGTTAGCAGAATGGCAGAATGCCATGATCTGCGAAAGCTAAAAAAAAAAGTTTTCAGATTGGGATAGGATCAAATATGTCGTCTACATCATTCCATCTTCACCACCTTATTATTAATATGCGGCACCACTACACGTTAACATCCGCCTTGCCTATAGCTTTGTTCATTTTGAACCTAAGCCCTCAGAGTCCTCATTACTGAGCCTGCTAATGCTAAGTCCTCTAGCTCTGTCTCTTTAGCAGTCATGCTGTTTGTCACATTTCTGACTGAACATTTTTCCCTGACCATCCCTCTCTCCCACTCTTGCTTTTTCTTGTCTTTCATGTTTGCATGTTCTTTGCCACGTTCTTCAGTATCACTTTTCCTGACATCTTCCACCTGTAGTAAACTAGACATGTTTAGCGTGGGGGATTGTGTGTGCCACTACACAGCTACATTGTGAAAAACCTGTCAGCATACCTGTCTATAAAGTGTGTCGCGTGCCTGCACGCTGCAGCTGGCTGCTACTTTCACACCACGCATTTTGAAGTGATTTCATTTTTATTTTTTTTAATTCAAAAAGGAGAGAAATTTGCACTGGTGCCACAAAAATTATCGGCAGAAGTGGTGCTGGTGGGCATGTAAAGGAGCGTTCAAAGTGACGCCGTCTCCATATGGTTTACCAGATAATGCTTTATCCACCATCTTTCCCTGCACTCTCTTCTTCTCTCTAGCCCGTGGCTACATTTCTATCTCTGCATCAATTAGCACATGATTAATACAACAAGCAAGCAGTTTAGAGGTAATGGCAGACAATTAACGTCTCATTCCACCATAAAGGGTTCTGCTAAATACCTAAGCCATTGCTGTTCTCTGCCTGGAATTGAAATCAGTGTTTGTCCTAATTCGTATGCTATCTAATGTGAAGCGGGCCCACTTTGTATGCCACAACACCATTAATCTAATTAGAGTGAGCTGCAAATGAAGCAGCGTCTCTCCAAAGAGGATGAATGAAGCACTGCTTTTGTTACTTAGCGCCACGCCATCGCTGTGCCACGCTTGCACTTCAAATGCCAATCTTGAAAATTAACTGCCTTGAGCACAGGGAGCCAAACTTGTTGCTGTTTTTTTCCCACCACTCTCTCTCTCTCTCTCTCTCTTTCTCTTTTTCTCTCTAATTATGAGCATGTTGCAAACACAACTGTGCACATTGCTAAAATAGAGCCGTAGCGGCGCTGTCACAGGCTTTGCTGATGGGGAAAAGAAAAAAAAAAAGAAAAAAAGTAGCACTGCTTGGATTAAATGATGTGTTTTGATTGACAACTACCTTGAGACTGGGCTGATGGAGTTGTCAAGCCAGAATGCTAACAGGCTGCCACCACTCCAACTGCAGATGCACTGTGCACTGGTGCATCACACGTGTATGTGGAGACACACACGCGCACACACACACACACACACACACACACACACACACACACACACACACACACACACACACACACACACACACACACACACACACACACAAACTACGCACACACTCCTTTCTCAACAAAAATACGTGAGAGTACAGGCACATTTTGTGGATACCTATTTTAACATCACTGTGTCTAAGTGTTGAAAGAGATCATGAGTTGGGAGCAGCTTAAAGTTTAGAGTAGCAACACTCTGACCTAGGAAACAGCAATCTCTGTGGGAAAAGCGGTGCGCTGTTTCTGATATGCTGTGAGCATGTGTCACTCGGGGAGGATGATATTACCGCTGCACATATTTCAAACAAATGCCTCTATGGAAATTTGGTATTAATGAAAGGAAGCGTATTGAATATGAGGCAGTGTGGAACAGTGTATTTATTAAAGCAAAGACGTAAATTAAATTCATTGGGATTTGGATAGCTTTGAGTAGAGGTCAACTTAAAACCCATAACACCGCCTCCAAAGAGACTGCATTATCCCATCTAATATAACCTTCATGAAGGATTTTGATACAGTGTGAATCCGTGTTCTTTTCACAGGAATATGCAAAGCAGCCTGGCTGGCAATGCAAGAGACACCTGAGGGCTAATGACTCAGTGAAAATCTCTCACCTTCATGCCTCCAGTCTCGAACTCCGTCACATACAAATGAGAGAAAGACATAACAAGGGGAGCAAAGAAAGCTAAACAGAAGAGAAGGTGAGTGACACTGTGTAAGCATGTATAAATATTCCCATGTGGTCTAGATCTAGCCCCAGTTCTGTCTTGTGCAGCCATAAAGAGCGTTTCAGTGGTCATCTTCCCTTGATCATGAACGCTATGGTCAAAGGTCATAGCGGGCCAAGAGTGACCACCCTCATGCCACATTTGGTTGCCGGATTTCTCCCCCTTCCCTTCTCCTTCTCTTTCATTCTTTCTTTCCTCCTCTCAACGAGTGCTGGTTTTCATCTCCTGAAACAAAAGCTAACTGTTTTGCTCGGAGCCAGATCAAGGGCCTCCCTTTTCCTCCAGGAGAGGTGGGAAAACAAACATGGTGCACGGCAATACCTTCTGTCGCTTCCAGGCTCACATCTGCAGCACCGCCACTCAGCTGCTGGAGAAGCTGTGCTGTCTTCCCACTACACTCCCCCCCCCTACCCAGTATTGCTTTCCAAAGCAACGTTCCCCTGGGACAGGCCTGTTTATCAGCTAGCCTGCCAACCACATGATGGAACCCCCAAGGAGCATCAAACAGTACATGCCCGTATGGTGGCGGTGCAGGTCAGACCCTGCTCTGAGGTACATACTCTCAGCTGTGGACACACACATGCACATGGTTTGAAGATCATAGCCTTAGTGTGTACTGTTATCCAAAGGCATTTTTAATTTAGGCGAACATATTGGGTGTTACAGAGGATGGTTGATGGTTGAGTGTTGATCAGAATGACTTCTTGGCAGTCTAGATTGTGCTGATTTATAGCAGTTGGTGTATTTGGTATTGATGTTGTTTTGGTTTATTATTGTTTGAACATGTTTCCCCTCCCACCTATCAATCAGAGCAACACTATTCACTCACTAGCCAATATCAACTCGTGTATACAGAAAAGGATAGTTAACACTCTCCTTCAAGTGCAGTCAGGTACCCTGTGATATTGCATGAGCGGCAGACTGCAATCCAAAATCATTTCCGGGCAGCTGGCTTCATGTGTCTCGGAGGACGCACGTGCAATAGGGGAGACTGGGCTAGCAGGTGGGAATTGGCTACGGAGAAAATTGGATGAAAAAAAGTTTCACCTAGCTTCACTTAAAGCTTAGGACTGAGCAGTACGCTGCAGCTCTCTGGATTACTCCTCTAGATAAACCCAAGCTGTGCTGCTCTTGTCGCTTACTGAGGAGTTGGTACTGTCCTCAGCCTCTACCTCAATCACATCCACCTCTTGTGTGTTTTAATGAGAGACGCCGTCCTGCTAGCATGCTTTCCCTTATGGCCTGCATGGCAGACTTTCATTTAATCCAGCGAGGGATGATAGCGGCCGAATCCTACAGGGCCGCATGGAGTAATGCTGCATTTGAATTTGGCATTGTGTCCCGTGGCGTCGTATTTCACTTGGCCTGCGATAACAAGTGACTGTTCTAATTGCTGCTGTCCCAACTGTGCGATTTAGCCGAGTGCCCTGCTCTGGTTAGGCACGGGTCCAGCGCCACTTGCCTCAGAGAGATAGCAGCGGTGCATGCTGAGTTTTCCTGCTCTCCCTAAGCACACGTTATCATCACCAGAGCATGAAGGAAGGGCACACAAATGCACACAAATCCATTGAGTGTTGTTCGAACACAGTTTTGACAGGTATATGGTAATTTGTATCTTATCTTAATCTTATTTGTACAATCATCTTGCACGAGAAACAGTTTTTAAAAATCCTTTTGACGCACCAGGAGTATAGAATTAAATGCGTTTAAACATCCAGTAATGCACTATGGGAAAATTAATTGCAGTACACCCTCTACATGGAACTTTATTTTTAGGACCTGATAACATGTTCAAACATTAGTCATGTGACATGGGAAAGGTATCATATACTCGAATGGGACAGTTATCATAAATATATAGCTTGCTTTGGTCTTTAATGCACTCTCAAAAAAACATTTTGACTTTCTATTTCAAGATTTTGCTTTATCTCAAAACTTTGAATTATTATCTAAAAATTTTAACTTAATATATAAACATTTTGAATTATTGTCTCTTTTTTTTTTTTACCTACTCTGTTACTACTATATTATGTCAAATATTGTATCAGGGGCTAGCACTTGTTAACAAATCACAAACCTTGTTTATTTTTTTGGCAGTTAGGAAAGTCCAGAAATTCACCATTATAAATCATAATTTTGGTACACCAAGTAAAATATCAGTATAATTCAACATAATGTTGCAGTAATAACTGAAAGAAAATGAGTCAAACTTTTGAGATTAGTCAGAATTCTGAGATAAAATTTTGGATAAAGTCAGATATTTGAGAATAATTTTGTGAAAATAAGTTAACTATAAGTAAATAAGTAACTTTTATATATATATATATATATATATATATATATATATATATATATATATATATATATATATATATATATATATATATATATATGCTATAGCTTGGTGCACAACCTGCTGTCTATTAATTTTATCCTTTTATCATTACTTTTATCCTTAATCCTCCCATAAGATGCTCTTCAGGATTTAATGGCAAAGTGTCTGTCTTCACGAAATGCTCTCACTCACTAAGGCAAATAAACACAAACCTGACTTTACCTAATATTAAATTGTTTACCAAGGCAAAAGTGAAATCTCAGCGCAATCTTTTGAAGAGATCCTCACGTTAGTAGTGGGGTGCACACCAAAAATGTGGACTTGCCACTCTTCAGGAATGGACTACTTTAGCATTCGCTTTATACTCGTTTCTCACCCGCTCACTGGCGTTTGAGAATCTTACTGCCTTAAGCACAGCATAGTACTGGGCTATTACTGTATGAAGCATATAGGTAGCCTTTATGTAATCTTAGCGTTGTATGAAGGGTGAATGGAGTGCACTGTAAGCTTTCTAATGTAGCATTTTCCACCCTATTCAGACCCTGAGACCAAAGGGAGTGTTTTGCCACGCTTTCATCTCTCTGAGTCCCCCACTAGCCAATGCTGCCTCTATCTGCATTATTCACCACATTTACCTGAGCCTCCCCCTACCATCCACCCACTTACCATGTGTGCAGCACACATCTAGCAACCAGAAGCAGATTGACAGCTTTGATAAATAAATAAACAAATGGTGGTATGCATGAATCAGAGATAGGTTGCCATCTTCTGGACTACTGGTAAAACATCACCGGCCCCCGAAACGATGCTCCAAGCATGTATCCTCACCTGAACCAGTCCATCCTACAGCTCATAATGACTGTTTTGACAAGCTAAAGGGCTATTTGTGTCAAAATGATGACATTAATAGCAGGACCTAGACAAGGATGAGCTCCAGGTTTGAGGTAATATTTTGTCGTTGACTTCTGCTGGCTTTTCTCCCTTCATTACTCCATGACTGCATGCTATGTGCTGGAGGAGGGCTTTAATTAGCACGGCCCATGTTGGAGAGGCCTGGGAGTGGAGCCATCAGCCAGTTGACAAGTGTGTGTGAGTGTGATGGGTGAGGAGGGTGTATAGGTGTTCAGCTGAGTAAGCCACACAAGCCCCAGAATGTGCCAGAAGACAGTGATGGTGTCCCTTATTCCCCTGCATGCAAAAGGCTTGAGGAGGGTTCAGCCTGTCTGGCCTTGCTAGACTCACTCTGTCTGAGCTACAGCTGTGACATGTGAGCAGCTCCAAAGAAGAACATTTATTTCTTTGCTAATGACAGCATTAGTCTGAATTATATACCTTTTTCTTAGGTGTATTTCGTTCTTTGACAAATTTGAAATGATATTGTAAACATGACAAAAACACTCAGACGTTGCCTTTTAAGACATGTGGACATGTATTTTTTTTAAAATATTTTTTATTTGTTTGTTTGATGATTCTGCTGGTTTGATGGTGATGCAAGTTGCACAATTGATTTCACATTAATCTGAAAACTCAAGGCTTTGTACACGGCGTGCCGAGCTCCGGTTTGATTCTCAGTGGCACCGAGGGACGCAAACACCTGCAGGACAAACTAGCTCCTTTATTTCACCCTACAATAATACCCTTCAGTGTCTCTAATCGTCCTCCAGTTGGAAAGAGATCCATTATAATTTCATGGCTGAGTAGTTGAGTGAGAACAATGGGCCTTTTTAAAGGCTTTGACAAGTTTGTTCACATTTACCTGCATTCATCCTTTTAGCCTATACAACATATGCTCAAATGAACTTTTAAAGACTGTCTCAGCCTTTCACACTTCACGACAGCATTCAATCTATTCAAACTGAGTGTGTTTCTCTGCCTTGTTACACTTAAGTGGAAAGAAAAGACAGTTGCACACACATTCAGCCACATGATAAACCAATTTCGCCTGATTTATTTTTTTTAAGTAATGCAGATGAGCTCTACAAAGTTATTGCGCACCCTTAATCAGAAACTCCTCATTGAGAAATGATTGTGTGAACTGTATTCATCACACAAAGCAAATCTGTTCAAGTGCTTATACGTCAAATTAACATACGTGAAAATTGTACATCTAAATATTTCTGACTATATTAAAACATAAAAACTTATGTTTACAATTATGGCAAAAAATAACTAAATGTTTGCTTTAATGATTTTGTTCATTAACAAACAGATCTAAGATTTGAATCTGGAGCTTTGAATCATTAAATATCATATTACAGGGTTGGTTTATTTTATTTATTTAGGGGTTTTTTGTTTTTTTACATTTGAAGACACTAGACAGGAATATATCAATTTAAATACTATTTTAAGTGAATTGTTTTGACAGGCTGTTTTTTTTTTTTTATCCACGTTTTGTTTTTATTAGGTTTTTCACTCACTTTTCATCTTCTTACTTAATGTTAAACTTTGAATTGTGTTTTTGTTCAAATAATAAATGAGTAATAGTGTTTAATTTAATGTCCAAATTTAAAAAAAAAAAAAAAAATCATTTTAGAATATTTTTAAAATAATGAGCAGGTCTGTAGATAAAATGAAAGAGGCCTTTGTTTTAATGATAAGCATGTTACTGTGCAGATATAGCTGTTAGAGAAGAAGTTACTTAGACATGTAAGGAGCAAAGGCTTTTTTTTTTTTTTTTTTTTTTTTGCTTTTTATTTGTAACACCCCCACCATTTTTTCACCAGTGTTTGTAGCTTATGAACATGTTGTGTTCTCTTGGTTAATGTTCCTGAGAAGATTTAATCATGAAAAAAGACATAAAGACACTTCACTGGCTCAGACTCCTCTATGTAATGAACATCACAGCGGCATGGTGTAAATGTGTTGAGCTGATACTGCAAGAAATCTGAGTCAGTCTTTATTCGAACCTTTATTCAAGGTTTTTAAAAAGTGAATTCAGCTGTCAAGCTCAAGTGCGCCCAGCCACTCCGAGCCTCTCCACTTCTCTTTTTATTTGATTTGATTGCCATGTCTAGCCTTTAAAGACTCTAGTCTCTAAAGACTTTTGTGTTTTCCTTTTCTTGTTAATAATTTAATGGAGTGTGAAACTAATGCAAACAAGAAAGAGTGACACTGAGCTCTTATTTCCTTTATTCATGGGGAACAAAGACTCTGATCTGAAGAGTCATCATGCATTAGTAGTAACTTGTGCAACTTATTTTACTCGGTATTCACGAAATAAATAATTACAGTGAGACGTTACATAATATATGGCACCCTTTTTCGAGAATTTCACAAACTTACCATGAGCTCTAATGTTAAAACAATTAAACATCTATGAAAAGACACTGAATTTTACTACAATTATAATCAATTATATATCAAGGAAACTAAATTATTTATATTGGACATCTATAAAACATGACTTATTAAAATGCTCCAGATCAGCCATCTTTATTCCACAATCCGAATCTCCTAATAGCTTTAACAGTGCATGAAGCATTTTTAAAATGTAAAAACCTCGTCCCAAACAACACTATTTGAAGGCACTGGAAAATATGGTTGCATTTTTACAACAACAACAACAACAATAATAATAATAATAATAATAATAATAATAATAATAATAATGAGCCAGCCACACAAATATAATTTTATATTCTACAAACTACAAATGACAAACATAAAACATATTATTATTATTATTATTATTATTATTATTATTATTATTATTATTATATACAGTCTTCTGTTTGGAATCTCCTGTTTTGTTTAGGATGGCTGATACCTAAGCCCTTCTGTCACATATATACTGTTACCTTATAATCAAAATGGCAAATTAATAAATACAGGAGATCTATTTATGTAGGCTGGTAGTTCTTTTCATCTCAATTCATCATGGCATTGCCCACTAATTAACATTCACCCTTTCATCAGTCAAATAAAATATATGATCTAATGACAGAATATTTGTTTTCTTAACCATATTTAAACATTTTCAGATACAGCTAAACTCTCCTTTCAACCTCCAGTTTCAGTAACCTGAACACGATCCTGAACGGTACTGCAACCATCAGACGACCTTCTGATTAATCAGGAAATGACAGAAATCTTTGAAAAGGGTTAGTTTGTGTGTGGATCCGCATGCAGTGTCTAGCTGAAGTGTTGCAGTGTTGTGCAGACTGCCCAGCTGTAATGCACTTGGCATATACTGTTGCGCGACTTCAGATAATGTTTTGATACATGATGTCAAAGCAAGTGAGAAAAGCTGTAGGTTATTGAATGAGGGTGGGCCTGCTTTGGTCACACTGTAGGAAAACTGCAGTGAAGTGAGTGAGGCGCGTTTTAAATCACACTCGCTCTGTGATGATTGACAGGCTGTTGACAGGAGTATTGTGGCAGTATTTAGCAAGGTCCCAGGACCCCTGCAGCTAAAGTGAATTTTATGGAGTCGTCGGTCAGTCACACGCATAAAGCAAAGTCAAGCCGCCTCTAAACTCATGCAAATGAACAGGCTTCACGTATTGACATGCGCGATATGCTGCTTGATCACTTTGTTGAGAGCCATAAACACACACACACACACACACAGGCCTATACACTCAAAACGTGTGTGCATAATGGTCCGTGAGGTGTGTGTGTGTGTGTGTGTGTGTGTGCATGCAGCCCTGTGCCTGGGCCCTCGGCAGAGAGGAGTACATTAACAGAGCTCATTTACAATGTATGGACTCCGCCGGGTGGAACAAGGCCAGATATGTGCCGCTTAAGCGCTTGGCTAACAAAGCTTAGCATTGAGTCAGGGGAGAATCTGTTGTGCTTCTCTAATGCCTCTGTAATTATGACTTATTAATGGAGAGATTACGCAGTGAACTGAGCAAGGAAATAAACACGGCATCATTATCCAGGGTTATGGAGAACAAATGAATTTACATACTGAAGGGAAACAGAAACTCTGACGCGAAAAGCTAAATTACTGCTGCAAAAAAACAACAAAATATTTATTTAAACAAACATTTCTTTTTATGGAAATGGAAATATTCGCCTTTAAGTCTAGAGAAATAATACGACTGGAAAGTTGACGTTGTTCTTTCATTCTAATTGAATTGGATTTGTTTTCGATCCTATAATTAACGCTGCATTGTTCCTGCACTGGAAATTCGGTTCCTTAGATTCATATCAAAAGTTAGAGGCTTGTCCTCTCATGCCGAATATTCCTCTGAAACATCACCACGATTCTCTAGCAGATGGGGGAAAAAATGTTCATTTACTGAATGGCTTTTTTGATTTTTTCAGATAATACCCATCTGCATAATTAGCCGTTTAAGGAAGAGAAGAACACAGCGAATGAGACTTTAATTGGACCCGGAAAAAATGTGAACCAAGTGTTCCAGTTTGGCTGTTTGTTTGTTTGTTTGTTTGTTTGTGTGTTTGTGTGTTTGCCTTAGGAGTGTTAATTAGGCTATACTACACACGCGCGCGTGCGTTTCTTTTTGCTTCCCTTGATACTCCCATAAAGGTAGGCTATAATAATAATAATAATAATAATAATAATAATAATAATAATTATTATTATTATTATTATTATTATTATTATTATTATTATTATTATTATTTAGGGAAAAAGGGTATTAAACTGAATGTTTCCTTGCTGCTCGTGTGGTATCTTTATCTTTTGTACTTTTTAATATGTATATTTCACCTGGAAACATGGATATAGTATACATTTAAAAGGGTATTTATACATAAAAAAGTTGTACAGTTTAGTAAAAAAAAAAAAAAAAAAATTTCCTGAGAGTATACGTGTCGCAGTTTTATTTATTCTATACTTTAATCTGTACTTTTTCCAAAAATCCTCCCTTAATTTATCACATAGGCAGGTCTGTGTGCTCATTTTTGTAGGCAACACTGCCCCTATAGGTCATTTGACGAACTGCAGCCCGGGAGCTGTGTTGTAATAAATTATATATAACATTTATATTGCTCAGCCTTGTTCACATTTAATAGCGCAATTCATTTTTATACCAGCAGTCATGTTCAAATACAGTTGTTAAAATTCAATAATATACGTCCGTTTTACATGCATGAATTATTTATTTCATTTGAGAATTGCAATCAATCAGAGTGTAGGCTGTTTATTTCTTAAAGGTGTATCTACGTAGAAAGCCATAGCAAATGATACTGCTTCTAAAATAATAATAATAATAATAATAATAATAATAATAATAATAATAATAATAATAATAATAATAATAACACAACTAATTAAATCTTTATATAGAGAAGGAACACAAATATGTGCATATGATTTGACGGTTATCTTTTTAAGAGGATGCATGCAGGCAGGGGGAAAAATCTCGATCTTAAGGCCTAATTGCTTTTTTATGACCTAGCAATCCTGGAGGAAAAATGTGGCATAAAATCCCAGGGCCTAATTAAAGGATTTTCACTCGGAGGAGCAGGCAGCAGGGTTCACACTGTTTGTCTGTCGTGGCTGGTTGCTCGGCGGCAGAAGGTGATAGTGGGGTGAAGCCCCGTTAGCCTCGGAGCCTTCTGTTAAATTTGGCAGAAAAACATGCCGAGCCCGAGGAAGAACAAAGACACAGAAACTGCACTCGGGATCGGCAAGAATAGCCCAATTTATCCCAAACTATTGACTGATTTTTTATTTATTTATTTTTTTTTTTTTGGGGGGGCGGAGGGTTCCTTCTCGTCACGTGACATTTGGAATAAACAGGAAGGAGCACCATGTTCTGCTTGAAATAAACTTTGCGCATTCATTTGTCCAGTGCGCGCTTGAGCAATCCTAAACAAGCTTGTTTATTATTTTTCCTTGGACCTGGTGGACACTGTGGGCGATTACAGATACTTTGCCGTTCTCTGTTTGTGCGGGTGTTGCGGGAATGAGATGAGGTCATGGAGCAGATAAACCCGCTCATCCTCCGCCGCCATGACTAATACACCTGTGCGCGCTGTGGATGTTTAACACAGAGGAGAGCCATATGTCACTGGCACTGCTTCCTCCCTATAGGCTTGGTAGCTACAGTCAAAAATGTGAGGGGGGGGGGGGAGAATCAGACACAAATGAAAATGATAAACCTCAGTGCAGTCTCCTCAACAGCAAACATATTGAGCACTAATGGTGTCTATCTTCCTTTTCCACTTCCTCACTAAATAAGCTGCCCTTCAGGACGTCCTCCCACCTTCTCCAGGTCCTAAAAAAGCAGAAGCTATTGTATTTTTTATTTATTTATTTATTTTTATATCAGATAGAGAGAAAGCAGCTCTGGTGGACTCTTCCATCTGGTGTAAGCAGAGCAGCCTGCAGGCCGCAGGAGGAAGAGGAGGAGGAGGAAGAGGAGGAGGAGGTGGAGGAGATTCCCTCCTTCTGAGAGGACCACAGCTGTTACTGTACACAGGCACTAATGTAACATCACCAGGCTGAAAGATGTTTCCACTATACCCGGTATACCACGATATTTAGCTTTACTGAGAGAATAAAATAAAACGGAATGCAGCAAAACATTTTAAAAAAAAACTCAGCTGGTGTTTTACCTTTAATTTTTTACATTCACATAATTTAGCTATGATGGCATAAGCAAATAAAAAAAGTCACAATAATAATAATAATAATAATAATAATAATAATAATAATAATAATAATAATAATAGCCTACAAAAATAAAACAGTTTAGGCTAATAAAACTAATTATAAACTAAAATAAACATGTGCCCACATCTGAAGTATTTTTTTTTGTTTGTTTGTTTGTTTGTTTATTTGTTTGTTTGTTTTTTTGACTATCCAGTTTACATTTGACAGTCTGACACCACTGCGCTCTGCATAATTGTTCAATATTTCTCCCTTTCGTAAGTTGGAAATCATGTGTGTGAGTTTTCTCGCAGTGAGGCTGAAATCGCACCCCTCTGTTCCTCTGGAGCAAATGAACAGGACAGTCTCTCTGTGCACTCAGCCTTCACAGCTGCAATTTCAGACTGCTTTAAATCATATTTTATTGTCATGCTTACCCGAAAATGAATAATGCGCACATTAGCCAGTTGATGAATTTGCCAGTTAATAAATTTCCGTCTCAGCGCTCCTAAGCCTGCTTTCAATAAAATCCTGCGAGCTTCGTTTTATTTCTGTAAAACAGCTCAGCGCGTTCATGATCAATATTATTATATTATTATCAGCCCTGTTTTAAACACGGTCAGGTTGAATAATAATAATAATAATAATAATAATAATAATAATAATAATAATAATAAGACACTATTATCTTTAGAGTATAAAATATAGTTTCTACCTGTACAACATTAAGTTCCCTTTCACATTAATTACACACATGAGCAGTCACATGATTCATATGTGACATTTAGACTTGTGGTTTGTACACACATTTTTTTATTTTATTTATTTACACACGTGATTATACATGATTAATTTATTTCTATATGTTCATTTTTCCACGTGATTTAATTGTTCATCTTCACATGTGAGCACATGTTGTTCACGTGACGGCTCGTGTTTAGGTTACTTGTGCAATTTGACGGCTTGACATGGTGATATCCCATTACACATGTAAAACACATTGAGAAATTACAATCACATGAGAAACGCTTGTAGTGATTTTTGCGTAAGGGCTGTCTGCGGTCCTAATTTGTGGGGGGGGGGGGGGGGGGGGTCTTTGAAAAGAAAAAGTATTTATTAAAAAAAATAAATTAATTAATAATAATAATAATAATAATAATAATAATAATAATAATAATAATAATAATAAAGCGTCTTTATGCCTACAGGATATTTAACTGTCGAACACGAGCCATAATGAGATATTTTGAACTTAAACGAAAAGCAAATGGTAAGACAAGCAGACGATGAGGTGTGTAATGATGCTGTAAATGTGTTTGAGGGATTTAGGCAGCAGGACTGGACTGTGATATTAGACTAACAGTACAGAGCCGGGTGAACAGCTGGCCTCACTGCCTCCCGGTGATCAGCGCCAACAATTAGTCACACACCGGTAAACTGAGGGCGGAAATAAGGTGTGTGTGAACGCAAGGCCAATTTAAAAGACCACAGTAAGCCACATTATCATCCGAAATGTAAGCACAAATTAAATATATATATATAGAGAGAGAGTAAGAACATCAATAATAATAACGTTGTTATTAACAACAACAACAATAATATTAATACCAAATGAGTTAATAATTAATGAGTAATAATAAATCACCAAATGAGTTAATAATATTAGTCAGATTTAGCCTATCTAAATGATCCAATTTCAGGCTATCCATAGGTGAAGGCAAAGTGATATCAAGCTATTGTTTTTCAGAAAAGTGTTGTTTATATTATACGTCCTTAAGCTGAACCCTGCTTAGGCACATTTTCTCTAAGTGACTGCCAATTTGTTTTCCTGTCACTCTTTCAGCAATTAATATCCCAATCCAGGCAACTCTTGGAGGACATCTGCAAAATGTACCATCAGTTAGCCGGAGAGCCAACATCACAATCTATCAGGATTGTTTGGGGAACTGGAGGGCGAGCCAGAGAGAGCATTTTAGAGCAGCAACATCGACAACATCCTGTCAGATTGATTAGCAGCTCTGTCAGAGGGGCTCTCGGCTGTAAAATGAAATTCAGGACTGAGCGCTCGACATACAGTAGAGCCACAGAGCTTATAAATATCAGTATAGGCAGCATGAGTCTACTGTTATCTAGAGCATGATTAAAGGGCTACAGTCTCAGACCAGTGACTATGAAAATATCCTACATGTTTAATTTAAGGGGGGGGGGGGGGGGGGAATCACAACTCATGGGTTCAGTATAATACAAGTGTAAAGACAATTTCCAAATTTGGTCAAGTGGAAACACAAGCTGGTGGGATATTAATTACAGACGGAGTAATAAAATAAAAAAAATTTTAAAAAATTGGTAGACAGTCACTTAGACGTGCCAGAGAAAGGTAAAGAACATTATTTAGTCTCATGTTCTGTTTCTTCTACTTGATCATACATAATACGAGATAAAGTGGATATATTTTTTATTATAATTATAATTATTATTATTATTAAATTGTCTATTAATAATAATCATTAGCAGTATGTTTTTACACACAGAAGACCGAGGAATTAATCCAATTCTAATGAAAGCATTCATTGTTCATTTAATGGCCAAGAATCATAGGATAACTGCTTTAATATGAACCTTGAGATTCATTCAGGATAAAATATTAACCAGGATTTCTGAAGGCAGGTTTTAAATTAGGAGAAAGAAATACTCAAGGGCTTACTTGCAATCTCTTAAACTCATTTTATTAAATTGTAGTAAATTTTGAACCATAAAGCAATTACTCTTACAAGGACAGCCATTTATATTAACAGAAAATTAAATACTAAATTAAGCCCATTAATTTGGCACATAGAGTTAATCCTGCAGGGCGAGGAGGCTTTACTGATGAGAAACATTTACTATATTTTTACCAAACTTTTTTCAATTTTAAAAGCAGTCAGTTGATTTTAAAAGGCATATTTTGATTAAAAGCAGCAGTTAGGTTTGAAACTAGCCAGTAACACTAGCAACATTAATGCCATACAAGACAGTAAAGACATTCTACAGTGCCCTCTAGAATTATTGGCACCCTTCATAAAAAGGAGCAACGATTATTGTATGAAATAAACATCAAAATTTCCACTCAAACAATAGGAGAAACTATTTATCTTTGCTCTAACAACAATCATTCTAATTAATAAATTTTTTTTTATTAAAGTACTTTTTATCTATCAAAAATGTGCCAAAATTATAGACACCCCTAAGGATTTATTTTTTTACAATTTGAAAAAGAAAAATTATTTTATTATTTTTCATTGGCTCTTAGTCCCCAGGAACTCTGTTCAACTCTGGACAACTGTTGTTGTCTTTAACCGTGTCCTGTTTCCCCAGGATATAAAGGTGAGGTTGCACATGTGTAAAATTGCTTTGTCGCCCATTACCATGGGAAAACATGAAAGAGCTTTAAACACAAAAGATGCAGATGGTTGTGGACCTGCACAAATAAGGTAATGGATATAAGAAAATACTTAATCAGTTAAAAAAAAAAAAAAATAATAATAATAATAATAACTAAACACAATTGGGGCCATAATAAATGTCTGAAACAGTTGGAAATTTGCCAGGAATTGGACCTGAAGCCTGAAGGTTAAAGATTCAGAATTGCTTAGATGACTCCAACTTGTGATTCAATCGTCTGTTCAGTGCTACTTTCATAACAACACACTGTTTGGAAGCATTGCAAGAAGAAAGGAACCCGACCTCATGAGCTCATAAAATATAGCACCTGCACTGCAAGTGTCATTAGAACTACGATTGGCATCATGTATTTTGGTCAGATGAAAGATGAGCTTTCTGGTCATGCCCACCATCAGAATAAAAGGGGACTGCACAGAAGGAAAAGCATCTGATACACACTGTAAAATATTGCGACAGATCATTGATGCTGTGCAGCTGTTTTATGGCTGGTGATTCAAGGTCTTCTGTCAAGCTTGATGGCATCATGAATTCTACAAAATACCAGAATTTATTAGCCCAAAACCTGGTCCTCCTCTGCTAGGAGGTTCAGACTTGGCTATAGATAGAGCTTTCAAGGAGATAATAAACTGGCCCCGTATGTCCCCGTGATTTTCCGTAGCTAATCACAGCCGTGCCGATATTCAGTTCAACAGCACGATTGTGATATTTTTGCTCACTTTATAGCTCAAAAGTTTTCACATTTTAAGTCAAGGTTATTGTTTTATGTATTGTTTGCCATGTTGGCTGATGATGTCACTAGTAACGGTTTCGAACTAGGTAGTGGAATTTTACATGGCAAACACAGACGAGCAGAGTGATACAAACAGTGAAACGTCCCAGTGCGGTTATAGTAAACATAAGCACACTTGGAACGCCGCTTGACCAAACGAATTAGCGGACCGGAAATAACTGTTGTATAATCAGACGTATACTCACTACCGTTTTTATCAGTGATGCATTTCATTACTTCCTTCAGTATTGTCATCGACACTATTTTCAGTTGTACCTAAAACACTTGTGGTTCACGCTGTTAAAACAAACAAAACTCTCATCCGACAGTGTATTTGCGGGACCAGCAATGCTCTTTAAATGTTCCCTAGCGGTGGGAGGAAGCAGGTGAAAAAATAGAAGTGTGCTGAACTTTCAACCAAGGAGCAGAGTTGTTGACTGAAGTTGTGTCCTGGGGTCAGCCTTCACTCAGCACTTTCAAGATGAGCCAGCATGTGCGAGATGCCCCTTGGGGATGGCGTCCTGCGTCCTTTGAAGCTTCTGCTCCATGCTGTGCTGTTTTCTTTTCTGCCATTGCCGCTGGCTTCCTGCTTGGGATGACCCTTGAACTCTTGTGCATCAACGATGCACACTTGCAAAACACCTTTCTTACATTATCTACAGAAGGATTGGAGGCAATGAAGGGTTATGATCCATACTCACCAGCACATTACTCTGATACTCTGGAATGTGCACACAAACAAAAACCAATGGTAATCTCACAGCTATGTGACTCACTCTTGGTTACTGAGGTTTTAAAATGCAGTTTGTCAGTATGACTAGCACATTCTTGATCAATGGCCAGTAGTAACATGCTTAACAATTACAAAGTCAAATAGACTAATAAATAGAGGGCCAGCTGACATAACATAGTATCCCAGATGAAAGACAAGAATAAAAGATGGTGGATATGTTCCACATTCCTTAACACCAAGGGCCACATGTAAGAGAAGAACTTTATTCTGCTACAAAGCCATAACTCTGACCTCCAAACACATATCACTGAGTCGACACCACCCGTCTTCATTTACATTTGTAACACAAACTGTTACCATCCAAAAGTACACACTATAAATGAGGACAGTCTCTTTAATCTGATTCTTGGCATGTACTTCATACAAATGTGGCATTCACGGCTTTTAATATCAAAGCCCAGTTTAACCGACTGTCCTTTGCTGCTGCTCTAACTTGCGTTTCAGCATGTTGTAGTTTTCCTTGGTCCCTGGAGCACTGGGATCCAGTTTTAAAGCAAGTTCATAATGCCTCTTAGCCAAGTCCAGCTTCCCCCAGCGGTGGTACAGAACAGCTGCAACAGCACAAAATACACAGTCCCTTAATACCAGAAACATTACAATAATCCATCATTAGCCTCCTTTAAGTCTGGACAACTGATCAGTGGTATCCAGCTTTGTTCACTGATTTATGCCAGTAGCAAACAGACCAAACAAAGGGGAAAAAAAGACTTCTAAAAGACAATATCTCGCAGAGATGAACCCCGATACATTTCTACAGAAAAGAAAAACCTACCAAGATTGCCATGGCAACTGGCAGCATTGGGATTGATCTTCAGTGCATTTAGAAAGAAACCTTCCGACTCCTAAAGAGAAAATGAACTTGCAGTAATGGTACGTTTGCCACAGCTAGTTATAAGCGAAAGTCTTTGAACTAGAACGATGACATTTATTTTTCTTGATTATGAAATGGACTGAAGGCTGCCCTTGCTCTAACTTCACATTACGTGTAAGAGAAAAATAAAGCAGTTAGGAAAACATACCTTGTATTTCTGTTGCTTCCCTAGCACATTGGCTAATGAAAACATGATTGTGTGGTCTTTAGGTAGTATCTTCAAAGCCTCTTTTCCTATCATCTCTGCTTGAGCCAAATTGCCTACAATCAAACAGAGAAAATAACTAGGCAGAATTAATTAAGAGACATCAAACACACTTATCAGGCCATACCATAACTCTTCTAAATATTAAAATATGGCCTTGTTTCAGTGACTCTGTGGTAAAAACAAGTTCAATAAACACTCGCTATTTGAGGATTTGGGGTATTATTTAATAAATGTGCTGACAAGGAAAAAATACTGGACTAGTGCTACCTAAACAGGAGTCCTATATTTGTCAGTAATGTCCAGATGAGTTTTTCCCCCTCCAACTGGTTTAGTTTTGTAATTAGGGTTCAACACACGGGTTACTGACTTATCGATCTGGGTGTCAAAACTCGCTTTGACCACAGAGTCAAAAGAGTCACAGTTCTCATCATATTGGCTGCCCCTTAGCTAATTCATGAGCAGCAGAGATTCTCCTCCGCCACAGGAGCCTGAACATGACTCATGCTTTGCACTCGGGCGTGTCAATTCACTTCCAGTGTTTTGGTCGTTTATGTTGTGGGACCTTGAGATAAGATGGGGCTGAAAAAAATGCACAGGAAGAGGTTCTCAGTGCCAGGATTTTTTTTTTTTTTTTGGCAGGGAAATGTGAACAAGAGAGCCAAAGCACTCTGGTGGGTATCAACCTGGCTTGGAGAAGTGTGTGCTTAAAAGGGTTCTGTTTGAAAAGCAGGCCATTCTCCACACATCCGAGTTAGATTGGCTTTAAAGCAGTCCACAAATATTTCATACATAAATTTCAAGCACTGATGCTTTCTGCTATTCTAGTATAACTGTGTAGGCTGCTTATTACATTTGGGTCTCATTTACTCGAGTATGATTCCGATGCCAAAATTCTTCACACAATTATCTATCAATATATTATGGACTGTGCATACACATTACACACACATACAAACTACAAAAACTACAAGAATACAAGTGGAGAATGTTAATGATATTATTGGGCTGCATAAGAGCACTAGAGAATAACTACTTGAGTTAACCACCTGGCCTGTTCTCAGATAAGGAGCAAAAAAATAAAGAAGAAAAACTAATTGGTTTAAAGGGTGGACTAATTATGAGAGTGCCCCATGTGTCTGAGTGCACCTGATGCTCAGCATCTGTAGAATGGAGCTTCACACCTCACACACTAAGGAGGAGGGAGAAAAAAAGTGAATGATTTGATTAGGGATCATTTTCTTTCCCACTGTGGAGTCAAAGGTATTTCTAATAAGAACACTCACTCAGGTTATGCATATGATACTCCATCCACAAGGACTTGACACTGCTCAACTGCTTTACATTAAATACTGAAACAACACTGTCTGTGGAACCATAATCGTTTACAGGTGCATCTCAATAAATTAGAATGTCGTGGAAAAGTTCATTTATTTCAGTAATTCAACTCAAATTGTGAAACTCGTGTATTAAATAAATTCAATGCACACAGACTGAAGTAGTTTAAGTCTTTGGTTCTTTTAATTGTGATGATTTTGGCTCACATTTAACAAAAACCCACCAATTCACTATCTCAACAAATTAGAATACTTCATAAGACCAATAAAAAAACATTTTTAGTGAATTGTTGGCCTTCTGGAAAGTATGTTCATTTACTGTACATGTACTCAATACTTGGTAGGGGCTCCTTTTGCTTTAATTACTGCCTCAATTCGGCGTGGCATGGAGGTGATCAGTTTGTGGCACTGCTGAGGTGGTATGGAAGCACAGGTTTCTTTGACAGTGGCCTTCAGCTCATCTGCATTTTTTGGTCTCTTGTTTCTCATTTTCCTCTTGACAATACCCCATAGAGTCTCTGTGGAGTTCAGGTCTGGTGAGTTTGCTGGCCAGTCAAGCACACCAACACCATGGTCATTTAACCAACTTTTGGTGCTTTTGGCAGTGTGGGCAGGTGCCAAATCCTGCTGGAAAATGAAATCAGCATCTTCAAAAAGCTGGTCAGCAGAAGGAAGCATGAAGTGCTCCAAAATTTCTTGGTAAACGGGTGCAGTGACTTTGGTTTTCAAAAAACACAATGGACCAACACCAGCAGATGACATTGCACCCCAGATCATCACAGACTGTGGAAACTTAACACTGGACTTCAAGCAACTTGGGCTATGAGCTTCTCCACCCTTCCTCCAGACTCTAGAACCTTGGTTTCCAAATGAAATACAAAACTTGCTCTCATCTGAAAAGAGGACTTTGGACCACTGGGCAACAGTCCAGTTCTTCTTCTCCTTAGCCCAGGTAAGACGCCTCTGACGTTGTCTGTGGTTCAGGAGTGGCTTAACAAGAGGAATACGACAACTGCAGCCAAATTCCTTGACACGTCTGTGTGTGGTGGCTCCTGATGCCTTGACCCCAGCCTCAGTCCATTCCTTGTGAAGTTCACTCAAATTCTTGAATCGATTTTGCTTGACAATCCTCATAAGGCTGCGGTTCTCTCGGTTGGTTGTGCATCTTTTTCTTCCACACTTTTTCCTTCCACTCAACTTTCTGTTAACATGCTTGGATACAGCACTCTGTGAACAGCCAGCTTCTTTGGCAATGAATGTTTGTGGCTTACCCTCCTTGTGAACGGTGTCAATGATTGTCTTCTGGACAACTGTCAGATCAGCAGTGTTCCCCATGATTGTGTAGCCTAGTGAACCAAACTGAGAGACCATTTTGAAGGCTCAGGAAACCTTTGCAGGTGTTTTGAGTTGATTAGCTGATTGGCATGTCACCATATTCTAATTTGTTGAGATAGTGAATTGGTGGGTTTTTGTTAAATGTGAGCCAAAATCATCACAATTAAAAGAACCAAAGACTTAAACTACTTCAGTCTGTGGCATTGAATTTATTTAATACACGAGTTTCACAATTTGAGTTGAATTACTGAAATAAATGAACTTTTCCACGACATTCTAATTTATTGAGATGCACCCGTACATGCATACCAAAATAATCACTGTTCTAAATGAAGCAGTGTTCTTATCATGTAGATCACATTTCATGATAAAAGCATAATAAATCTAATATTCATTTCACATGAACCCACACACCACATGCAAGATACAGGCCTGGATGTTGTTATGCATGTGTAAAAACAAAGCATAATTATATATTCTTGGTATTTCTGTGATCGTCAGTGCAGGCAGAGAGCAGTGCAATTGTACAGCACATGGGGGTTAGAATACATTATGGAGAAGTATAATTAGGTAACAGCCATTCAGATTTAACCCCTTCGATTACCTTGAAAAAAATGCTTGCAAGTGAGTCAGCAGAGTGACATTTTTGTAATGATATATGATTAGAGTTCACCTATAGACTTTACATGCGTTTCCAATATACATTTTCCTGCCTCTATATAATTTATCACTTGGTGTTCATCACTTGGTATCTCATTGATATTTGTGTCACTCTTAGGGTACGTTTACACGACAACGATGTACAAAAAAGGGATAAGTTTTTCCTTTGCATTTTTGAAAAGTTTCGTATACAGACTACAACGCTGTCAAAACGATCCCCGTTCACACGGATCCGCGAAAACGACTAAAAACGCTGTATTATGCAGCACAAACACAGTCCTGTAATTCGTCATTGTAGTTTTAAATGTCTTGCGCGTTGTTTTGAAGTACTCGCGCGCATGCCTTGGGAGCCCTTGACAAAAAAATCGTGTGCCTCGCCAGGTGTCTCATCGTTCCCCAACATATCATCGTTAAAAACTTAGACACATCACTAGAGGTCAGTTTCCTGCAGAAAATGCAAAGTCAGTTAATGAAAATAATTCAGAGGAGCATCAAAAATGTCAAAGTGACTGGACTGAAACATGTGCTTTTATTGAAAGCACTACTGCTCGTCTGTGTCTGATTTGTACAGTAAAAAAAAAAAAAAGTACCCGGTGGGCGACAGACGAAGGAAGACGTGCAGCTGCAAGCAGGACAGGGGCAACTGGAAGCCTGAATGCTGGCTCATTGGAGATTGTAAGACAAGGAAAACCTTTTACTGATGGAGAATACATAAAGTCATGCATGTTGAGTATGAAAACTGAACTGTTTGCGGATTTCCCGAACAATGAGAAAATCATTCAGAAAATAAAAGACACGCCCCTGTCAGCCCGAACAGTGCATGACCGCGCTGTCATGATGGCACATGAGATGGAAAAGGGCACAAATAGGCCTATAATTTTTTTTCCTCTTGCGCTGGGTGAGTCTACACACACACACACAGAGACAGAGAGACAGAGAGAGAGAGAGAAAGAGAGAGAGAGAGAGAGAGAGAGAGAAACTTCCACCTTGAAACCTGTTTTCCAAAGTTTGCAAAAGTTTTCAAAATGCCGTTGTCGTGTAAACGAACAGCCAAAACGATTAAAACGTTTCCCGTTTTTAGTTGAAAATGTTGTAAACGGCCCCTTAGGCAACAGACTGAAGATGCTCTTTGGTCCCTCAATTGGTTACTAAATGCCACTTTAAACAAACAAGCTGTGGAAGTGGGGGCGTGGTCAAGCACCGGTTTGGGAATGCAGGGTGGAGCCGGAAAAAGTGAGTAGTAAGTGGTAGCACACACCTGTGCAGAATTTGGCTGTTTTGTGTTTCAGTGGCCGTCAGCAAGGATAAAGAGGGAAGAGACAAGAACCACAGCAGAGAGAGCTGAGCAACACAGACCCGTGTGTGTGTGTGTGTGTGTGTGTGTGTACATGCACAGGAAAATAAAAGCATTGAAAAGCAAAAGTGATAGTGAAGGAAATAAAGAGCCTTTTGAGTTGTTCCAAGCCTGCCTCCCGTATTCTCATTCCCGACCCAACCCAGGAGAAGTGTCGCACAAACCTATCCTAGCAACACCTTAGCAATCTTTGCGATTGCGAATTTGAACCTTACCAGTGTTATCCAGTAGTATAACCATGTTATTCCATGCCAGGCTGTGATCGGGCTTTAGCATGGTGGCATTCCTCCAAGCATTCAGTGCTTCCACGTGGCGATTCTGATCTGCATACTGTAGGGAGGGGGGAGTCAGTTCAGATTTAACCAATCCAGTTTATTAAAACTATCACATTCCTGGATCTGACCTAGTGGTTGTTTACAAAGGTGATGCAATTCTGAATATTATTTTAACAATAGGACTAAATTCAGTCACTGGTTTACATCGCCCTTAAAAAAAAAAAAAAAAAAAAAAAAAAAAAAAAACCCCTGTAAAATCACTACACTCACCAGTCGGCCCAAATTGTAGTAGCAATCTGGATACTTCTTCCTGAATTTAATAGCATTCCAGTAGCTTTTCTCTGCCTCTTCATACTTCTTTAGGCTGTTCTGCACAATTCCCAGATTCATCCAAGCAGCAGCAAAATCAGGTCTCCACAAAGTCAAGAAGACATAAAAGATGAAAGACATCAAACATTATCACCATTTTCAGACAACTCACTGCATGCTGCATTACATTAGACTTTTGCTCACATACTGGATGAGAACAGCCGTAGACAGCATGTCTTCTGCCTCCTGCAGCTCGTTCCTCTCCTTCAGTATGTTTCCTAGATTGTTCATGGCATGGACATATTTTGGGTGTAACCTACACGGAACAATGTAAATATTGTATTACATACAGCGGTATATAGATAGGATGTTAGCTGAACATTTGTGTTTATCACTTTTTATTAGGAACATCAGCACTTTTTCCATTTAAAGTGCTGAATGTTACAAAGACCTCGTTTGCTGGCTGCTAATAAAATACATTTCTCAGCACGTACCTCACAGCTTCCCTGTAGTACTTGATTGCAGCACTCTGGTTGCCTCGGTCAGCGAGGTTTTTGCCAACATTATAATGAACCTGCAGAAGGAAGGAGGAGAGCGAAAAGGTCATCAGCTTTACTGCTCAGACACGGTTGTGTTTCAGATAATTTGACTTTTTTTTACAATCCCAAGTAAAAATACATGTGCCACACACACACAGCACACTTCCTTTGTGTTTTAGACAATGGTGTATGAAAGAAAGACATGAACCAGCAGATAGAAAAGCTTTGAACATGGCCTTACCTTAGCGTTGAGCGGGCAGACAGACAAGGCACTGGTGAAGAGGCTTTGCTCAGACCTCCACTGCTGACTGCGCAAGGCGCAGCGTGCCACATTGACACCCAGCAGGGCCAACATGGCCGCCCGCAGCAGCTTCTGCAGGTGGGTGTGAGGGATGGATCAGACAAGCACATTAAAAAAAGTACATTAAACAAGACTGTATGGTGCCGAGAGCCTGAACTAAAAGCAACATTAGTTACAATGAACTATTGCCTGAGGGTTCAGATTAGGAAGGAGGAGAGAGAGAAATGTTACAGGCCAGGATGCCCACCTTGGGTCTCTTCCAGTGGCAACAGCAGTAAGCCACTGCGTAGGCCAGGATGAGGCAGTAACCAGCAGTGGAGAGGTACAGTACCCGCTCAGCTATCACAAAGCCAACACGGAAGAACAGATTACTGGCTGGCAGGAAGGGGATGACCAGCAGCACCAAACCAAACGTCAGAGTCCTGACAACAATCACAGACACAGATGTCATCTTTTGAACAGGCTGTTCAAATACCACTTTCCAGCCGTTTATATATCAATTTTAAAGAAGCACATTTTCATTGTGTTTAGTACGGCTAAGCCGAGGCAATGGGTTATCTTGGTGTTTTACAGCTCACCTGAGGGGGAACATTTTGATCAATAATTCAGGAAAGCAATTTTACATATTCTTTATGTTGTCTCTCTCTAGCTACTTTGAATTACCATACAAATAATACTGAAAAGCATGCTTTTTGCACTAGAGAGTAGTTTAAGTTTATTTAACACAGAGTAAGCACTTAATAAATATTTCACAAAGTGTTTACTGAAATGGGCACAATATGTTTGCGCTATCTAAACTCAAATACCCCCAAACCCCCCCAAAAAACAATCCATTTAAGCAAAGCATGTGTGGTAGAAGCTCAAGCTGCATTTCTACCCACTGAGTGAGTAGAAAATGCTGTTTAGAGATTGTGCGATTCTCACCTTCTCTCGCTGCTGTCTGGGGAGCACAGAGCTTGCCTTATCAAGCCAATCAAGCAGGCCCACAGCAACAGCAGCCAGACGATTCTCCAGTCACCGGCTGATTTAATAAGAGGTACACAGCCCATTGACCAATCAAAACACAGCCACCAGGGACACAGCAGCAGCCATGCATTCAAGGAGTAGTAGTAATTATAGTTCACAATCTGCCAATCAAAGAGAACAGGAGGTGTTCAACATCAAAGGCGCAGCAAACGAGAGGAACATGAAAAAAAAGATCTGTCAAGACACTGTGCTAGAGAGATAAAACAAATGACAATTCAGTACAAGGTTCAGGCAGAGAAGAGGGCAGTAACTGCTACAGTAATGACACAAATAATCTACTGGAATGAAATCCAGTACACGCACACTACAAACAGCTATGCTAAGAAATTATTTACACCCTGGTTCCAAATAAAGTTTTAACAAGATAAAACACATCAACATTACCAAAAAAAACATCTTACCCTAAAAAAAACATTTTCATCAAAGGAAGCTGGGTTGTCTACTTCAGTGAAGGCTGGGGGACCTGTACCCATAATCCTCCACCTTGCAAACAAAAGCAAGGAGCCCCCCAAAAGCAGCAGGGCCAGTCTGACCAGCAGTCCATTTCTGACCTTCTCAATAACCTGAACAGAAGTTGGGAATAAAAACCAAACAAATCAAAAAAACAAAAACAAAACAAAACAAAAAAAACATAAATCCAAACAGCCTTTATGTTATCGCCAACTAAGTCTACGTGTTGTGTGTGAGGAGGACACTGACATCTGCAGCCTTTTTTGCCACTAGAAGACTGCGAGTCAAGTCATAGATATTCACATTGCAGATCACGAGGATATCAAATGAAGCATTCACTCCCTAAGAAAAAATAGATGCCATTACAAATATCATCAGATACTCTGTTTCATACTGCTTTATATATCGTATAAAACAAAAATGCATGCATGAATGTATGGATGTTCATATACATACCAAAACTGTAATTCCTTGCTCTTTACATAGCATAGCCACAGCACAAAGCAGGAGGCTGACCATTATCCAGGACACTGAGAATTTTTCGGTCTTGTCACCAGCTAAACAGACAGAGAAAAATACAGCCACCATAATACTTCACATTACAGAGCAGAGTGGAAAAGCAAATAAATCAGCAGTGTCTCCACTATTTCACTCACCCTGAAATGCCCTGCAGTACGAAAGGAAGGAGAGTTGGAAAAACAGGGCACACAAGAGGTCTGCCCGACCCACAATGCCAGCCACCTATAGCAAACACAGAGGGCAACATCACACATTAAGGAGATTTTAAAAAGATAATACTAGCTGTTTAAGAAACTTCTTTGTTTGAGAACATTCTGTGGTTCATTATATAAAGCAAACAGCCATTTAACTAGGGATAAATGCTTTGCAAAAGGGCAGTCATTTCAGCAGCGGCCAAACATTTTACAACCAGCTAAATTGGCTTTTGTTTGTATGGCGGTTAAAACTTCCGCTGCCCTCTGGCCTGTGAAATTGCTTGCATTTCTGGAGGTGCCAAGTTAATGACGAAGGCAGGAGGCCCCCTCATTAGAGAGTTGCGGTTGGCCCTGGCTGGAGTCCTGGGGCAATGGCTGCATATCCTTTGATAAACCTAGTAGGCCAAAGTCAGTGGTCTTTCTGAAGCTCCCCCACCAGGTCCTGCACTAGCCTCTCTGTACCTGATTAAAGAAGCCAGTCAGTGGAGTAGCCCATGCCTCAATGTCCAGTTCAATCACTATCTGATACATCTTTGGCAGGTTAAAGCAGCTATTGTGCAGCCATTAGTGGAGCTGATCGGCCCCAAAACACACCTCAGAAATGCACACCAGCTGGCATGCTGAGTCATGTCTTCTTCTCCACTTACACTTTCTGTGTGAACCGGGTGTGCAGCAAAGAACAGCGCAGCCAAGACTGATGCCTTTGGAAGTCTCTTAGCTTTCCCATCGTAGGCCAAACCAGCAATTAATATTGCGAAGACATCAATCATTAATGCAGAGATAACACAGTGGAGGCCGATATTGAGCACATGGAAGCCCGCCGGATGCAGCCCACCAGCCAAGAGGTAGTTAAGCCTGCAGACAACACTGTCATGTCAATACAACACAAGTTCACATCACTGTAATAAACACAGAACTGCAATCTGATCAAACTTTAGCCATTACATAATCATGTGACACATTTCAAGGCGCAAACCTTTCTGCAAGTCTGCAGAATGGCTGCTTTTTGAGCAGCATGTGAAGCTAAGTTTGTCTTTGTATCCAAATAAAAATAAATAAATAAATACATAAATCACAATTAAAATTAAACAGAGACAGAACTAAGTAAAATAAATAAAATCTATACATGGTACATGTTTCCATAATCTTTTTTTTCTGTTTTCTTAGGAGAATAGTTTAATTTACAGTCCCCTGAGTTGAAACCCATTGGAAACCTGTGGGGCGAACTGAAGAGGAGAGTCCACCAGCATGGACCTCCAAATTTGAAGGATCTGGAGAGATTCTGTATGAGGGAATGGTCTCAGATCCCTTGCCATGTATTCTCCAACCTCATCAGGCGTTATAGGAGAAGACTCAGAGCTGTTATCTTGGCAAAGGGAGGTAGCACAAAGGATTGACTAAAAGGGTGCCAATAATTGTTGCACACCTATATTTAACAAAGTTTTTTTTTTATATATATAAACCTGTGTTGTGTTTGCAATTGTTTGATATCCATGAGAGCAGAGTATTTTTGTGAATTTTTTAAACAAAAAGATCAAAAGGGAAAAAATAAAGACAATTTTTCACAGCCTTCTTTCCTCATATTTACCAAGGGTGCCAATATTAGTGGAGGGCACTGTACCTCCAGCGGTTTCATATCAATGTGCAATATATACTTTTCAATATTCAAGTGCAATATACTCATGCAATATTTGTATATATTTTACAGTGTACTTCTTTTTAGTTAATTCACTGTTTTTAAACTCTTTAATTTTAAGCATAATGAGAGTTGCCACACTAAATTTCGTTGTATTGCATACAATAACAATAAAGTATCTTACTTATTGGTGTAATTTTTTTTGTTGACTTTGTCCATATGAACCTTACAAAAGATGCATAAGGAAACAGTCAAATGAGCCAGTATCTATAACATATGCAAAATAGCATCAGCCTCATTAACAGCCTAAATAACCCTTGTATAGAAATTCCTTGTAACTGAGTTCAAATGGCAAAGCCAATACAGAAATTAGCAGAAATTTACATGAGAAAAGACAATATATGCAGCATCCCAATTTAATACCAATTATTGCTTCTTCCATGAAGGAAGTACTTGAGGCCACCTCTTCTTGATTTCCTACTGAGAATAAAATTGCACTTCCAACCATTCGACTTTAAATTATGCAAGGTCATTTAAAACTATTTCATATAAGCAGGCTAGCCCGTAATGTTATGTTAATGATCAGGTCACTCAATGTCAAAGCCATGTTGAGGAAGGAGTCACAACCCTTCAGATTCCTGTGCAGAGAAGAACGGCAGGTGAGTTTACCTAAAGGTGAGAACAGTCAGTGGCCGGTAGGATTTGTGGCTGGAGTTGCTGCTCAGGTTGCTTCCCCAAAAGTCATTTTTCCAGATGTTACTCAGAGGAGTGGCTGGGTTTAGGTCCTGGAGATCAGTTCAAATGATACACTGGTTTGTCACAAACACCATGCAGAAAATACAAACAGTAATATGCAGAGCTGCTTGTCTGAAATAAACTGTCAAGCCTACTTTCTTTTTTCCCAGGTAAACAAATAATAAACAGACTATTGTTCGCTGGATATGACACCTCTTAATTGTGCTTGAACTTGAACTCAGACAATACCTTGTTATTGATTATAGCTTCTGAATCATCAAAGACAAAGTCTCCATCGTAGCTGTTTATGAAGCAAATCAGGGCCACTGAGGCCACTAGTAGGCGGGACTGCAAAGCTCGGATCTTTGGCCAGGGGATGTGTTGATCCCAGTGTGGTTCACACAGCGCCATTGTACCTGCCACTGCTGCTCCCACTGTCTCGCCATCTACTTACTGCACACACTGAACACACAGAGCCAACATTACAAACTTTACATGGAATTGTTATATGGACACTTACATTTTAATATATTGTCACATCACAGTTTCCGCAGTTAATGCAGCAGTGAATCCTAAAACATTAAATATTCTTGTATTGAAATATTTGGAATGTGCATACTGATTCTGGTGCTAATTTCTTGGTTGGTGCTGTTATTCCTGTGAGTGGTGTGTCATTTTAGCATCACAGCGGGACACTGTTAACACAGCTATGCTGGCCTTTTATAAAACAAATGAGGACTAGAATGTAGCAGTAGTGGAGATAAACAATGGATTCAAAGTTACAGAATGCAATGCAGCTACAGTTCCCTCCACTAATATTGGCACCCTTGGTAAATATGAGCAAAGATGGCTGTGAAAAATTGTCTTTATTGTTTAATCTTTTGATCTTTTATTAAAAACATTCACAAAAATACTCTGCTGTCATGGATGTCAAACAATTTCAAACACAACACAGGTTTATCAAAAAAAAAAACTTTGGTAAATATAGGTGTGCAACAATTATTGGCACCCCTATGAATTCATGTGAGGAAAAATATATTTGAAGTATATGCCCATTGATATTTTAAATTTTTTAGTACACCGGAGTGACTAGGAACAGGAAATTGTTCAACCATGACTTCCTGTTTGACAGGGATATAAATATGAGGTAACACATAGGCCAAATTCCCTTAGTCATTCATAACAATGGGTAAGACCAAGGAATACAGCTGTGATGTGTGGCAAAAGGTTGTTGAGCTTCACAAAGTGGGAAGTGGCCATAAGAAAGTAGCACAAGCATTGAAAATGCCCATTTCCACCACCAGGGCAATAATTAAGAGGTTCCAGTCAACTGGAAATGTTATGAATCAGCCTGGAATTGGACGTGTGTCTATATTGTCTCAACGCACTGTGAAGAGGATGGTTTGAGTGGCCAAAAAAAAAAAAAATCACAGCTGGAGAACTGCAGAAGTTAGTTGGGTCTTGGGGTCAGAAAGTCTCCAAAACTACAATCCAAAGTCACCTACATCACCACAAGTTGTTTGGAAGGGTTTCAAGAAAAAAAAAAAGCCTCTACTCTCATCCAAAAACAAACTCAAGCGTCTTCAGTTTGCCAGACACTACTGGAACTTGAAATGGGATCGGGTTCTACGGTCAGATGAAACCAAAATAGAGCTTTTTGGCAATAAACACCAGAGGTTGTTCTGGCACACACAGAGAGGTAGCCATATGGAAAAGTACCTCATGCCCATGGTTAAATATGGTGGTGGCTCTTTAATGTTTTGGGACTGTTTTTCTGCCAGAGGACCTGGACATTTTGTTAGGATACATGGCATCATGGACTCTATCAAATATCAACAGATATTAAATGAAAACCTGCCAGAAAGCTTAAAATGGGCCGTGGTTGGATCTTCCAGCAGGACAATGATCCAAAACATACATCAAAATCAACACAAAAATGGTTTACTGACCACAAAATCAAGGTCCTGCCATGGCCATCCCAGTCCCCTGACTTGAAACCCATAGAAAACCTGTGGGGTGAACTGAAGAGGAGAGTCCACCAGCGTGGACCATGAAATCTGAAGGATCTGGAGAGATTCTGTATGGAGGAATGGCCTCAGATCCCTTGTCATGGATTCTCCAACCTCATCAGGCATTATAGGAGAAGACGCAGAGCTGTTATCTTGGCAAAGGGAGGTAGCACAAAGTGTTGACAAAAAGGTTGCCAATAATTGTTGCATACCTAGATTATTATTATTTTTTTTATAAACCTGTTTGTAAAACTTTGTTTGTAATTGTTTGATATCCATGAGAGCAGAGTATTTTTGTGATTTTTGAACAAAAGATCAAAAGGTTAAACAATAAAGACAAATTTTCACAGCCTTCTTTGCTCATATTTACCAAGGGTGTCACTATTAGTGGAGGGCACCGTATATGATGCGGTGACGCTTAGAGATCTACAGGATGACAAGCATGAAGTCGCTGATGAAGTACAGTGGTATTAGCATGGACACTGAAGCTGGGGACACTTTGTGTTTGAGACAGATGAGATAACAGACAGCTGGAGCCACTATCAGTGAGCAGTCAGATGGCACTGTGGGTAATGTAGGAAACAGAGGGAAAAAAAACACCAACTTGTCGATGAAAGACGTTAAAACCAAAATTAAAGTCGAGTCAGAATTTCATCTCGAGGTGGCAAAATACAATTTTCTTTTCCGATACCGATACTGAAACCTTGAGTATCAGCTGATACCAATCCTATCCTCTACTGCTTTCTTTAAAAACTACTAAGCTTAAAAAAAAATGGTTAAACTCTTTCACACAAATATCACTTACATTCTATAATAAACACAATAAAATATAAAGTATAAATATTATAAAATCAAGCAGGGCAGGTATCTGCGCAATGGCGATACTGGACCATTTCTAGTTTCATCATAAAATAAATAGGCCTATTTTGCACAAATGAAGATCATACACTGATTAGAAATATGTAGCGTAAAAATATAAAGGAAATAAATAGTAGAATTGGATATTGAACGGTACAAAAGGATGATGTAAGGATTCTGGTACATAGTGAGTGGTGATATATGAAGATAGGAGTAAGTATAGTAGTGTAGTATGTATAGTAGGATATGTAAGCTGTTAGGTGTAGGGTGCAGTCTGTACAGTACTCTAGATGAAGATGATGTGCAAGTATTCTCGAAGATATTTACCAGTACATGTTGTATGTGGTTTCTGAGAGACACGCCTACCTCTACGTGCCTGAGCACAGACGTGTGTAACAGCGCACAGGGGAAGAGCTCGCGCTAAACAACCAGGTGACGTGTTAGCAACAGCGGCTAACGGTGTATTAGCTGTAAACAAATATCACAGCACGACGCACTCCCATAACGCGTCACAGAAAAAGGCATTCAGCTTAATGTTACTGTAAACGTGTCTGCAATGGCGGTATGTAAGCGTCTCTAAACGAGAGCATCACATTTTATCAGACGACGGTACAAAAAAACACACACACACACACACACCGCCAACCCGCGGCGACTAGAGCACACTACTGAACTCGTACAGACCGGTTTCACGTGTAAAATTCAGCAATACAGCCGTTTGTACGCAGAGCAGACGCGTGGCTAAACGCTAGCAGATTCGTCCTTATCTGAGGCTGGATTCAATCCGACCTCGCATAGAATGCAATCGATAGGGTGTATAAGTCATGAATCTGTCACCCTTTTAGTGCACTTACATAGGAAACGCGGAATTGTTTGAGATACAGCCCGGTCCATTCTCGCGCATGCGCGCAATCCACGAGCCCTTACAATAGATCCTCACGTGACTGAAGTGCAAACTTATTCATTGCAAAAAAAAAAGAATAATTGTTTTTCCCCCTCCCCCACAAATGATTTATTTTTGCAGATGCAAATAATAGCAGTCTGCTGTTGTGTTTTAGTGAAAATAAAACACACACACACACAAAAATAAATTAAGTACTGAGTATATATAAGTATATACGTATGTATTAATTATATTTGTCTAATTGCAAGTCTGCAATATTATAGCTTTTTGAGCAATGTGAAGTTAACATTGTCTTTGTATCTATTTATTATTATAAACAGTTCATTCCTTGTCCAGCCAGATGATTGTTCTGTATTGTGTCATGTAAGTGATCACACCACTCTCCTCACTCCTGAATAGACCACACAGGCTATGACGCATGTATACATTATGGCAGCGCTACACTGATGTGTCTGTCATGAGCATGCTGATCACTATGCCAACTCTCCCCCTATCATCTAAACTGCTGACACATCAGTAACGCTGCATCAGCGCAGCTTCCCTGTCTGCAACACAAATACCGGTCGAACCCGTCCCCAGCCAGTCCCCGGGACTGTATTCAGCTCCTGAGCATGGATCCTAATCTGCCTGACATCACAGAGATTAGCATCAGCTTTCTGATTCCTGGTACAAACATTTCATCACAACACTTTACTCCATCAATAGGGGCTTTCAGCAGCCTGTGAAATGGTACCCTTGTTTTACTCCCAGCTTCAATGAAACATTGTAGGAGCTGTAAATAGAACTAAGTCCTCTATATTTCTGATTTAATTCAGGGGCGATACTTGCCTAGAGCTGATACAGGACCAGTGTTACCTTAAGTGCCAGTGGAATGGCTTTAAGAAGGCTAGAGAGAAGGAAAGTCTGTCTATCTTCCAGCACTGAATTCGTATGATTCTGGAGAGGTAGGAGCTCTCTGTCTTTCTCTTCATCCTGCCTTCCTGCTGTTCCAGGCTCATGTCTTAGTTCATGTTATGATTTAGCAGTAATAAATAAATGTGTTATGACATAGTGGCTGCTCAATTACACTGAGCTAATGCTGTGCAGAATAATATATGATCTCTTCATGCTTAATGAACTGGTCTTTTCGTTCATATCACGGAGAGTCATGCACAGTGTAATTATTCCCCAATGTAATATCTTGATCTGAATTCTGTATCCCACACGATTATAGTGATGTACATAATATTTAGTGCTAAATCAATATATTAATTTCTCATTACCCCAGGTTAAAATGAGGGAAACATTCGTGCAGCTTATCAATATAAACTCTTCTGCATTTCCCGAACAATTTATTTCATTACAGAATAATTTATGAGATTCTACTCAAAATGTGTGTATGTATGTAATATTATTATAGAAACAAAAATATGTCAAGAATATTTAATATTATTGTCTATTGTTATATTTATCTGCCAACAAGTAGAGTTTTGGCTTTTCATTTCCATGCCATAACAATGACTGAATAAGAAGTGAAACCTCCTCAGATGCTCAAATGAACCAGGAACAGTATTGTGGCTTTTTTTCCTAGCCAACGTAGGAATTATTATAAGATTTTTAAAAAAAATTTTCCCCCAGCACACACTGTCCTTCTTACAGAGGTGTTACTACACATATTACTGTTGACCTTCTCAGAAAGTTCAGGTCTTGTTAAGGAGTTCACATACTGCAAAGAGTGGAAGGTGGCAATGATATTTTATTATATAACACTGCTGAGGGAAAATAAAAATATCAAAAGGTTAACTAACCCAAACCCACACTCGAGCAAATTAATGACTGTATGTCAATGTCTATTCTGTGATATTAAGAGTGCAAAATTGTAATTCCCCAGAGACTATACAGTTATGCGTAGGTAGAATACATTTCTATCAAGACTATAATATTCTTTAATATTTCTCTAATATTCTACATACAGTACTGTGCAAATGTTTTAGGCACCCTATTTTGTTTTAGTAGAAACTTTGTTATAGATTTTTTATTCTATGACTTCTACATTATCAAGTCAGTACAAAAAACATTTTCGATTCCCAAACATTAGTTTTCTAGCACAAAATTAAATGTTACAGAAAAATATTTGTATGTCATTAAAGAAAGCAGCGTATTATGTAAGAGACACTTTTCAGACAAAAAACACAATGAAGGATGCTGGGTTTTGCTGCAAAAATAAGAAGCGAGTGCGAAAGTCAAAGTCTCCAGAAGAACTGTGTCTGGTTCTGCAAGATGCTCAATAAAACTTACCAGCTCATTTCCTTATAAAATTGCACTAATTGTACCGGAGACTACTATTTTTATTTATTTATTTTTTTGTCACACCAAATATTATTTAATTTACTACCATTTACTGATCTTTACGGTGTAGAAACATTTAATTTCATTATTTTGAAGGCATCTTTGCTCTACAGCATTTCTTTGCATACGCCTAAAACTTTTGCACAGTACTGTACATGGCTGAGCTTTGAAAAAAAAAAATGCATTTAATAAGTGTAATTGAGTTTTGACAGTGGTATCAGAGTGCATATCAAATAATAATAATAATAATAATAATAATAATAATAATAATAATAATAATAATAATAATAATATCTAAACAAACCACTCAAAAGAAGAAATATTTGTCCAAATGAACCAGACATTATTATGATCTAGATAAAGAAGTTTTCTACCTTGGCACGTTTCCAGTACAGCAATTGCAGTTGTAATTCTCCACTTTTTTTTATTTCAAAGTACAGATATGAATATGTCAGTTAACAACAAGCTAATTATTTTTGTTCCAGTGCCAAAGTGTCACAAAGTGTAAATACATGAACTGCGTTCGCAAAACGATATAATATGTCGGGGCAAAATCTGCCTCATCTGTACCTAATGAACTCATTTTCATGTTGCTTGGGGATCTTCAACTCAGCACATCTTAATTGTTTGTGCAATTTTTATCTACTTAATGTGCTCTACAGGGGCACCTAATTTTATGCCAAAGAAGGGTCTCTGTTCAGCAAACATTATGTGTTGCATGCAATTTAGTTGCACCTTGTGAATGTGTTAATAAGTGTATGTGATTCTGCTCATTTGGCCAGCCAATTACAGCATGGAGAAGCACTTTAATCCGAATGTCCGCTGTGCTGGTGCCATTGCTAAATGATGGAGAATATCATTGGTATCATTGGTTTGTTTTGGGTTTTGCTGAGCCATCTTGGCTGAATACTTTCCCATACTGCCTGTGTGTCTCTAGCTGACGAAGCTTGAAACCTATTGTGGTGATGAGGGAAGTGGGTTTGGGTCTCTCTCCCTCCCTGCAGCACTGAGCGCCTCAACACAGCCATTAGGGAGATTCTCTGTTTTAGTGGAGCAATGACAGGTGAAATGAAGCACAAAATCCTAAAATCTGAAAGCTGCCCCCACTTCTCTCACTGACACAAACAGAGACACCAGATACACACACAGAGATCGTTTGTACACATCATGAACAGTGTATTTCAGCGGTTCAACTCCATTATACAAAGAGGTTCATGGGTCACGTGACATCTCCTCATGCCATATTTGTTGTGCCATTTGAGCTCAGCCTTTCCTTGATTACATTTACCATTAAGTCATGCGAAATCAATGTCTATCACTCTGTATGGGATCAGGAATCATTACATCCCCTCGTCCTCTGATGACTGGTATGTCACTTTGCATTTGGACCACTAGCACGGGCACTGGTGTAGAGAGAGATGCCCCCTCATTAACAGCTCTCTCCCAGAGCGAAACAGAGAGCTGAACACTACAGCCGGCAGATATGAAATCCATACTTCATGCATTTTGCATGAGGGGGCAATGATCAGTGGCTGTAAGCCAAGTGTTTTTTTTTTTTTTGTGCACTGGGTATTTACTAAAGAAATTACTGAGATATTGAGCTAATTGAGAAGAAGCAACATTGTCAAAAAGACACCAGATTCAAGGCTAAGGAATTAAACAGACAGCAACGTTGGGAATTATGCTTAAATGCCTAGAATTCACACTTAAAAATGTATGTCAACATTATGTGTAATATAAATATAACCATTGATTATATATTACAGTAGGTTAGGATGATGTCAAAATAGACTGAATCTGTTCATTTTTTATTTTTTTTTAAGTTTCATTTTATTTCACACCTATTTACTTCTTATTTAATAAAACTGCAGTGAGGCTTTATTATATATAAAGAGAAGTGTTATTGCATAACCTGAATTTTATTCATTCTTATTCTCTGCATTTTTATGATGTACATACAATGTATTTTTAAAAATGACTAGATTTGGTTACACAGCCTTGTTTTGTGGGATGTAGGGATACTTCTGTGACCATATTTAATACATGATTACTGTATATTATGTTTGGTAAACCATGTATTCCTCTGATTGCTGATAGACAGACATTATCGGGAGTGTGAGTGAGACAGGGAATGGCTGTGTGTCAGAAACCTCTCTGTCTCGAGCGGCTGGAGTCAGACACGAGTGGCTTCTCGGTCAGTCTGGATCACGACGACCTACAGGATAATACAGAGGAGCTGGATGTGGACCAGTGTGATGCCAAACTGCGGGGTCAGTGTCCTTTCTTATAGTGGTCTCTGACTCCACTGCACACTGCTAGATCTATTCTAATACTATTTTAATTATTAATCAAAGACTAAGGCTTAGTATTAATATGTAAATGTCATCCTTCACTATGACTTTTGCCATATTAAAAAAAAATCATTAAAAAATTAAACAATCATTTATAATCTATCTGATTCTTAAATTCTGTGATTGAATAACATGCTTTATTGGTATGATATTTCAGTAATACTGCCTATGAAGCTAGTATTCATACTGAATTATTACTGTATTTATAACACATTATATATCATACATAATATCCTATAATGCCTGGTATAAGCCTGTATAAATGCTCCTAAGTAGTTATTGTTACATGCATAACATTTAAAGTCAAAAGTTAGGAATAAAACAGGATGGAATATGCAGTTCTAGGAAAATAATTAATGACATGGTGGTGTGATGCCTGATGTGGATTATATTCTGATTGCAGTGCATTCCAAAGTATTTTATTCCTCCACACAATTTGCCAATGCTAGCATTTTTAAAAAATGTATTAATGAATGGCGTCATACACCGATCAGCCACAACATTAAAACCACTGAGAGATAACATGAATAACATTGATTGTCTTGTTACAATGGCACCTGTTAAGGGGTGAGGTCAATATATTAGGCCACGGCACACCTTCAGAGGTCTTGTGGAGTCCATGCCTTGAGGGGTCAGAGCTGTTTTAGTGGTACAAGGAGGACCTACACAATATTAGGCAGGTGGTTTTAATGTTGTGGCTGATTGGTGTATATATGATCTGTTTCTAGTTATGTTTATGGTCATGAAGATTTGCTTGCCTCACCCACCTGAGCTGAAGACTTTCGTGTAAGGAAAACTTAAAGAAACAGCTTTACCTCTGACTGTTATAAAGTGATGATACTGGAAACTAAATAAACATATCTTCACAGAAATCTTCACACTTTTTAAATGTGTTTATGTGGATACAAGTCCTTGCGAAATATATATATATATATAAGCTATAATATGACTCTGAATCGATTGTACAAACACATTTTTTCCTATATTTTGTCACCTGCCTGTACATTGCTGTTGTGTTTCAGTATCTGTGACTGTATTGTGACATTCTGTGTTATCTGGTACAGCAGAGCGTAGTGCCTCCAGGGAAATCCCCAGGTGCCAATAGTATAGTCCTCCAGCTGGACTCATGAATTGCCACCCTGCTGGACCTCAACTGTAGCCTCTTTCCCCCTCAACCCATTATTGTGCACTTCAAAGTTTACATAGTCAGTCTAATCACTTCCTACTACTACATGATTGCTAGTTTGCTATGCCGCTATCAGCAAGCTCAAAATTACAAGTCCAACATCAGACCAGTGGATTTTCACTGCATCCGTGTGTGTGTGTGTGTGTGTGTGTGTGTGTGTGTGTGTGTGTGTGTCTCTGAGATTATAATCAGTTCCATTATGTAGGTTGGAGGCAAGAAATGCACAGTATATCACTTAATATAAAGTGATCTAATAAAAATAATGCCTGGATCTTTTCAGAATCAAGAAAGAACACTTTTCAAGCGATATACTCGTTTGTTCCATTTAAGTCTTTGGATTGCAAGGTATTTCTTGATGACGTGCCAATCCTGTTGCAAGTGACAGAAGTGGAGCGCTTTACATGTACAAGGGTAGATACAATTTTTTTTATTTATTATCCTAACAATACAAACACATGTCCAGGGACATTTGGAAATATGATCACAATTTAGCTTTTCTAAACATCTGCTTTAGGAATTTCTTTCACGATTGAATGGCTGTAAATGGTTTAAGCCTATATGAATATTAGAACATGCAGATACTGTATTCTAAAAGACTATTTGTTAACTTAGATCTTGCTATTCATATTATTATTATTATTATTATTATTATTATTTTCAATAACTTTTTTTTAATTTCATGTGCAATAGGGATATTTTGAACTGGTTGTAAATGACATCATGCTTATGAACTTCTTCTCTGAAAGGTTTTGAATCCCAATCTGTACACTATCGAGCTTCGCTACGGAAACTTCACATGGAAAATCAAGAGACGTTTCAAGCATTTTCAAATGCTGCATCAGGAGCTGCTTAAGTTCAAGGCCTTATTAAGGATCCCACTGCCAAGTCGAATGTAAGATATACACACATAAACGCACGTACAAACACACTAACTTCCTTTCATCACTGTAGCTAATAATATTATTCTTAGCTCTAAATCAAACCTTAATACTCAGAAGGGAATATTTTATATATTTTATATTTTCAAATAAAAACTTTCTTTAAAAGGAAAAAAAAAAAAAAAAACACAAAGCAAATAGTTTCCACATGGGGATGTTCAGTCCTCACAACAAGTGTAACATTCATATCCAACTACAGAAACAGACAGCCCTGTGCTGAGACATCAGTCTGTCCCAGATGTGTCCCCCACAGGTGTCTCTGAGTGTTCTCAGCTTCACTGCATAGATAGTGCTGAGGGTTTTCAGAATGTTGCAGCTTATTGGATCAGAGACACAACCAACAACCTGGTGATGGTGTTAATGTTAAACTATAGGCCATATCTCTCTCCCAGTCACTCAGTCAAAAGGAGGTCGTTCGAAGGTCACAAGATGTCTCGGACAGGACACATGCCCACGCTGCCATGCAGACCTGATGCTCTGGTCAAAGAGGAACAGCTGATCAGCAGAAAAGTTAGAACCATCATCTTGCACATTATTCTAAAAGCAAATATTTTAAATAGCATTTTTGCCTACTGTAGTAAACTTTGTGCGTCGTTAGATGCGGCTTGAAGATTATCTCAAGAATATTTTGAAAAAACCATTATACAGAAATCATCCTGCAACAGTAAGTAACATAAAATATCAGAATATTTCATGTCTGTCTCTATAACAATAATGAGATGCTTTGGAACTGATTAGCTAAACAAACCTGTAGCATTTTCCACGCTGTTTAATGAATGACTCCAGCGATTTGAAGTTGATCCAATGATCCAGAATTGAAACTCATTCTAATCTACTCAGCAAATTTAATCATAATAGTCACCATTTACCACTGAAAGAGAATCAGTAACTGAATTATTGATGACCACGCTGCAAAAAAATAAAAGCTTAGCAAGTAAAGATATCTTTAATAAAGTAAAAGTTATCTAACATTTCTCATTATAAGATTACTATATCACAAATATAAGACCATTAAGCCCTATTTCTAAACATATTGACTAATTTCAAGCTCTTATTCTATTGGCAGATAATTTTGCTTCTTTCTGCAAAATAAATGCTTGAAATAAGCACAATTGTTTGCCAATAGATTAAGATAATTTCAAGCTTGAAATGAGTATAAATGTCTAGAAATGGGGCTTAATAATCTTCTATTTGTTTACTTGTGACATATTAGTTGGATGTGCCTAAATTCAAGATCTTTTACTTGCTAAGACATTTTTAGAAGTGCACATTTGCAATAAATTGTTTGACATGTCTTAGCTTAAAGCTAACGGCTTACTTTTGTGTATGAATTCGATTTCAGCTTGAATTCTTAGAAGTGAGTCAAATATCATTTATCAAGGAGCTCGGACCAAAGGGAATGTAAGAACAAACCAGGAAACAGTATTTATCAAATAAGTCTTTTTTTGTTACATGCAGAGTGATTTATATTCATTTTCTCAAAAGTGAAGGTATGATCCTGAAGAAATCTGGAGGAAACACATTCCCAGTCTGTTACTGGTGCGGGTCCAACAGTGTGTGCTATCGCTGGTCCAAAAGGTGACGCCTTGTCTGTAATCACATTTTACTGTTTCTATCCTTTCTTTAAAAATAAATAACATGGACCCACCAAAAAGCAATATGTTCATCTTTTAAATCATGTGATACTGCCCATGTTTGTTGTTGTTCCAAACCACTCCCTTTAACAGAGAAGAACTGATACCTCATTCTCTGTTCAAACAGCTCAGGCTGACAGGCTTACAGTTATCAGCATGTGACCTGCAGTTTTTATTACTCTGTAGCATAAAACAGCACTGGTTCTGAAATAAGTAGGACAGAATAACACACGCTCGTGGTGAACTATCTTCATGTGAGGAGAAACAATGTTTTTATTTCTGTTTTACAGGCAGCTAGTGTTACGCCTGCATAATTCACACAGCTCATAAAAGCAAATAGTGAGGGTTTAGGTCCAACTGAATTTTGCTTCTCGGGTTGCAGTGCTAGCTGGGCACTCGGGTCGTGGCGTGTCTTTTGTTGCAGCTGTTCACTTATTTCTGCTTATTACAGTTGTTTTCTTATAGCGGCTGAAGCAGCTCTCGCTCATGTCTCAGCTCTCATTGGGCGCCTGCTTCATGTTTCAGATGGCTGGTGGTGAAAGATTCCTTTGTTCTCTACATGAAGCCAAAAGATGGCCAAGTAGGGACAGTGATTCTCTACGATAAAGGTTTCCACATCAAAATAGGGACCGAAGAGACTGGAGTCAGGCATGGTGTGACAATTGAAAATCTCTGTAGGCACGTTTACCAGACTATTTACTTTTACTTCATCGCAGAGTTAATCTTAATTTGTGCCATTTAATCACCTCACATTTTCACCTCAACCTTTTCATTCTTTATTACAGGGCTCTTACTATTAAGTGTTCCACCTATAGGCAGGCTTGCTGGTGGGGGCACTCCATTGATGAATTTGTCCAAAGGTTTGGTCAGGACTTCTTGAGAGAAAATCGCCATGGCTCATTTGCCCCTGTCAGAGAAAACACAAAAGCACAATGGTGAGGAACAATCTAATGTTGAGCAGTAAAGTTTTATTATATGGCAAACTATATATATATAATAATCATGTGAAAAAGGATTTGCTTTCTTTTCATAAAACGTTTACATGATTTCAGATATCATGTTTTACAGACCACTTCTCCCAGTCGGTTCAGTTATCAATATATTCTGTTCCTTGTGTTACATTTAACATGTCTCTCTCATCTTGATTGGTTTTCTTTGAACAATTCCTTTATCGGAAATATCTGCGAGACGCCCTGGTACTGTTTTTAAACGAATCTTCCCATGCCTCTTTTGAAGGTTTGTCAATGCAGCTGGGTACTTTGATGCCATTGCTGATGCCCTAGAAGGTGCAAAGGAGGAAATCTTCATCACAGCCTGGTGGTACAGATTAGACTCAGCATCAATCATTCCTCTTGTTCCTAGGTTTGATGATGCTGTGAGCACTTATTTCACACCCCTTGATGTAGTAGAAGAATATGCAGGACTCACGCTTACACACAGTAGCATGTGTACTTGTTTCCTGAAATTAAATCACATTCCACCTGGGGATATTTGATATGTAAGTTTTTGACAATGTGTGAATACCTCCCTTCCTGAAAGAAATTCAAAGATCATAAATCTTATAAAAGCTTAAAAAAAACTGTCACTGCTTTAAAACTGTGGAATTGATGAGGATTCGAATATATTATTAATGTAATCCCAGGGTGAAAAAAACACACAGTAAATCAAAGCAAAGTGTACTTATGTAAGAGTATTGGTACTGTGTCAAAATATTACTCAATTTAAAGAAGAAGTATGGAGGGGAAATAATTTATTTGAATGAAAGTCAAAAAGTGTTTATATTTCAACATACTAAAATATTCAAGAGTAAAAGTAAACGTTTTAACTGATCAAAATTTAACAATCCAAACATGAATATTTATTTATTTAGTTAGTTAGTTAGTTAGTTGGTTAGTTAGTTAGTTAGTCAGTTGGTTAGTTGTTTGTTTACTCTTTAAATGAACAAGGTGTTCATTAGTAACTTCATAAGTTCAAAGTAGTACTTAAGTAGAGTAACAAAGTACTATTACTCAAGATTTTTCCACCTCTGATGTAATTGCATTAGCAAAACTGGAGCTTTAGTATTCCAGAGCAAATGTGAGTGAGCAGCAAATGTCAAAGTTACTGCAGTGGTACTGTATTGAGATTTTTGCTGATGTACTTAGGCTGAGTCCAGAGATCTTCCTCAAAAGACCTGTGGTAGACGGGAACACATGGAGATTAGACCATGTCTTAAAGCGAAAAGCAGTGAGTAAATTCAGCAGCTTACAAAGCTTTCAGATGGAATAAAAAAACGAATGTGGTGGGGAATAGCACTGTCTCTGATTGTCATGCCAGGAGCAAGGGGTAAAGATCTGCGTCTTGCTCTACAAAGAGGTTGAAGTGATCCTGGGCCTCAACAGTGAATACACCAAGAAGACTCTGATGGGCCTTCACTCCAACATCATGGTGAGTCATACAGTATGTCTAATGTTCCTAAAAGCTACCCCCTCTCCTCCACTGACAGTGATACAGAGGGGAGCTGTCCGCTTGCATCAGCTTTACCCTCCCCATCACTGCTATCCGACTCCTACAGCCACTCATGTCCCACTAAGAACAAAGCCTCTATCAAAACATATCATGCATAGTGCTGGAGCACCCAGCTTGCTTCTGGCCTCTGGTCATAGGGAGGGGCAGCATACTTAGATCATGTTTGAGTTTTGCTTAACTTCACAGCAAAAAAAAAAGAAAAAAAAAAAGAGGGGAGGTCACATGATTTTGAGCCCTACAGAACTCATCTGGTGATGGTCAGGTTGTTCTTTGTCGAATGTCCTGGTAAGAGCTGCAGGCGGCAAGTCTGCCTTGGTCACCTTCAATTCTGAAGAGCCTTCATGGCATCATGGCTGTGTGGCACGCATCACTGCAGCAGGCTAACCCCAGGCAGAGAGGAGATTGACACACCGTCATATTATCTTATTGGAGTGGTGCTTGAAATTGTGCAGAAGAATGGTGCTGGGAAGTGGCTGGGGACCCACACCCCAAGGAGATGGGTAGCACCACAGCTGGGTGGAGGTATTCTTGGGCCCTGCTGGTGTACAAGCACCTGCTAGGGGCAGTATCCTCTGGAGGCTCTGCAAAAACTGCTGGAGACGCAGCTGTACTTGTTTCTCACATTGGGTGCCACCATCTTGTGAGCTCTGCTATTTTTGGCACTGAGCCCTCTGCAGTGAAGACAGGAGTTTGTTTTTCTTTCTAGCTATCTTTCAAATGTACACAAATCAGTTCAAATAGTTTGTTTAAAAAAAGTGAACGCCTTTTTATTAAGATCAGGGATCAGCATGAATAAGCTGAAACTGAAGTTGAATTTGGTTTGCAAAATAATTTACCCATTGCTGAAAGATACCATCCATGCTTAATGTTTGTGGGAACCACTGACTTATTATGTGGGGGGGGAAAAAAAACCCTTTCATATCTGTTTTGAGTGACAGGTGATCCGGCACCCTGACCATGTACCCTCCACATCACTACTCTGGGCTCACCATGAGAAATCAGTGGTGATTGACCAGTCACTAGCCTTTCTGGGTGGCATCGATCTTGCCTATGGGAGATGGGATGACTCCCAACACAGACTGACCGATGTGGGTAGTGTGAGAAGGAGTCCTCAGGCCAGCCCAGCAGTTTCCCCTGACCTCACCCGGGTAAGTAATACAACCAAGGGTTGATCATCATCATCATTGTAATTATGCTCACTGTCATTGTTGACCACCATCAACATATAGTTACAATAAAGTCCTTTGTATATATAGAGAGAAATTCATTAATATTAATTACAAGGATTTCAAACCAAACCAAACATATACCATATCATGGAGCAGCAGGTGACCTGCTGTAGTACAACTCCACAAGGAAAATATTGTACTCACACTCTTCAGGGATATACTTCAGCAAGGCTCAGAAATAGAAAGTATCGCTGGCTGTTCAGACAGGCTTCTCCGCTGAGCCGTAAGTGAATTGGACAGGAGTAAACTTGCTGTAAATGTGACCCGTGGAGAGCAATAGCCCACAGTGGCACTGCAATGTTTGTCAACATCAGGCTGCCCTCATCAGGGAAGGTGCCACGCTATTGTCAGCTGGGTGTTTCTGAGATCTGTCAAAGTGCTCAATGGGGGAATGAAACATGCACCTGACAGCTGCCGACTCAAGCTTCTTCTACTGATGGGCACCAGTGCACTGTCTCTCTGTGTACAGCAGACATTTCATGTTCTTTACATCTGCATGAACAAACCTTGAAGGTAATACAAAATATCCTGGAAACTTACTTGAGTTATAATACATCTTACAATTTTTTTTTTTTTTAAAAAGAGAACATTTTAGCAAGATCCCACAAGATCCGACAGGTATTGTATTTAGAATTTTTCTCCCACTTTGTAACAGGGCAGGATTTTATCCTGAGAAGACCATCATGGACTGCATCTTAAACTAATGCCAGCTTTGTTGTTACACGGATTGATTTTGTGCTTAGGGTCTGCAGGTCTGGATCTTCCCTTTTTTCCACTAGCAAACGTAAAATCGCAATTACAGAGCATCTGGGGCACAGTTGAAGGGCCTGCGGTTGCTAATCCCAGTGCTCTCATGCTGAGGAACATCGCCTGGCCTTACTGGGTACTTCCTTCCCCTGGAGAGTTGCATTAAACATAAAGGGTCTGCATGGATGAGTGACTCAACAAATTACTGGGGGCCACTGAATGGGAGAGAATGATTTCTCTTATATGCCCCCTCTTGCAGGCTGCAGTCTACCTGCTAGCCATTGTGTCATTAAATATGGGCCAGGGCTTTTAAATAAACATGATCTCAGCCCTTCAAATCGAAGTGTTTATTGCATGTACTTAGGGGCTTCTATGCTCATGCATGAGTGACTGTATCTATCAACCCGAGTCTCCTCGACTGTAAAATCTTTGCTAATATACATGAAACTGTTACAGCTGTTGGTGTAACCTTTTCCAAACGTTTCCTAAGGAGCCTGGTGATATTTGCACTTAATAAAATTATACCCACCGGGAGGAGACTGCTGTGACATTTGCCATTTGCCAAGTCCAGGCCACTATGATCCTCCATGAGCCATTAACCCGCACACTTCACAGGACATTTTCCCGTTGCACTCAAAAGGCATTCAGTATATAGGGTCAGGGAGGGCTTGCCTAACAAATTACACTCACCGATACTCTAATTTATGTCATAACGTCTAGCCATTGATTCAGGACAGGTGGACCATTACTAACATCTACAGGCGGTTAAATACATCAGCTGCATTTAATGTTGTCCTAATGTCAGTGTTACACAGCAGTACTAAGTGAGGGCAAGCGTATGCATCGGCTGAGCTTTCTTTGCTAAAAATATAGCAGTGATAAGTTACAGCTTATCTCTCTATGGATGCTGTGCGTTTACTGGAGAGCAGGTGGCAGATATTACTGAGGAGACACTGTCATTTATAGGAAAGTCAGTAAACATGTGTTAACATAGTATTAAGCAAGACAGTAAAAATGGTAGCTAACATGATTTGTTGGACCTTGCATGCACTCCTTATACATTCAGGAGTCTGTAGGCGTGTCGGAAGAGGATAAACAGCTGAAGTTCAGTTCAGTGATGGAAGAAGAGGTGCTGGGTGGAGAAGCTGCTGGAGAAACGTGTTTGGTGGAGGAGCTTGCAGAAACCAACTCCGACCTCACACTGCCTGTCAATAGAATCTACATTGCAGCAACAGAGGATAAGAGCAGCTCAGAAGGCACAGAGTTCAGTAAGAAGAGCACACTTACACAAACCACATAAGTATACTTCTGATAACAGGGCTGGATGTTAACTTTCTGAGCACAGACAGGATTGAAAGGGTCTAAATAAGCTATACATACCATGACAACTAGGATGTTATTAGACACAGATATAAATACCACATCACTGTTGAATTGTCCATTCTGATTGGCCAGAAGGTGTTGATTAATAAAATAAAAACAGCAGCTCTGACAGTATTTTAGGCTGCAAGGTTTATAGTAATGTGCTTGTTACCATTTCCAGTAGGTTACCATTTCTGTAGTTACAACTTGAACAGAGACTGGTATGGCAAGTCTCCACATGAATGTGTGTAATTATTGATATGGTGAAGTTTTCTGTGAGGTGGCATTTATTTAGCATTTTTTTGAAAGGAGTCTCCAGTGTAGCAGTCAGCAGTAATGCAGTAATTTTAAGTTTTCCAACATAGTACAGTCTTCAAGATGGACAGCTTTGCTGAATCTCAGTAACACAGCAAGCTGCATTTATGAAAGCACTGCAAGAAATAAGCTGGTGAGGGAACATATGTTTATACCTGCTATAACATAAGTGATAACTTGTTTTGTGGACATTCCACAATGTAACTATACATAGATACAAGTGTGAAATTCTTGTATCAATTTTTCTTGTATTCTTAATCAATCGAAAATGTTTGCATTGACAAATTGACAAATTGTGGTGGTATAAGAGGAATAAAACATTTCAACACATGTTGTTACTGGAAAATAATCAACTTCGGGCTGGTAACAGTGGCTCCGCTTCATCTCACCACCCGGTCATTGATTACTTTCCTATAACAGCACATCCCATTGTGTTTTATTCCTTATGTAAATACAAATAGGACCTATTAGATATAGATATACAGTACAGTGCAAAAGTTTTAGGCACCCTATTTTTTATTACAAACTTTGCTATAGATTGTTTATTTTATGACTTCTACATTATCAAGTCAGTACAAAAAACATTTTCGATTCCCAAACATTAGTTTTCTAGCACAAAATTAAATGTTACAGAAAAATATTTGTATGTCATTAAAGAAAGCAGCATATTATGTAAGAGACACTTTTCAGACGAAAAACACAATGAAGGCTGCTGGGTTTTGCTGCAAAAATAAGAAGCGAGTGCGAAAGTCAAAGTCTCCAGAAGAACTGTGTCTGGTTCTGCAAGATGCTCAATAAAACTTACCAGCTCATTTCCTTATAAAACTGCACACATTGTACCGGAGACTACTATTTTTATTTGTATTTTTTGTCACACCAAATATTGACTTTGTTTCATTTACTACTGTTTACTGTATTTTTTTTTAAATGTAGAAACATTTAATTTCATTATTTTGAAGGCATCTTTGCTCTACAGCATTTCTTTGCATGTGCCTAAAACTTTTGCACAGTACTATACATCACACCTATAATTCTTTCTCACAGGTGATCTTTGTGATCTTTAGTGCATTAGCAAAACATGAATGTCTCACTCTATGACCATGCACTATGTAAAAGTTTACATTTACGCTCCATGGGTGATAGGGTTTTCTCCTCTTATGCTCCTAAACTATGAAACTCACTTCCAGGTGATATCAGACATGTATAGACATTAGGTATTTTTAAATCTTATCTTAAAGCATACTTTTTAGGTTAGCTTTTATTTGAATTTAGATATTTTTTTTAGTGTTGATATGTATGCTTTTTTTTTTTTTTTTTTTTTTTTTTTACTTGTATCTATACATGATTGCGTTTTTTTATGTAAAGCGCCTTGAAAGGCTACTTTTAAAGGTGCTATATAAAATAAATTCTGTATGAGCACTTTTATTAGTGTGTGTGTGTGTGTGTGTGTGTGTGTGTGTGTGTGTGTGTGTGTGTGTGTTTTCCTCTTACAGAGCACTGCAACAGTAGGAACAGTGTGAGCTCTAGATCTCTGCTTGTCCCAGAGTGGTACAGTAAGAGCCTGTCTCTGCGCTCCACTGACTCCTACTCACTGGGCCTGCATCACTTCCATCTCCTGCCTCATGGTCAGCAACACACACACACACACACACACACACACACACACACACACACACACACACACACACACACACACACACAATTTAAATAGGACTATAGCCATCCATTATGTCAAATTAACAGGAATAATGTGTTTGTCCTAATCAAATATGCAAACACAAACAAATGTATTTTACAGGTTGAGGCACTGATTAATAATTTTCCATTTAAATGTCTAAACTTAAATGAGTTATTAAATGAGTTAAAAAAAATTTCAAAACTGCATGTCTTTCCAGCATGTAGAAGAAGAAGAAGCCTTTATCTGTCACATATATCACATTACAGCACAGTTAAATTATTTTTTTCGCACATCCCAACTTATTGGGAAGTTGGGGTCAGAGCACAGGGTCAGCCATGATACGGCACCCCTCTGAACAATAACCCTATTTCTGGAACTTTTCTGACTTTGTTATTACAGACACCAGCTCTCTCAAAAGTCACATAAGCAGCACAGAGCTTTGTGGAGAGACTCGCTTCTGGCATGGCAAAGACTACTGCAACTTCATCCTCAAAGACTGGGTCAAACTCAACAAGCCGTTTGATGGTAATGGAAAACCTCAGAGAGCTCAAATATATTTTTTTTATTCTTTTGTTCCAAGGTGCTCCTCAGACTTATACATTTATTTCCATTGAAGTCCAGTACAAAAGGATATGATTCATATTACTTACTTTATTATAACCCAACTGCATGTAGTCATACGAAAGAAACAGACTAATAAACTAAGGAAGTGAAGGCTCCACCACAGTATGTGTTTTATATCAGAAAGAAAAGAAGCCAAGCAGAAGAAATGTTGAAAATGAGTACGGTTCCAGACTATACCATTCTATAGTTAATATGCTTCACAGTACAGTTTTCTCTCTTCACCTCTCTTACTATAGTGAATGATATTTTTCCATCACTACTTTTCTGAATTCTGAACGCTGACTATAACCTGAAAGAAATATAAGCAGTCCTGGTATATAAATGCACTGAAACATCCTGTCAAATATCAGCCACCGAAATCAAGGCCTTGTTAGGTTGAACAGTGTCTCACACAGCCAAATAAATGAATTCAGTACACAATCAACTGTATATCAACTTCCATTTAAACAGGCTTCTGGTTTGCTGTGTGCTGTTATCTTGTCCAGATTTCATCGACAGGTATAAGACACCGAGGATGCCCTGGCATGATGTTGGAGTTGTGGTTCACGGGAAGGCTGCAAGGGACATCGCCAGGCATTTCATCCAGAGATGGAACTTCACAAAGGTAGGGAGAATACTAAACACACAGGAAAAGCGGAAAGGATTACATTAATTATTATAATACATAAGGATAACTTAAATCAGTGATTTGTTTGGTTTAGTGGTTAGCACGTCTCACACGTTTACCTTTGAATCCTGCCTCTGCCCTGAATGTGCAGAGTTTGCATGTTCTCCCCATGCTTTTGGGGGTTTACTCCGGGCACTCCGGTTTCCTCCCCCAGTCCAAAGACATGTACTGTAGGCTGGTTGTCATTTCCAAATTGACCATAGTGTGTGAATGTGTGTGCCACGAGTTCCCTGGTATAGGCTGTAGGCTCCCCGGCGAACCCGTGTAGGGTAAGTGGTACAGAAAATTGATAGATGGATGGATTTGTTTGCTTGAAATGTTTATGGAAGGTCTGTGAAACATAGTCAAGAGGTTTGCAGTTTGTTTGTTTTTTGGTTACAGTAATGGAAATCACAACTAACCCTTTGTCAAAGTTCAAATCAAATGTATTATTATAATAAATAATAATTAATAGTTATTATAGTTTTTAGCCTCAATAACTCAACAAAAACAACTAGACTTATGAATAATGTCAACCTGAATCTATTTTAATTAAAAAAAAACAAAAAAAAACAAGAAGTGATATGGAAAATTCTGCAATAAAAACTCTATGATAAATAACCAAAATATTAGTGTACACAATGACCTTAATATTGGAGTAGTTGGAATATGCTCATTAAAAAAAAATCCATACTTAAGGGTCAACAGATTTATTTGCAAAAAGACTTATGCAAAAAGTTTGGTTTAAACAATACATTTTCTATTAATTATTTAATAATAATTGTTGTATTATTGTGCATAGTCAAATCTGTTCATGTTAGCACTATAAACTAAAAATACACCAGAATTAAAGATCAAAAACATGCATGAACCACAGCCACCCCCAACCTCTTGTAGTCGTTTTTGAAGTGATCTTTATTAGCTTGAGCTTAGCACCCCCTGCAGTTGTGCATTGTGTCTTGTTCTGAATGCCGTCAGCATTCAATGGCGAGCCTGCTCTCCCAGCTCCCTTTTAAAGCAATTAGAGGCCTTTTTACTCTGATTGTTCAGTAATTGAATTGGTCTGAGGCATGTATGATTTCCTTTTGCAATATGCCAGTCATATTTCAGGCTTGGCTACAGATCAGACACTCTCCTGGTGAATAATTAAAGTGGAAGGAGCCAGGTGTGTGCACAGCGCAGGAGGCCAAACAAAAGGCGGCTGAATGCTTCTGATGAGGTGTTTAGTGGAAATGAGAATTCTCCGCTCAAAGACAGTGCACTCTCATTTATTTCCTTTGGTGCCAGTTGACTGGTGCTGATTAGAGATCGACACTCAGCTATTTTCTGTATTCATCACGCCACAAAGAAAGAATGTCAAAGTGAGAACAATTCAATCAGTAATGAGAGTATGCGACAGTATGACATATATTAGCACATTTCAGTGCATGGGCTTTTTATTGATTTTTAAAAAAAATTTTATTACTATTAGGTGTTGGGGCAGGGTTTTCCATTATGTGTTATAAACACCTCTATTATTTACACACTGTAGAGTCCAAAACTGAGAACTTGAATCGTCATAAATGACAAGAACATATCTGCTCCTACCAAAACCAGAGATGCATTGTGCCATCATATCCCTGTCAGAGATAAAAACTGAAACTGATCAATTCTGATAGACAATACACACTACTATCGACAATCACATAAACACAGATAATGGTACCCAAAACCATTACACTCCTCTCTCCCTCATGAACATTAGCTCTTCACACATAAGTGCCTCTCATAAAACACAGACAATGCCAAGCCAGGCTCACACACACACACACACACGCACACGCACACAGGCTATTTTTGGGGCTGATGATTTGGGTGCTGTGATCCTCCGTCAAGGTCAGAGCAGTTTGGGCTGCCGCTCGGATGGCTGCCAACATCCTGCAAGTCCAGTTAAGATCAGTCCTCCCTTCAGGATTCAATAGGTTTTAATCAACACATTTTGCCAGTTGTTAATTGCCTGAGATGCCTGCTGCTAAAATAAATTCAATACTTTTATTGTATTAGTAACCATCTGTTTAAAAACACCAGGTCCAGATTATTGTTTAGCCTGCGGTCAATGTTGACATGCAGTACAGCTTGCTAATTTGCACGCCGAGCACTTCCTCCAAGAGGGGTGAAAGCATTTAAGTGTGAAATGTAGGGAGAGAAAAAAAAAACACACACACATTACAGAGACCCAACCTGACCAGATAATTAAATTGTAAAAACAAATAAGTTTTTGGTATAAAGTTAAGCTCTGACTCGAGTTTCTTCTGACAGAGATGATCCAAATATGTGAACATGACACTACTTCGATTAAGATATAAACATTTAAACACTCTTCAGCATTCATCGATGCAAAGACTTGAAATACAAAATCATTACAGCTCCTTTGTGTATAATAAAGACGATAATAACAGAACATATAATATGAAAAAATGGCAGTTAAGCTTTAGATGAGCTGTGGTGCAGATGAAAACAGTCTGAGTGTTGTCTGGTAAGGACAATAGTCATTAGAAATGCAGTTTCAAAATGTCTTTAGCCTCATGGCCTTGCATTTATTGTAATCAAGCGCACTGTTTGGGACAAAGTGGGGGCACGGCAACTTTCATTCAACCTGAAGTGAGTTCTCAGCCTCTTGAGGTGCTCAGCCAGTGGGCTGGGGTCGATGGTCAGCACGATGGGCTACATGGACGTGCTGGAGTAATTAGCGCTCTTTAAAGGTGTGATTGGGGATTTGACAAGTGACATACTGTCTGATTTTAATCAGCTCTCCTTTATTTGCTAGCTGGTGAAGAAGCGGTCGGGGGCGACGTGTTATCCCTGCCTCATGCCCAAGTCTCTTTGCGAACCCAGCAAGCCACCCGAGCTGTGGGGTAAACACACGCAGGCCAATGTACAGGTGAGGAGTGGCACCATGAACAATGAACTTCTCTTATGACCAAGATAAAAGCTGAACATTTCGCCCAATCTGCAATAGCAATCGCTTTAACATTAAATTCAAAGTGTGCACTGGTTTGGTTTAAATGTCAGGTTTTGAGATCAGTGTGCCAGTGGTCCATAGGTACGAAGGTACATGAGGAGTCCATTCATCTGGCCTACATCTCAGCCATACAGAACAGCAAACACTTCATTTACATAGAGGTAGAATTCAGCTTTAAAACTGAAATAATAAGTAAATATAGCTTTAGAACTGCAAACAGTACCAACTCATCTGTGTCACAGAATCAGTTCTTCATAAGCTGTTCTGACAAGACCATCCACAACAGCATCGGAGATGCACTGACTGAGAGAATCCTTCAAGCATACAGGTGTGGACATATGTTCCTGTCTTTATCTCTGCATAACTTACACACACACACACACACACACACACACACACACACACACACACACACCAGCAGAGTGTGAGACACTTATCAGACAGACTTGAGATGCTTGCCCGTGCCTCTGATCATGTCTCAGTCCTGCAGAGAGAAGAAAAAGTTCCGGGTGTACGTGGTGATGCCTTTGCTGCCCGGCTTTGAAGGTGACATCTCCTCTGGAGGGGGACAAGCCATTAAGGCAATCATGCACTTTAATTACAGGTAATCACTGACACATGCTTTATCTGTAATCACCAAACTGCTTCAATTAAATGCTTAGAGGACAAGAGACTGGACAATTATACACAAGTAATGCCGAAACAACAGGTGGGGGGGGGGGACCTGGGATCATGGAGCTATGTAATGGTGACAGGCATGGTGCTGTCTGTATACCTTCAGAACCATGTGCAGAGGAGAGCACTCCATTATTGACAGACTCAAACGTGTGAGTAAGTAGAGCTCCTTCAGCTGTTTACACCTCTCACTTTATATTGTGTGGATTCAAGACAGCTACTGTAGTCATAGACCACCCGAAAAGAAAACTCAAATAATTCATTTTATCTGTTAATCGACTTAATATTGAAGCTGTATTATAACTACAATATTACAGTATTATAACTGGTTAGCCATAAAGACATGCGTTGTAGGCTGATTGCCATCTCTAAATTGTCCATAGTGTGTGAATGGGTGTGTGAGTGTATGTGCGATTGTGTCCCCCACCTTGTCCCCTGAGTCCCCTGGGATAGACTCCAGGCTCCCCGCGTCCCTGTGTAGGATAAGTGGTACAGAAAATGGATGCTTTGATGAATGTATGGTTAACCATTTGTCTTTAGCATTAATTTACAACCCCAGTAGAATCTTAGAGTGGATAATGAATAAACATTTAGGTATTTAATTCAACACTTTATTTTTATTTTATTTATTTATTTATTTTTATTGTTGTTGCTTATTTATATAAATCATATGCTGTGGCCTTTCCAATCACCAGATCTACATCCAATTGAACAAGCTTTATTACCCATGTGTTGGAAAATGGTCTCTACCACCATCCTTAAAAGACCAACTGAGGAATATATTTTGTAAGAATGGTGTTCTGATGGTTTGCTATGAAACTTAGAAAGCTTTACACTCACCGGCTACTTTATTAGGAACATTCATGCAAAATCCCAGGAGGTCAGCAGTTTCTGACATACCCCAACAAGCTTGTCTGGCACCAACAACCATGTCACGGTTAAAGTCACAGAGATCACATTTTTCCCCCATTCTGATATGAGAACATGAGCATGGACGATGAACGAGATTCCTTAAATACAAAGATTTATATATCAGATCTCACTCCCGAATGCCAAGGTGCATTGAAACCGTTATTGCGGCTTGTGGTGGCCCATCACTTTACTTTATGTTGGTCTTTCCTTTAAATCGTCACTCATCAGTGTATATATATGAATTCATTAATTCATTCTTCTTCAGTAAGTGCGTTATCCTGGTCAGGGTCACAATGGATCTAGAACCTGTCCTGCAAACACTCACTGTGTGGCAGGAATACACCCAGGGCTGTATGCACTGTATATACTGCTGTATATACCATGCTGCGCAAATGAATTTACATTTGATATCTTCTCCATTAAGATGTCATTAGAATAGAGCAAATTGGACAGAAAGTAACAGTAAAAATTGACTACTTTTCAGATCAAACCTAAGTAGAGACAGAAGCGAGTGAGAGAACAATTGCAGCAAGTACTTAGAAAAATCTACCAGCCAATTTCCGAGTAAAACTACACAAAAAAAAAACCCTCTAAAAAATGACGTGTTACAGTAGAAATAAAATAGGATACCTTGATACAGTCTAATCTGCCACTACTGTAAATATTTTCCCAGAATATAGGCAAGCTACATTCAATGTATCATAGTTGTTTTATTATTATTATTATTATTATTATTATTATTATTATTATTATTATTATTATAATAAATGTAAATGTATTTTATTGTAGAAATTACAGAAATTCTTCACAGTGTCTGAGAATCTGATGCCATTTCAAGGCAAAGTTTGGTCAAAACAAGTACTGATTTTAGTTTAGTTTTTTTATATTCAGGAACTTTTGATTTAAATGCTTGTAAACATTTATTTTAAAAGCACTTCCACTTTACATAATTACTTTACATGTGCCTAAGACCTTTGTGCTGTATATATAATACAGCTTCTACATTAACTACATTAACAGATATACATTAATTGAATAATTCATAGTCTATTGGATAACCCATGGCTGATTTACTAAATGTTTAATACATGCTGTATATAATGTGCATGCTTGTGTGTGTGTGTGTGTGTGTGTGTGTGTGTGCAGTGGCTGACTGCTGGATCAACTACATCTCTTTCTGTGGTTTACGCACTCATGCTGATCTGGATGGCCGTCTGGTTACTGAGCTCATCTATGTGCACAGCAAGCTCATGATCGTGGATGACCGCACTGTCATCATCGGTCAGTCACGCTGCTGACAAATTATACATGCACACACACACACACACACACACACACACACACACACATACATATGCACATAATAGATTATGACAATAAAGTACATATGATATACAGTACTGTGCAAAAGTTTTAGGTACACGCAAAGAAATGCTGTAAATGCTGTATTCAAAATAATAAAATTAAATGTTTCTACATTTAAAAAAAATAAATAAAACATAAAGAGCAGTAAACAGTAATAACTGAAACAAAGTCAATATTTGGTGTGACAAAAAGATAAAAATTAAAATTAAAAATAGTAGTCTCCGGTACAATTAGTGCAGTTTTATAAGGAAATGAGCTGGTAAGTTTTATTGAGCATCTTGCAGAACCAGACACAGTTCTTCTGGAGACTTTGACTTTCGCACTCGCTTCTTATTTTTGCAGCAAAACCCAGCAGCCTTCATTGTGTTTTTTTGTCTGAAAAGTGTCTCTTACGTAATTTGCTGCTTTCTTTAATGACATACAAACATTTTTCTGTAAAAAATTTTGTGCTAGAAAACTAATGTTTGGGAATCTAAAATGTTTTTTGTACTGACTTGATAATGTAGAAATCATAAAATAAAACATCTATAACAAAGTTTGTACTAAAAAAATAGGGTGCCTAAAATTTCTGCACAGTACTGTACATCTGCTATCTATGGCATATTTGCCTAATTAGCCTCCAGGGCTGCAATCGAGGTGACTATTGCAAGTAGATCCACTGCATAATCTGGTTTATCGATATACTGTATACCTGCAGAGCTTGGTTCTTGAGCACTGAGCAGAATTTGCAGGTAGGCCACTAGATGGCAGCAGAGCCAAAGAGATGTCATTCATGTGTGCCTTGTCTCCACAGATGGTTACCAGAAGGCACCTCTTTCTTCTCAATTCTCATCATTGAAATATAAAAATTCATTCTTGTGAATGTGTGTTTTTGTGCAGGTTCTGCTAATGTCAATGACAGGAGCATGCTGGGGAAGAGGGACAGTGAGATGGCTATAGTGGTGGAGGACACAGAGATCCAGGACTCGCTCATGGATGGAGAGAGCTACCAGGCTGGCAGGTTTGCCCTGTCGCTACGTATGGAGTGCTTCAGGTGGGCTAATCTCACTCCATAACTGCATTCAAACTTCTTTTTTTAATGAGAAAACATTGTGTTTGACAACACAGTAGGTTACAATTATTTCAGTATTTACACAAAACACAATGGTTGGAGGGGGCATGGTGGCTTAGTGGTTGGCGCGTTTGCCTCGCACCTCTGGGGTTTGGGGCTTGATTCCCGCCTCTGCCATGTGTGTGTGTGTGTGCGTGCGCGCTTCAGGGGTTTCCTCCAGGTACTCCAGCTTCCTCCCCCAGTGCAAAGACATGTGTTACCTCATCAGGGTGTCCCTCGTCTTGTGCCCCAAGCGCCCCGTGACCCTGTGTAGGATATGCGGTACAAAAAATGGATGGATAGATGGACTGTTGGTTGGGATGAGATGCGATAATGAACTTTATACTGATAGCACTTGCTCATTTAGTGGATAAATGAGATTGTGTGTACGTGGTAGGGTTGTGCTTGGACTGCTTGGAGACTACAGCATGGACATCAGCGATCCCATCAGTGACAGGTTCTACAAGGAGATCTGGATGGTGACTGCAGCCAAAAACGCCAGTGTTTATGACAAGGTAAATAATACTGTAGATGAAGTCGTGCAACCACTCTCAACATGCTCTAAATAGTTAAGCCCATTAGGTCATTATTAGAACAGGCCCACTTTCATCAATGAGGTAAAATTAGTTCATCAATCAAGACTCTCCTTGAGCCAGCTGTTACTTGTACTCAAAAAGCTGCTTAGCACCGCCATCTGTGTTTGCTCCAGTGCTTTAAGTATATATGATGATACATGTATAATTGAATAATATAATTGATACATGAATAATCAGTTATTCATTTAGGTGACATCATCATTGTGTATTATGTCATTGACCATTGGCAATATTTAGAGTCAGCTTATACAGGTGCAATTCATTCAATTCAGATTATTAAAGTTACTGCAATTTTTGTTTTAAAAGATGTTTAGGTGACAATGAAATCGTAATGTGTGCGACGTACTTATATTATGCTAAGAAAACTAACTAAGAAAATCGCGTATTTCACACAAAATCACTTTCATTGCAAATATAATAAATCTAATAAAGTTACAAAAAAAAAAAAAAAAAATACAATCAAGTCTCTTTATATGTAGACGTTTCCAGCACCAAATTTTAAAAAATTTGTTACAGGATAGAAACAAATTCATTCTTTTTTTCCCGCTCCAATATCCAATCCACAATTTATTGCTGGATATAGATCGGGGGTATCGGATCGGTGCCATCTCTAATTGTAAGCATTACTGTCTTCTTCAATCTCCTCCTTAAAATTAATTAAAAAAGAAAAATCATGGCCCCTAGGGACCATTCAAATGATTAATAATTTTGTAATGTTTAAGTCTATAATATTAATAACATTGCCCTTGAATGTCATTTCAGATTTTAAGTGTTGTCAAACTGAAATATTGTGATCACAACTAATTGTCCGACAATGGTTTTGGCCTCTGTTTTCAGCAAACTGTTTTTAACTGAATAGCCTACAAGCCTTTAGTTATGTCTGAGGTCTGAATACTGATATGCACAATTTCAGTATTAAGTCCTCACTGTGATCACCTATGAATATGGCCCTATACTAATAGCACTGAGCGGTGGAGAATTCATTACAGATTGTGTGAATGTTGTGTGAGTAGGTATTCCGATGCTTACCCACGGATGCAGTGCTGAATTATAAGATCCTGAGGGAGTACATGTCCCGTTCCTGCATGGCCAATGAAGACCCCGTCCAAGCCTGCGCTGAGCTGAGGAAAGTCCGTGGCTTCCTGGTCCAGTTCCCTTTCTATTTCTTGTCTGAGGAAAACCTTTTCCCTTCCCTGAACTCTAAAGAAGGCATCATGCCTGTGGAGCTGTGGACCTAGCTCAGTGGCAAATGTATTCATTTATTCATTCGTAGGAATGAAGGGGGAATTACATAAAACACGAGGAACTCTTTGCTCACCTAACACAAGCTTAACTGTCAATGGAAGTTATGCACATTTGCACTCTATGTACTTTTGCTTCTTTGGTGAAACAAAAATTAACACATGGAACAGAACTTTACACTACCTCTTAAAGAAACCCTTATGTTAGCCTTAAACATTATTTTGAAAAGAATTTCATGCACTTCCCTTTCTTTTGTATTTAATAAGGTTTGAGCAAAGATATAATAAACAAGTATAACATTATTTTTTTTAATCAAAGAGCCTCATGTTACTGTAAATGATTAACCACATGCTGACCATAAATAAAGAATTTTTAACCTTTGTCTCTGATCAATCATGAAATAGGAACTGAAAGTAACGTTGCTACAGAACACCATATTATTACCAAGCTTTATTATTTATAATTTAAAATCACAGTATATCTACAAACCGCCTTTTTTTTTTTTTTTACAAAATAGATTTATGATATGCTTATTTTATATATTAAATAACTTAATATTACTTATTGTAATACTATTATTATGAAGATTTTGCACAGTTAACTTGAACACACAGAGGTATATTCACTGTCTTGTCTGTAGCTTGAAGACTGTCGCTTGCTGTGTCACAATGCCAGATGCACATGACAGACATTTATAAATCCAGCAACTCAGGAGCAACTTTGGAGATTATGTAAAGAAGAAAGACACTGGCACAAAGACAAACAAATCAAAGACAGACCGAGAAAACCTCTATGGCTTTCATGTCAGTTAAGGGTTAGACATACAAGAACACATACTGGCGCTAAAACTCTGTCAGCATAACCATTGCATTTGGATCTCAAATTACGATTCTGTTACATTTCCTGAGGGCTCACACCATCTACTCTTTGTGTGACTACATTACTAACACTAAGGCTTACAGAGATCTTCCTCCAATAGCTATAAGTTCTCAGATGCAGCCAAGCAAGAATGGCTTGCTTACAAAGTACCCATCAGATACTAAACCATGACGAATATAAATCAACATTTCATTCAGTAATGGTGATGAATTCATAACACATAAAGGTGAATGGTTCTTTTATGGACTCCTATTAAACCACAGATGGAAGCTTGCTTTCAAAATGGCCTCGGAACCAACAGTTTCAGGGGAGCCAATTGAAAAAAAAAAAACCCAAAAAATGAATTTTTAATGGAATATAGATTTCTCTTTACATTTGCATACTTCAACAATGCATATTTTAAGCATGTTCAAATACATATACAGTGCCCTCCACTAATATTGGCACCCTTGGTAAATATGATTAAAGAAGGCTGTGAAAATTTGTCTTTATTGTTTAACCTTTTGATCATTTGTTTCAAAAATTCACCAAAATACTCTGCTCTCATGGTTTATCCAAAAAAAACCTCTTATCTAAAGATCTAAAAATATAGGTGCAACAATTATTGCCACCCTTTTAGTCAATATGCCAACGGTTAAATATGGTGGTGGCTCTTTAATGTTTTGGGGCTGTTTTTCTGCCAGAGGACCTGGACATTTTGTTAGGATACATGGCATCATGGACTCTATCAAATATCAACAGATATTAAATGAAGACCTGACTGCATCTGCCAGAAAGCTTAAAATGGGCCGTGGTTGGATCTTCCAGCAGGACAATGATCCAAAACATACATCAAAATCAACAAAAATGGTTTACTGACCACAAAATCAAGGTCCTGCCATGGCCATCCCAGTCCCCATAGAAACCCATAGAAAACCTGTGGGGTGAACTAAAGTGAGTCCACCAGCGTGGACCTTGAAATTTGAAGGATCTGGAGAGATTTTGTACGGAGGAATGGTCTCAGATCCCTTGCCATGGATTCTCCAACCTCATCAGGCATTATAGGAGAAGACTCAGAGCTGTTATCTTGGCAAAGGGAGGCACAAAGTATTGACTAAAAGGGTGCCAATAATTGTTGCACCTATATTTTTAGATCTTTAGATAATATTTTTTTTTGATAAACCTGTGTTTTGTTTGCAACTGTTTGATATCCATGAGAGCAGAGTATTTTTATGATTTTTTTTTTAAACAAAAGATCAAAAGGTTAAACAATAAAGACAATTTTTCACAGCCTTCTTTGCTCATATTTACCAAGGGTGCCAATATTAGTGGAGGGCACCATATCTTCCCCATATGTAGCTATCACTTTGTTTAATAGGCAGGAGTCTTCATTGGATATTACTTCAATAAGGCAAGGCGCTAAAGTTGGGGAATGAGCAGAAAGAATTCTTTCTGACAGCATATACTTGGGTGCTTGAGTGTAAGTATGCTTGAACTTATGGTCCCTCAAATGTCAATGAGGTCATCACCACTCTCATCGCTCTCCACGGTCAACTGTCGAGTCCACCACTTTTTAACCTCTGACCCCGAGGAGGCCTCGTCGTTTACTGGGTTCATCTTGCACACTATGGACTTCACGCTGGTGCGTCCTAATGGAGACAGCAAGCACATCAATCAGCAGGACTCATATGAAAGAAGCATATGAAACACAAAGACACAACTTTCAGTGTAATCATACTGCCTGTTGTGAGCACACCCTTATCAGCGTATTTTAAATTCAATCATCTGTGATATACTTGTACAGAATTCCATCTTTTTTTCTCCCTTTCAGCATTAAAGGAACAGGATTTGAAATTAAGCAATCAAGATGTGACTGAAGTGTAGACTTTTAGCCAAGTGGGTTTCATTCAAGAGGTTTAATAAAAATATTACATTAACCATTTAGGAATTACAGCCTTTTTTTTACATTTTCACAGGCAAGTAATTGGAAAATTGAGTGATAAGCAGTTTCATGGCCAGGTGTGGCCTGCTTCCTTGTTATTTCATGACAAATTAAGGAGATAAAAAGGTCTGTGTTAGAGTCTCCCTCTCGCTACGCTGCTAGCAGAGGCTAGCGAGTAGCGCACTTCCGCATTCCACGCTTCGTAGTAGCGCGAGCTTCATTCACAAAAACCCGCTGGACTATGCAGTCATAGACTCTAGTTTTGTTTACTTCAACATGTGCTCGTTTGTTTTTGGTTTAGGTCATGTCTCTGCCCCCGTTTGCACATTGGTCCGTTTGTTTTGGTTCGTGTCATGTATCCGCCCATGTTCATTCATTGGTTTTCCGTTTATTGTTTGATTATGAGTTTCAGGTGTTTTGTGTTTTATCTCGTTTGTGTTTGATTACCCTCTTTATTTAAACCCCTACCCGTTTCCGCTTCCTCGCGGAGTATTAAGCAGATATAGATATATGTAGATTTAAGTAAAGTAGAGTTCTTTCTAGCATGTGCTGTAGGCCTGCTATCTTCTCACTTTCTCTCGCCCCTAGTTCAGGATTCCTAGACCATAGCCCATAGCTTCCTATTCATAGTTCCCAGTCCATAGCTCATCAGTTCTTAGCTCCTCGTTCGTGATTTCTATACCATAGCCTAGCTTCATGCGTTCGCTCTGTTTAGTTTTGCTTTGTTCTTATGTTCACTCTTTTTTGGAAATTACTGCCGGATGGAGTATCTCGTTTTGGATTATTACCTTACCCTGTGATGGATTATGGTTTGTGTTATGTTCCATTATTTTTGAATGAACTGTTCCTATTAAACTGACTATTTCCCCTGCGCATGTATCCTGTCTCCCTCCGTCTGATATTGTAACAGTCTGGAGTTGATTCCAAGCGTTGAAATTGCTTTTCATGGGAATATTAACGGTACCTACATACTGCCTTTAAAACTCATTAATAAGCATTGCATAAATATTTATATAATATTATTGAGATACTGTGTTACTGAAGTTTTTTTTTGTTTAGCTTAATTTTACTAATAGCACATTCATGACACTTTGAGAAAGTCGCAAGAAACACCTCTGTTTGAAAAACACCTTAGTTCGAGGGCATTAAAATCCTTAATTTGGCTGGCATATAGGCTTCATAAATAAGAAGCTATACAGGAATGGGGCTAAGAAATAGATACCGTAAGTACACATAAGGTCCATATGGTCAGATGGCTGGTGGACACATTTTTGCCAATACTTTATTACAGTATCTACTTCTGATAGGAGCTTGGAATTGAAGTCCATTTGTATTAAAATGATTATGGAGCCCCATGCCAATTATAGCTTCTTATTTCTGAAACCCACATGCTAGCCAAATGAATGATTCATTACCCTCAAACTAAAGTGATCATCTGCCACACCTGCTTCAAAAATGCAGGCTCTTTATTAGTACCTAGAATGATCTCTTGTGTCTGCTGCGTCTTAAGACCTTTATTGTTAGTGAAATGGTTGTAGTTCTGGATTTGCATTATATAGTTGTGTATTTAAAATGTTTTACAGAGTTCAGTAAGTGTCCTTTGATATCCCTTATGGTTTAAAGTACGTTTTCAGTACACACGTTTCTTTTCTCCGTACAGGGAAAATTGTTGAAATTCTGGTTTTTGATAATATCCATACAATACCAATGCTATAACTCTTGTGAACACCAATGAGAGAAGTAAATGATGGATCCTTGGTGTATGGTGCTAACCTGTGGGCAGTCTCCACTGGCCCAGCTTCCTCTGAGGCCGTTCTGCAGAGTCTTGCCTGTAGCTGCTGCGGTCTGACAGAGTGGGGCTCAGCAGAGTCTGCAAGCCACTGCTTTGCTGGGGAATGGCACCATGTAAAGCCATTAAATCGTACACTTATTTCTTTAAGAGCAACATGTGTGTGTGTGTGTGTGTGTGTGTGTATGTGAGTGCAAGTTGGGTACCTCTGGCTGTGTGGGGTTGTCCTGGTTGTTGGTGTTGGCTTCATCACTAGGGACAGTAGTTTCAATACTGGGTGGGTTGAGTAGACGACGCAGGTCCTGCTTCTGACTCTCACGCAGACTCAGAATGATGCTGCATGACTGCTGCTGCTTCTGAGGGAAGAGAATGAGAACAGTGTGATACACAGCATTAACATGAATTTACATCTTCTGATTGACATTCCATAATCTGATTTATGCATGTCAACAACCATTTGTCTCATCTGGGTTCAATGCCTTTTGTTTTTTTTGTCATGGCCATTGACAATAAAGGTATTTTACATGTATGCAGCCTCATATTTATAGCCCAGGAAAAAGGGAAATGCTAAAGCCAACACAGAACAATACAGTTTCTAGGATGATAATACTTTGACTCTAATAATACCTATGGGCTGTATTTGGAGCGATGAAAGTTCAATCGTTATGTCAATAATTCGTTGTTAATAGTTAGTTAATTAGAAAGTTATTTAGAGATGGGCTCTGCAATGGCTTAAGTTGGTTTTCTGAGCTCCATATTCAGTCACTCAATCACACACTTTTAGTAATTGCTTTATCTTGTATCTGAAGCCTATCCCTTGAACACTGGCCATGAGGCAAGAATACAGCCTGAACACTCACACACTCACATAATGGTTCACACCTAGAGGCAATTTATCTTAGCCAATCCACCTAGTGGAATTTTTGGAAGATGGTAGGAAACCGAAGAACCATGAGGAAACCCAAACAGACACGGGGAGAACAGTCACAGCAACTCACAGACAGTAACCGGAAATCAGAACTGAACCAGGGACACTGGAGCTGTGAGGTGACAATGCTACCCGCTGTGCAACCATGCTACCACTCCGCATTCAAATAATGCACATCAGCTGCGTGTAGTTCAGACCTCTGAGGTTGTCAGCTCTTTCTTCAGTAAAAGTGTCTGAAACGTTTTTTTTTTTTTTCCCCAAAATCATCTTAACATAAGCACTTGCCTTTAAGATTGGAAAGAATCAGGGACAGAAAATGCAGACTGAATAAGCAATTCAGTTTTCTATTTGCTGTCAAATGTAATAGCAAGATTAAAAGTAAAAAAAAAATATATATGATGACATGAATGAGAAGATAAGAAGAACTGAAATAAATCTAATAGGAGTCTAATATATTGCTAACTATTACTACACCAGCCTAGGTATTAAGGTTAATGGCATCGTGGTAACAACGTAAAGTATGTGAAAAGAGATTTCAGGGTCAAATAATCAACAGAGGGGTGGGACCTAAAGGGTATGTCTATTGTATCATTAGCTATAACCTCTAGAGAAGCTCATTTTTCAGAGCTTGAGGCACCAACAATGTATTGGTACAGAACCTTTGTGTGACAGTGTGTGTATGTGACTTACAGCTCGGATGCGTTTCAGGCACTTCTTCAGCCACATGCGGATGGTCTGCTTGGCTACCTCCTCCTCAATTGTGTATTCCAGCTGCTCTCTTGCCAGCAACTCTTCCAGTTGCAGACTTTTCCTGATGTCCACTGAGCGGTATGACAGCATGCTGACAGACACACACAGTTTTGCCACATTAAGCTTAAATGCAAATCCTTACAAGCAGTACGGTCAATATCATATTCTCAATATCAAGCTGTTCAGTTCTGTAATGTCTCCTTGAAGGACTAATCTCAATCATTATGTTTTATGTTGAATAAAATGAAAAAATAAAAGACAACAATTTAACAAACCATTATCAAAAATCACATCTACAGGTACATTATCATTACCTAGGTTCAGATCATATTGTAATGGAGGAATGGTGACCGGCACGTGAGTGCAATCCAACGCCCTTCAGCTCATCACCCGGAAATTAATAAAAGTCCACCATCTTTAAGGACATACCAACGCTTAAAATGCACTTCTTAAAATAGAGGAATCAAGGAGAGATGAGATAGAAGGCTTTTTTTTTTATTGTAGTGCAAACACTCACCGTCCACATTATTAGGAACACCTGTACACCTGCACATTCTAAACAGCCAATCATGGGGCAGCAGCAGAATGCAAAAAATCATGCAGGTACCGGTCAAGAGCTTCAGTTATTGTTCACATCAAACATCAAAATGAAGAAAAAGTGTGATCTCTGTGACTTTGGCATGATCCTGGCATGGATATTGGTACCAGATGAGCTGGTCTGAGCATTTCAGAAAATGCTGATCTCCTAGAATTTTCACACACAACACTCTGTAAAGTTTACTTCAATGGTGCGAAAAACAAAAAACACAGAGTGAGCGACAGTTCAGAAGAGATCAGAAGATCAGAAGAAAATGGCCAGATTGCTCTGAGCTGCCAGGAAGGATATAGTAACTTGAATAATCACTCCAAATCAATGGAAACAGATGAAAGCCTTGGATAAAAGCCAATTGAAATGTTTCAAGACTTAGCTTAAAATATGCGCATGAGAAGTCAGTAAAATTTAATATAAAATAAAACATCAGCATTTGTGTTTGATGTACATGTACAATAATTTGCGATGCAAATTGTGGAGTTTTCGCTTTTTTTTGCGGAAAACTACTTGAATTGGCGAAACTGCAATTGCCTTTCGCAGTGATGTTTGTTGATAAATGAATCAAAGAGGGCTTTGGCTGAATGCACATTGTGATGATGTCATATGATGCGTCTTGGCCCAAATCTGCGGAAATTCTGCAGTCTTTTTGAAAAACTGCAAGCTCCTCCGAATTAATTTCTGCGATCACAAAATCTCGAAATCCCGGAGGGACTGATTTATTATTTAGTGTGTATATTCAGATTTGTCCTGTTGCCCTGTCATCAACAAGTGAAGTTTCCTTAGAGTGACAGCGGATGTCTCGTTTGGTGAATGTTTGTTCTCAAGTCCTCCTGTCCTTATTTTCTTTTCTCATTCTTTCTTTGTGTACAGAGGGAGGAGCTGAGAAGTGAGGAAAGGAAGCAAGGAAAGGAAAGGAAAGGAAAGGAATGGAGGAGGTGCAATTTAAGAAATTTAAGTCACCTTTCCTCCAAATTATATTATTATACTGTTATTATACTTCATTTCCTTACTATTTATGTTGCTAATATTTGAGCTGAAGAGAAATTATACTGGGCATAAATTCAAAATTCAGAAGCTAATGGGACATGAAGCTATGAATAGGACATGAGGGTTAAACAGAAGGCATAACCACTAAAAGAACAGATGAGCCGTTTAAGGTGGACTTGAAATTAATGAAGATTTTATGCTTTAACATTCAATTAAACCATGTATCCATTAAATAGAAATAACACCCACTGACTGCTGAATGGTCCTGCATGGTGCATGCCTACCTCAACACATCATGGAAGGTAACATCTCCACCAATGTGCAGTCGCTCCATCTCATAGCACATGTGCTTAAAGAGCAGCTTGTCTTTGTCCAGGTCCACCTCCAGCCGGCCCCTGAGCAGTCGCAGGAGAAATTTCACCCTCGAAGTGGGGATCACGCCCTGCCCAACAGAGTAACGCTCATATTAACATGACCTCATTTCACAAGGGGTCACTAATATTGCTGAACAAACTGGAACACTGGTCCTAGATCAATTCTCAAGGTGATTACAGTGCACTGGCTACAACCAAAGCTTTCTAACCCCTATCTGAGGAAATACAACAATTCTCTCTAAACTTAGTTCAATAAGCATTATGAGTTTCATAATTCCTTTTTGCTGATGGGATCTATGTATATTCTGCTATGCCTATATGTTATATGTTACTGCAGAACAGCTGGCTTATTCATTACTGGCCATCTTATTTACGAATCATAAACCTGTCTGCTCCTATAGCAGCTCTTTGTGTGACAGTTCATCGACACGTCATGAGGATTTGCTCTCAATAAGCCTGCTAATGAAAATGCCAGCTCCTCTTCTACCTCTCTGTGACAGACAGTAATAACTACCATCACTCTAGAGGTGAGAATGTCAATGCCTCCAAAGATCTCATTTGCAAAGTTGGTCTTAGAGGGTGCACACTCTGACATTAACCTCGGATCAATGGAACAACTCCACCCTACCTCCCTCTTGTCATCCACCATGTTCCAAATGATCTGAAAGTGCCGCAGGTCATTGTAGCTTAACAACTGATCCTCCTCCGTGGAGTAGAACAAAGAAAAGTTCTCCACGATGATAGCTGGGGGAAGGCAGGGAAAAACAGTGGGACGGTAAATGTTTGAAGAGCTCTCTCAACGCCCTCTGCATTCACAGCACTAGGGGAAAGTGTAGGTATTGCAAAAAATAGCACACAGACATGACTCATCCTCCCAGGAGGGCAGACACAAAGGGCTGGCCTGGAACCAAATTTGCTCAGAATCTCATTCACATTCTGCTGGGACATCCTCCCAGTACTAATCCGTAATATTCTCAAATAGGAAAGATGATTCTATCACTAAGAGAAAGAAACTTAATCACTTCAAGGACAAGGGGTGCTAATAATACTCCCTAGCTGTCGGGAGAGACTGAGGCGTGTTATTGTATTTCATTAGCTAGTTTGGCTAATGCCAGACAGAGAAGGAAATGAGACAGGAAATTGAGTTGGGGGAAACTGAGCGTACCAACGAGCAGGTTCAGCATGATGTAGGCGATGATGACATAGAATGAGCAAAAGTAGATAAGGGCGCCGGCATAGTTGCCACAGTCTGTCTCCCAGTAGCGGTGCTTGTCTGGTGTGCAGAACGGAGGCTGTACCTGCAGAACCAGTCCAGTAAACACACACTCAACACAGGGAACCCAGAAAGCAGGGCAGGACCAACCTGAAAGGAATTTCTTAAGGATTTGGTCTGCCACTTACTGTCATATTATAGTCATTAACCATGAAAAATGACAGTGACAGATGGTTTTCTCTGAAAGTTATGTGCATACTAAATTATACATATTATCAGTTCTCCGGTGTTCTATGGATGCTGAGAATCTCAAGGTCTTAACCCTGGAGTGAGCACACAGAGATAACTGTTGGCTTACCATGCAGTCATGCATAATCTTATTCCAGTCTTCACCTGTGACGATGCGGAACAGCACCGTGATGGCCTTCCCTGCAGTGGAGAAGTTTGCGTGCCTGACAGAGCGAAAGAGAGAGAAATAAAGGAGTAAAGGGAAGCGCAGGAATAAGAGAAAAGCATCCCACATTCCTATCCCACAGTCTCACTATGATAAGCAAAAAAATATCTCTAAACAATATTTAAGAAAACATTTCAGACAATGTCAGTAGTACCAAAAAGGACTGTCATTTCCACCAGCGCTAGTGTTCCAAATCGCACAAAAAGCTTGCTGACACTGCATAATCGTCGCTGCCTTAGTACCTGTTAATGTTCTCTCCATATTTGACAGTGCCAAAGAGCACCACTCCGGCAAAGGCATAACAAAGGAGCAGCAAGAACATGCCCACTATGATGAAGAAGCTCTTGTACATGCTCACCACCACCGTCAGCAGAAGCATCTTCAGAGTCACCTAAATACACGCACACACACACACACACACGCACACACACACACACACACACACACACACACACGCACGCACGTTTTGTTTGGTACTGTTAAAAGATTATTTCACAACATTTTTAGTTCTTATTGAAGATAACATACATTTTACTCACATGCTTTCCACATATGGTGAAAAACCTCAGCACTATCACACAAGTGCCCATCATGTAGGTATAAGCATTCTGAGGAAGCGGAAAAACACAAATGTAATCTTTTTACAGCAAGAATTTACTTTGATTCATATTTCGCATCAAGGTCAGAACAGTGTAACACTTGTGCAAGCTCTTTTTTTTTTTTTTTTTTTTTTACCAATAAAGCAAAGTGCAGAATGATCCATATGACGCCGAGTGACGTAACCAGCAGGTCATATCTGTTCCTCCTGCTCTGCCAGTAACCAGCCGGTGACATGGCTATCAGCTTCATAGTAACCTGTTAGCACATCACAGCCATGGCTGAAAAATGTTTGGGCACAGCAGCTACACCTTTACCAATTACCGACACGTACTATGTTGTATAACCCAAAAGTAAAATCTACCTCTAGGACGAAGATGAAGGTGAAAACTACAGACATGGTTGCCAGGGGAAACGTCACTGGGTCATCCACATCCCACTGAAATGTACACCAGAAAAATGACACTGAATATCTAAAGCAAACTGGTGGTTGATAATGAGTCAGCAGACAATTTCTCACCTTAACAGACAGTAGAACAGACTGGGCTAAGACCAGCACTGCTATGCCTCGCTTGAAGAAAGGGTGCTGCGTGATGTCATACATCTTGGCACGGAGGCCACCATTTTCTACAAAGGGAAAAGACGACTGAAATGTCTGCACTTACATATTGATGTCCAAGCATAAAACACATCTAAAAGCAAGTGATAGCTGAAAGGGTATGTTCTTGTCACTATGGGCTGTATTCAGAGTCGGTGACTTAGATCCAAAAGTTGTGTAAATTTTTACCCAGGGAAAGTTACATGTATTCAGAGATGGGTTATACTTAAGTCAATTTTATTAGCTCCTCATCTAGATTATGCAAATGACCAGATGGAAATCATGGTTCACTCCTCCAAGCTTGCCAGAGATGGAGTTTCACAATAGCATCTACACAACTACCTTTAAACACAAGCATTATGCTTTTATGAAAATAAATAAATAAATAAAAAAATCAGGGAAAGAAAATGCACTCTGAAGAAGAAAATAACTTTTTTTTTCTTTGCTGTCAAATGTAATATGATGTAAGATAATCAAGAGACAATGAAAAAAATAAAAATTAAATACTAATATGATGATTTTAAATGAGAAGATGGCAAGCATTCAGCAGCTTATAAAATAGCACTTGATCCAGCACATCCAATTATTTTGCATTATATTTTTTTATTATACTGTGCCCCGACAGTTACTCATGTACTTAATTAAGCCATGAGATACTAAATCAAGATCAAGAAATCATAATGTGTGTGTGAGATATAAGCTATTTTTATATTTATGTATGTAATGCATATTAATACATACAGTGCCCTCCACTAATTTTGGCACCCGTAGTAAATATGAGCAAAGAAGGCTGTGAAAATTGTCTTTATTGTTTAACCTTTTGATCTTTTGTTAAAAAAATTCACAAAAATACTCTGCTCTCATGGATATCAAACAATTGCAAACACAACACAGGTTTATAAAAATATATATATATTTGTTAAATATAGGTGTGCAACAATTATTGGCACCCCTATGAATTCATATGAGAAAAATATATTTGAAGTATATTCCCATTGATATTTTCTTTTAGTACACCACAGGTATAAATATGAGGTAACACATTCCCAAATTCCCTTAGTCATTCATAATAATGGGTAAGACCAAGGAATACAGCTGTGATGTGCAGCAAAATGTTGTTGAGCTTCACAAAATGGGTAGTGGCTATAAGAAAATAGCACAAGCATTGAAAATGCCCATTTCCACCATCAGGGCAATAATTAAGAGGTTTCAGTCAACTGGAAATGTTAGAATCAACCTGGAATTGGACGTGTGTCTATACTGTCTCAACGCACTGTGAAGAGGATGGTTCGAGTGGCCAAAAAATCACAGCTGGAGAATTGCAGAAATTAGTTGTGTCTTGGGGTCAGAAAGTCTCCAAAACTACAATCCGAAGTCACCTACATCACCACAAGTTGTTTTGAAGGGTTTCAAGAAAAAAAGCCTCTACTCTCATCCAAAGACAAACTCGAGCATCTTCAGTTTGCCAGACACTACTGGAACTTGAAATGGGATCGGGTTCTACGGTCAGATGAAACCAAAATAGAGCTTTTTGGCAATAAACACCAGAGGTGGTTTTGGTGCACACAGAGAGGTAGCCATATGGAAAAGTACGTCATGCCCACGGTTAAATATGGTGGTGGCTCTTTAATGTTTTGGGGCTGTTTTTCTGCCAGAGGACCTGGACATTTTGTTAGGATAGATGGCATCATGGACTCTATCAAATATCAACAGATATTAAATGAAAATCTGACTGCCTCTGCCAGAAAGCTTAAAATGGGCCGTGATTGGATCTTCCAGCAGGACAATGATCCAAAACATACATCAAAATCAACACAAAAATGGTTTACTGACCACAAAATCAAGGTCCTGCCATGGCCATCCCAGTCCCCTGACTTGAAACCCAATCTTGGCAAAGGGAGGTAGCACAATGTATTGACTAAAAGGGTGCCAATAATTGTTGCACACCTACATTTAACAAAGATATTTATTTTTGGTTAAACCTGTGTTGTGTTTGCAGCTGTTTGATATCCATGAGAGCAGAGTATTTTTGTTAATTATTTTTAACAAAAGATCAAAAGATTAAACAACAAAGACAATTTTTCACTGCCTTCTTTGTTCATATTTTACCAAGGGCACTGTACATACATACACAAGCAGCCGTGTAACTCATCTCTGAATACGTGTAACTTTCCATACATACTTTCCATACATAATACATATTTACACATTAACTATTGGCCTCAAGTGGCATTCCATAGTTTTTTACAGCCCAAACATAAATTTCGGTATGACATATTGTGGTTAAATCAAACTGTCAGACAATGGCAGCTGAATACTGATCTGCACAATTTAGGTATTAAATTCTCACTTTGCATGGAAAACCCAACAGCAAAAATAAATAAATAAATACAGCCCTATGTGATTAATGATGCAAACATCATATCAGAGATGTATGTAAATAGAGAGAGAAAAATGCTATGAATGGCAGGTAACACACTATTATATGTCTAATTTAAACATTGTACACCTTGAGAAAATTACAACCAGCTCATTCCATGAGCTCACATTTGTTTTGAAATGCACCATCATTTGTTAGACCCAGGGTCTCAGTGCATTAGGAAATAGGGCATATAGAGAATTCATGACAAGTCACTACGCTTGAACAAAGAATCGATATGATTCGTGTCACTAGTGCTAAGGTATTGATTTATTTATTTATTTTTGCTGGTCTCCAGCGGCAGGCAAACTCGCCCTGAGAAAAAAGTATTTTAATCCCACTGCTGCCCTCAGCTCTTACCAGAGCAGACTGCTAAACTCATTTAAATCCCATTTAGAACTAAATATATATAAAGAAATAAAGTAATTAAAGAAAGAAAGAAAGAAAGACCATGGCAATGATTTAAATGCCTGCTACGTTGTTGTGTCTCTAAAAAGAATGAATGAATACCCTATATTTCCTTCTGTTAACAGATAGTCATAGGGTTGGAAGGAAAACAAACCGATTAAAATAAAGAAAATAAGAGCGCAATTAGTGGCAACTTTCACAGGTTTGCTTCGTGTTATATCATTATTTTGCTATTTGTAGACACCGTTGTCTATTTGGGCTGGTTTACCATGTCAGCATCTCCAGCTTGTCTCCCCCTTATTTGATCAAGTTGATTTCAGTCAAAACTCAATACTTAACCGTGCACCGCTGTGCAGAGGCATAGCTGAGTGCAACTTAATAAGAGTGAGCCTGCAAACAGCTCCCCTAACAATCAGCACACACAGTGTGTGGAGACATGGAGGGATTTGCTCACTCGACTCTCTAAAGTACACTAGGCCCATGGGAAAGAATGCTGCAAGCATTTGCATCTTCTACACTGAAGGTAAATGGGATTTTTCCATCTCAATGTGTAATTGTCTTGGGGGTGCACCCTCAGGTAGGTGTGATGAGTGCTCAACTTTATTCAGTGCCTAGAATCTGAAGAGAGCTGATTAAGCACTCTTGCACTCTCAGTGAGAGCCTGGGGATGACTCATTAGTGGTGAAGAGAGTAAGAGAGAGAGAGAGAGAGAGAGAGAGAGAGAGAGAGAGAGAGAGAGAGAGACCTGGACGTGGGGGAAGGTGCAGTGGCTGAGCAATCTTTAGCCTGCTCTTCAGATCTTCCCATCTCCTCTGGTCCACTGTCAGCAGAGCTGTACCCTGAACAAATGCACAGAACAGAAATATACACCTAGACAAACTCCCCACACCAGCATGTCCAGAATCTATACTAAAAAAATCCATTTAAATCCTTTTTATCATGATCATAGCTTACCTTGTTTTCATTAAAGTTAGCTATTACAACCCCCACAAACAGCGTAAGGCCAATCATACAGCCCAGGAACACAAAAACGTGGATGTAGATGCCGTGGGTCTGCAATAAGAGTCAAGCACAACATCACTCAGTGTCTGCTTCACGTGAGTTTAAGGCCCAGTCCTAATGTTCAGGTAGAAACCTACCGGATCCACTCTATGTATGATCACATCTCTGACCTCCACCCATCCCTTCAGAGACAAGACCTCAAAGAGAGCCAGCATGGCATTGCCAACATTGTCAAAGTTGAAGTTGCGAGGGTTTGCCCTGGAAACACACATAAGCAGGAACTGGTTACAGGTGAACACAAGCCAGAGTCGAAATTTCAGGAAGTACAAATCCCAAACCTAGTACAAATCCCAGGCTCATGAGTGAACTGAAAACAAAACATTACTAGAAAAGCTTTCTGGATAGCATCTCATAACTACTTATTCTATAATGGGCTGACACATTTTTGCGGTGCCCAAGAGCGGACCATCTGATGCAAAAAGAAGTCTCCGAGAACCCCAAAATTTCATCACAGGATCTGCTAGTAAGTCTTGCAACTGTTGGTGTCAAAGTGCATGCGTCTACAATCAGAAAGAGATTGCACAAATTTGACCTGCATGGGAGGCGTGCCAGGAAAAAGCCTTTGCTGTCTAAAAAGAACTTTAGAGCAAGACTACAGTTTGCCAATGAGCATATAGGCAAAGACCAGGCCTTTTGGAATAATGTGCTCTGGACAGACGAATCAAAGTTAGAGTTGTTTGGCCACAGTAACAGCAGACATGTGTGCAATACTGGCTTCTGAGGCCAAGGGTATACTTACTTTTTCCACCAAAGAATATTCATATTTATTATCTATAAATATCTATTGATATTTCTGTTGAATAAATGATTGAAAAAGCTCATTTTCCTTGTGGTTTTGTTCAAGTATATACACATGTTTCAAAGATGATCAAATGTTTGCTTGTCCAAAATAAAAAGTCAACAATTTCCATGGGGTGTACTTATTTTTTCACATGACTGTATTTATCACATTACTGGCTAAAATATCTTATCCAGTTTTAGATGCCAAAATGAGACTTTTGCTGTTATGTGTATTTTTAATGGCACTGCAGCAATATACAGTAAGACCTAAAATGGATATAAAATGTCTACACACCCCTGTTAAAATGGCAGGTTTTTGTGATGTAAAAAAACTAAACCAAGATAAATCAGGGCAGAAATTTTTCCACCCTCAATGTGAAATTACACCATATAAAAATTAAGTGAAAAACAATCAGAAACTTTTTAGAGAAAAAATTAAAAAGTTAACAATAACCTGGTTGCATAATGTGCATACCCTTTTATAATTGGGGATGTGGCTGTGTTCACAATGAACCAATCACATTCAATCTCATGTTCAAAAGTAATTATCCTACAACGGTCATCAATTACATTATTCTGATTAACCCCAAATAAAGACCAGCTGTTTCTGTAGGATTTTCTTCACATCTTCTTGGTTTCACTCGACTCCTGAAGCCATGGGCCACAAAGAGTTTACAAAGCATGCATGGTATCTCACTTCTTGAACGGTATCGATCAGGAGAGGGGTATAAAATAATTTCCAAAACATTATAATGTTTATAAACCATAGAACACCGTGAAGGCCATCATCAACAAGTTGAGAAAATGGAGCACCACAGTGACATTACATAGAACGGGACGTCCCTCCAAAATTGATAAAAGGATAAGAAAAAAAAAATACTTACCAGGGAGGCTGCCAAGAGACCAATGGCAACATTCAAAGAGCTGCAGGAATATCTCCAAGTACCAATTACTTTCTGCATCTGCATGTCTGGGCCAAAGGGTATGGTGGCTAGACGGAAGCCATTTCTCACAAAAAAACATCCAAGCTCAACTAAATCCATAAAACCATGTGGCAAAATGTGTTATGGTCTGATGAGACCAATTCTAAAAGGTATAATAATTCCATAATTATGTCTGGTGCCAGTACACGTCGATTTTAGTGCAAGACATTCAGGTGCCCGCTAATAAGCTGAAGATGAAAAGGAATTTCATCTTTCAGCATGACAGTGACCCAAAGCATATATCCAAATCAACAAAGGAATGGCTTAACCAAATAAAGATCAATGTCAGATCCCAGATCTGAATCCAAATAAAAATCTGTGGGTTGACCTAAAGCAGGCTGTGCACAGTAGATGCCCTTACAATTTGACAGATCCAGAATCTTTTTGCAAGAAAGAGTGGGAAAATTTTTGCCAAGTCAAGATGTGCCACGCTGATAGACTCTTACCCAGTAGAGTGGTGTAATGAAAGTGAGTGGTGTAGTAAAATCAAAAGGTGCTTCAACTAAGTATTAGTTTAGGGGTATGCACACTTACTAAGTTTTTTTTAGTTTTTTTTCCCTAAAAAAGTTTCTGATTGTTTTTCATCACGTTGCTTTACATCATTTTAACAGGGGTGAGTAGACTTTTTATATCCATTGTATAATATCAGAATATGGATTCTAAAGCACACTGAGTTGCTTTTATGTTCATCATGTGGGCTCTAGCTGTCACATCACTCAATTAGGCATCACAGCTAGACGCTTCACTACACAATGGTAATAATACACCAAATATTTAGCAATATCAAATTCTTCTGTAGGTCATTACCACACTCTGGGTACCCAAAATCCAGGTTTCCTCTCTCCTGGTCTGAGCTTTAGGTTGAGGTTTTTAGAGATGCTGACATTGATTCTGAAAATGCCACGGCAGTCTTTCTGCAAGGGTTTACAAAGCCAAATGAAACATTTCAGTCCAAGTAAGTGCATTAATAAGATGTTAATACAGTTAAAAGGAATAATGTATTCAGTCCTACCTCTTCGATTATATGAGGATCATTACATTTGGCAAGCTTCCCAGCAAAGAGCTGCACCCCGAAGCTTGCAAATACCAGCATTAATGTCAGGAGAAGAATGGACACCTGTGTGAACAAAAGAAAAGCTATATTTTAGATGATATTCCCACAGAATAGATGTACACTGAATGCCAAGCAGCCACATTTAGGATGGCTTTAGCAAGGAAATCTGCCCGTAGAGGTAATATCTGACTTCATAAAATGTGTAGTGACACTGGCAATGGTTCATCAATGTTGCATACGATCAGATCTGATTGTCAAACAAGTATATACAAATGCCATGGACAGTTTCCTCATTGTATCAACCTCACTGTCATGAAATCACACAGTTTTGGATCCAAGAGCACGGTTGAATTGATCGAAAAATATCACAAACAATCAAAACAAAAGGGCAACAATCAACAATCATGAACCAGGCGAAGGGTTGGCAAGGTACAATGTACATATACAGCTCAGTAACATCACAGGGCTATGAAGATGGAAGAAAGTGTGTGCAAAAGTCCATAGTTTATACAGGTTTGTTTCTAATGTTGTGCATGATTAGTAATCAGGTGAGCATAAACAAGGTTAGGTTGCTTGCATGTGTTCTGGTTGCTCATGTGGTTGTTCGGAGTTTAGAATTCGTCAGCTGACTGGGAATTGTGGGAAACACAGATGATTTATTCAAGTGCTTCAAATGAAGTGGGCAACATTTTAACAACCTGAAAAAATGTCTGCTTAGCAATTAAATAATCAAACTCAATATCATCAATAATTATAAGAAGTATAGTAATTAGAGTAGTAGGCATAAAAATAAAATTCGAAAATAACATTGGTAACCATAAGTGTAATAATCTTAGTAGTAAAAGTAGATAATAGGGTCAACATGTAATTGGATATGTAAACAGGAATGCACAGACATGGGTAGTTACAAATTTAGTTGAGTAATAAGTGCATTTATGTACAAAAGTGCATGTACAAGTGCTGCTTTAGGCTAAGGACCTAGATGTTGAGCCTCTGGCACATAAACCATATGTCTGGGCTTTTCAGAGACGTTTGGCTATCATTGTGAATTTTTTGGGTTATTACATACTGTAATTGTATATCAACTACATGCCAGATTGTTTGTTTTTCAGTGCTTCATTTCTGTCTGCGTTTGTGAAGGTCTCTCCAACGCCCTGTAGCATGCTGCACCCACTGGGGTCATTAATAAATAAAGCTTTAATTAAACTTGAATTTAGTTAAATCTCACTAATCAAGTTCTAAATATATATATATATATATATATATATATATATATATATATATATATATATATGTAAACAAGCAAACAAAAATGAAACAATAATAATAAAAGACCTGTTATAAGCAGAGTTCACATATTTACCTACACCTGAACATGAAAATGGTTCAACATTCTACCTGATTTCGGCCCTAAAAACTTCCATAGTTGTCTATTAATTTCAGAAAAAAATAATAATTGAGAGACAAACCTCTTGGGCCATCCTTTCCTCTGTTGCCACTATGTTGATTTTATTTTATTTCAAGATTTTATTGTGTGGACAATTTTATGCCATGTTTGAGGATACCAAAAGTGACATCTTTATTTTCAGAAACCACAGATTCAGGCACCTCTAACTCAGATTCACTGAAATATATATATTTTTTTCCTCTTTCCATTTACTTGCTCCTTTGGAGCTTGGGTGACTGTAACCTGTTGAATACTTTCCTTGCTGTATAAATTAGGGTGTGTTTCAAGAGTAAACTATGCTGTGTCATATGCATGCGACATGTAATTAAGGGACAGGAGCTTGTTAAATCCATCAGCTAAAGCTGATTCATCATTTGCACTGAAATCACTGTTTTGATGTCACACAACAGTTTCATGAGTTGGGCTCAGATTCGCTCAGACTGGGCATTCAAGTCTGCATTTGTTTCCACTCAACCTTAATGAATAAAAGCCATTACACCTGGTAAATATATTACATTATAAGTCAAGTGATTTTCAGATATGAATTTGGTCACTGATGCATATGCCTTGGTCCAGACACCGGTGATTGCATTATTTTGAATTTAGTAACCTTTTGTAGATAGGCATGACTAAGTAGCTACACTCACCAGGAAGATTTCTTTGAATCCTTTGAGGACCTCACGCACCACCTTCCTCATCTGAGGCACCAGCTTGAAGATGCGCAGAGGACGCAGGCAGCGCAGCATCATCAGAAGCTGAGCACCTGATTCTGGAGGCACATTGGTTGGCAGCCAGCATAGGAAGATCAGACTCACCTACGGAGAGAGAAAGAGACAGCAATTAAGATGTGAGTAAAGGAAAATGACATTTAAAGCTCCCCAGCAGATTGTCATAGTGTAATTAAATAAATTAGCTAATTAATGCCTTCAAAATAGAGCCAAGTCTTCTAAATGTGCATTTAACATCCATCTAACGAGAACAACTCCAAATAAAAATATCCAACTGATGATACTCTATGCACTGCACCAACTTACTTTTACACCCTTACGAAAGTAAAGAAGTACCAACCGCTGGGACATCAGACAGTTTGGACTTCTTATATAATTTAAATGAAATGATGATTGCACAAATAAGTTCACTTATTTCAATGAATAACATTGAACTCAAAGTATGCAGGAAGTAATTTATACTTCCATCTGTCTATTCTAATCCATACCGCTTATCCTATACAGGATCACGCAGAACCTGGAGCCTATCCCAGGGAATTCAGGGCACAAGGTGGGGGACACCCTGGATGGGGTGTCAACCCATCGCAGGGTACAATCACACACACACACACATTCACACGATTTGGAAATGCCAATCAGCCTACAAACCAAGTCTTTGGACTGGGGGAGGAAACCAGAATACCCAGAGGAAACCCCCAAAGCACGGGGAGAACATGCAAACTCCACGCACACAGGGTGGAGGCGGGATTTGAACCCTCAACCCCAGAGGTGCGAGGCAAACCTGCTAACCACTAAGCACTTTATTTAGTCTTTTATCATTTATATTACTAACGCATTCAATTACTATTTCATTTATAGTCATTACTGAACTGTCTTTAAGAGATATTTTGAGCTCCAACTCATCAGGGAAGCCTCTAATCAAAGGGAACTTGAGCTTTCACATGAATTTTCAATAGACAGAACAGTGGCAAGAGCAAGAGGAATGGATCCATACTAAATAAATGAAAATATCCATGACTCCACCAAAGTCCCGGATGACTGCAGTAGGGGTGAAGAAGAGACCGTCTGCCATGATTTTCAGGGTCAGCTCAATGCTCATGAAAATGACAAACACGTACTCGGCTATCTGTGGAGAGGAAAGAGACATCCAAAGCAGAAGATTTCAGCTCGGTTAATATTCCCTGAATAAAAAATTTAGCTATATATATGAATACCATGCAGAAAGAAATCAGCCTTGTGGTGCTGAAGAGGTCACTCTGCTAAAAGTGGTGGCATCTATACGGTAATTGGAATAGCTCTCTTTAAATTAGTAATACTGCGCTAAATACGGCGGCTTTAGCACTGTGAAAAGCGCTGTGTAAAAAAAAAAAGCTGTTTAAAATGATCAAAGGCAGCCAAGTCAGTGAAAATGATTTTCATCAGCTCCGTCTCCGTCTCCTTATTGAGAGGATAATGCGTTAATGATAAAGTGTTAATTGGGGACAGTGAAGAGCTGGAACTCATTTCACTATGAGCCAAATCAGCTGTAAAATGTTTGGTTAAATGTTTCCAGTCACTATCCAATTGAAAATGATGACTAAAGACAAAAACAAGGCAGTTATAATTTAACTGTATATCTTTTTTGTTTGATACCTGTAGAGTCGGCACATGCATGACCCTGATGAATGGAGACTCAAACATCATGGAGATGCAAGAGCAGATGGTAACCACGATCATTACCCAGTCCAGATATGTGACCAAGCCCAGCAGATCACTGAGGAGAGCATTCACACACACAAGATTTACACAGAATACATTGAAGGAATTCATCAGCCAACAGTAGGCCTTAGCACACTGCACTGATAAGTGATAAGAGGCTTTATGTAACCTTTTGTGATTCCTTAGATGACGTACAGCATTTGCAAAGCTAACTCATAACACCAGCCTCTTCTCGATTTCAGCTTTAAGAATTTTTTCCCAGTCTCAATCCCCTCAAATGTGATATCCAACAAACACATGACTATTATGACTATTACTGAGGTTGTTTTTCTTTCCAAAAGGGATATAAAGTACTTTTTAAATTTTTTTATTTTACGGCTATCAGAAATAAAACATGCTACGTTATAAGTCAGAACTGGATGCGCTCACAGAGCATTTAAAGTTTACAACTTACTATAACTGATGATATTTTGTGCTCTTCACTGCTCCTGTTACAGGATCTGTTTTCAAGCTGCTCATCAAAAACAAATTCATGAACACTTTAGCAATCATTCATTCTGACTGAATCATCAAAGCGAATCATAATAGGTGCTTTGTGCTGCTTATAAATCGTACGCATTGAAGCGGGCCCGCACGATCATCCTGCAGAAGTTTCTGAAGCGATGCTCTCTTCCCACTATAAAAAGCGGCTTGTCGAAGTAAGGATGGTTCTCTCTCAGCTCCTCTTCTTGCACTTTCCTGGTAAGGAAAAAGTCCACATACAAAAACAATAAATCATTTCAAAAGCTAGGTACCTAGGGAATGTGCTACACATCCTGTTTCTTATTATCAAGGGACAAAATGGCTGCTGAAGTTTGGGTGCCGAGGCCGTGTGGGAATAGCGAGTCAAGCAGTGTGCTCTCTTTAGCGAGTGCAAGCAGCCGAGTCCCAGGAGACAAGCTGGCCGAATATTGCTGAGCACGACTTTAAATATTCCGCTGTTCCTTCGAGCTAATATGAGGTAGAGTACAGCGCGTCTGGGTAATGCACCCAGTTGTTGCACATATTTTTCATAATATAAAAAAATATAGCAGCAAGTAAAGCATGACTCATGATAATAGCACCTGAGGAGAGAGAGAGCAGTCTGTCTGGTTGAGTGAGCGTGTGTGTGCATAAATGCATCCAAGGGCCCTGCTTTACCGTTTCATCTCAGCCTGTTCCTTCTTCTCCTGGATCATCTTGATCTCGCTGTCCTCTCTCTGAGCGTTGCGGTAGCGTACAGTGCTTGAGTGCTGCGAAACACATTCCACTTACAACTTATATCTCCGTCTGGCTGTCACATACCAGGGTGCCTGAGTGGCAGGGAGTGTGTATGTGTGTGTACGTACGTCTTGAGTGAGCGTCTCTAGAGATTTGCCCCTGCTAATCCTCTGGCCGGTGGAACCGTGTCTGAGAGACCTGAGCAAGCACATCATCATCTCATTAAAACGAACACAAGCCATAATTAATAATAATAATAATAATAATAATAATAATAATAATAATAATAATAATATTTTGGCTACTTATTGGAGTCCAATTCCACCACTAAATAAATAAAAAAATATCAATTAACAACTCTAGTGGGACATCAGTTTGAGAAACATGGTTCTACATGAATACACACCCATAACATAATACTGTGTTTAGTACTATATGAGCTGACCATGTTATTTGTGTGTGTGTGTGTGTGTGTGTGTTGATCAGACCTGCGCTCCTGGCGAATATGATGCTGCACACTGAGGATGGAGCGCTCTTTGGTCGGCTGGCCCTCAAAAGAGCCGCTCAGCATGCGCTGTCTGGTGCAGGCTCTGCAACCATAACCCAATCAACAGCTTCAGTAAACACACTTTTCACAAATATAGTGTGACAAACCTAACGCAAATACACCAAGCTTAATGCAACGTACTGGTCAAATACTTCAGCTGTCATATTAACTGTTGCCCTTTTGGTCAATTATAACTGGTTTTGAAATCATTGAAATAATATAAACCACACATGAGACAGGCTGTATGTGTTTGTGTGTGTTGTTTAGTATTTCAAGTAATCTGCAAACATTTAATTAAGTTATAGCATTAAAAAATAATATGGGTCATGTTGATTGGAGAACTTTGCCAATGTATTAATTTGATATTAGTTTTATGATAACATCATTCTTGAAGAAGTAATAGCTACAGTAGCATTAAAGAGTAAAGAGGCTTCTTGAGCCAAACATATACCCATAAAGCGTTATATGAATAGTCAAGTTTTGTTTTCAGTTCCCTCTCTTCCTTGTTATTAAATCAAATTGTGAGAATAGCTATATTCACTGTTATCATATCGGCTAATTTTGTGGCATATTATTGCGTGTTAAAATTGCAGACACAGACGTAGTAGTCCCTGAAGAATGGACTGCCCTCTATCGTCACGCACTGTATACACACACTGCACCATAGCATGGCAGATGGCACTAATTAGTATACAGCGTGTAGCACAGGTAGGGAGCAGGTCTGAATTGCTGCCCCACTGCAGAGACTAAAACTAATTAATCCCTTTTTAACCTAGTGAAATATAGAGCATGCAATCTGAACATCTAAGCGTGCACTATGGCTTTACAGCAAATTGGGGTCAGTTTCTTTTTTCCGTGAGAACCCCAATGTGTTAAACGGGAAAAGAGGCTTTCTATCGACCCTGCCTAACAACAGCACTGATGTCATCAGTCTTTGCCACGGTTGTAGCCAGACCAAATGGAAGGCCGTTATTTCGCTATTCACATCTCTGCTGCTTCATCCATAAAGGTCCAACAGGCTGTGCGTGCATACACATTTAGCCATTTCCTTGTCATCATCATTCAGGCTGTTAGCCTGTCATTCATTGACGCCGCTATGTTGCCCATTAATTGCAAAGTCATGTACCAGAAAACCAGCTAATGACAATCTGGGCTTCGGGAGAATGTGTCAGCCTTATTTATGACCAGTCATTGTGATGTGTCTCTGTGTCGGCACAGGCAGACAGACCAAAAGCTCCAGACGGCACAAGCAGACAACGTGGGATGGCTACTGATGTGCTGTCTGGCAGTTAAGAAGGAGGAGAAGGAGGGGTGTGTGTGTGTGTGTGTGTTATGCAAGCAGATAGGCTTGGGCAGGTAAGAAATCTTGCAGACGTGCTCTGAAATCTGATGGTGAACCACCAGGAGCAGGAGCCCCGTGTGACATAGCGTGCGATATATTCAGCCTGACACTGCTAGAAGTAACATAGCTGCCAATCTCACAGCGGTGTCAAACATTTAATTATTAATTAGCTTATTCATGCTGATAGGTGCCCTAAAAAGAGGCTGAAGATGGAAGCTCCATTATCTGACCTGACATTGAACTGGCTGGACAACAAGCCTGACAAACTCATAACAGACTGAAAAAAACAAACAAAAAAACTTTTTTTTCCCCTGTAATTAAAGTGTTTAGTGGCAGTGCAGAACTGCTATATTTTATGCTTTACTTGAGCTTTATCATTACATTACATTGCATCTTATGCTACATCACCATCACTTTCCAACAAAGTTTGCGCTTAATAGGACTAGCCTTTAGAATTAGCAAATACCTCTTTGACAGTTCATCTTTGTACCATATAAGTGCACAATATTTTAGTTCAGGAAAGAATCCCAGTATCTCGAACGGAAGGTTTTCCACAACATACCGTAGGATTTTATTGACGGTTGTTTCTTTTTCCAAGAGATTGCGAGCATGTATGCTGAATATTGATTTCCTCAGCTAAAACAGAGAAATATATTTAGACAGTAAGCCACACACTCAGGAGACATATTTCACAAAGATCAATATGAAGTGCAATTCATATGCAGGCATCGGCAAAAAAATTATGCTGTTGTGCTGGAAAGCATCTACAAACAAGGTCACGCATTCTTTTCAGCTCCTGAAAGCAGTTCAACGTTGATGTAGAACTCTAGTTATTGTGGATTCACAAATTCACAGCCTGTTGGAGGAGTTCTATGCTTATTAACTGACATATCCCACTAACAGTCAAAGTGATGATTGAGAGGCGTAAATGTAACCGTGTGTGTTACCTTCTGATCGATGTATTTATTGTCCTCAATGGCAGACCTCTTGGAGTGGTCACAGGAGGAAGAGGAGGCAGAAGGGAGCCTGCGGAACAGACAGCTGGGGTCCTGCTGCTGCCGGTCGATAAACTGTTTCATAAAGCTCTCTCTGTATCACAAACAAGCACACAAAGCATGAGCATTTCATGATATATTCCACAGGACTTCTAAAAAAAAATAAATAAATAAGGTCCCATGAAATAATCTTACATTTCAATATTATACTTCTTTGCAAGCTTTAACATACAGTGGGGTAAAAGGTAAATGGTCTGCACTTATATAGCGCCTTTTAACCTTCACGGTTCACAAAGCGCTTTACACTGTGTCTCATTCACCCATTCACGCACACTCTCACACACCAATGACGGCAGAGCTACCATGCAAGGCACTTGCCTGCCATTGGGAGCAACTTGGGGTTCAGTGTCTTGCCCAGTGTCAGCGTCTTCAGCACATGGAGTCATGTGGGCCGGGAACTGAACCGCCAACCCTACGATTAGTGGACTCTACCACCTGAGCCACAGCCACCTCCAAAAGCCCAAACGTCTGAGAGCACTAGTGAAAATGCTTCTATTTTGCATTCTTTTTTTAAATTTAATAAACCAGTTTTCATTACAAATTATAGTATTGACAACAACTTGAGTGAAAAGTAGAATCTTTGAAATATTTACATGAGTCTCAGAGTTTCTTAGTATTTGGTATGTCCCCTATTATGCTTTAATGACAGTGTGCACTCGAGCCAGCATGGACTCCACGAGTTTGATCCATTTTAGTTCAAATCCATCTGAGTGCTGTCTGAACGCATGCTTCAGTAGAAGAGATTATGTATGAGGAAAATCTGACCTTTTGTACAAAGCATGGTCAAGATCACACATTTGCTTACATTTAAATAAGGACATAGATATTGAACATTTACTTTCTTTGTTTTAAATGTTTAAAAACTCTTCTGCTTATTTCCGATTTTAAAAATGCAACGTGGTCTCAGACTTTTGGACCCCACTGTAGATAATATGACATAAAATACATAAAAATGAAAAGTACTATAAATTAGAGTAATACTCTAGGATGACCTCCAGACCTGCTTGAGTCACCCTGATTCACTACTTCTGCTTGGAGCGTTGTTCATTTGTGACTCATTTCCTGCTGCTATGGATGGTCCCTGCTATGGATGGAAACCCTAAAAATCATCACTTCCCAAAAACAGCTTATGTCCAAGTCTCACCCTTGCTTCAGTGGATAATTTCACCTGGATGCTGTAGATTTGTACCTAGGAACTGCTGCTGTAATCATAACAACTATGAACATCCTTTCAACACACTTAGTACTGTTTATAAAACTGTATAGCTGTCAACTTTAATGATTTATACTCCCACTATACAGATTCTTTTGAGTCTGGCTCATCTCAAAGTTTCTTCCTCGTGTTGTGTCAGGGAGTTTTTTTTCCCCTTGCCACTGTTGCCTCTATCTTGCTCAATAGGGATGTACGTTTACATAATTTCTGTAAAGCTGCTTTGATGTCTTTTGTTCAAAGCTCTATACAAATAAAACTGAAGTGAAACGAAATTGAATGGTACAGGGAAAAGAAGATCAATTCATACGCTACCTGATCCTGGGCACAGTGAAATCTGATGGCAGCTTGGAGATCTTCACCATCTGCGGTCTGTTTGGGAACTTCTCAAAGATACGCAAGCGCAAGGGGAGTTTCTCTTTTGTGTCAGCATTGGCCTCACTCTGCTTCAGCTGTGGAGACGATATGAATATGAAATGATATGAAAAAAACATTTGAAATGATGGAAAATCTAAACCAACAAAGATAATTGCTTCGATAGAGATAATTTTCATTTCATTTGCAAAAAGATTCTAGGTCCAGAACATTGGAGCAGCATATTAGCAGCTTATTATAATATTTTTTCTATCCTCAGTAGTTCTGTAGTCAGGGCCGTTTGTAGCTGTAATCGGGGTCCCCTGAAGAATGCAGGATATAAAACAAAAGCCACATTTGTAGACACGTCAGCATAGCAATGAGCATACTACATCTCCTCTACTGACAGTGTATGAAACAGTGTTGACAGTGCTGCAGGTTACTCCGCAATGCATTTCTCTGAATTAATGTGGACCTAGAAGCGTTGTGACCTTTTATCCTTCCGTAGTTTTATAATGCCACAAAGGCACACTGGTGCTTAGCACTGTGTACAAGAGAAACTCACTCATCTTCCCACGGCCAGGCATTCAAGAGAGATAAGAAACAAGTCTTAGTGCAACCCGGAGGTATTTATGCACAGCTCTGCGCATTACAAAAAAATTAATTATTATAAATCATGCTCTAAAACTATGCTTGTTGCAGCACACAGTGCTGTTCTGAAATCCTACCCAAAGATGGCAGCAGCACCCAACCTAAAAGTAGTCGTGTTGAAATAATTAGCACCCAAACCACACATCAGGAAAACAACATCAAAGCAAATTAACAGCACAAAATCCATTTGCGTTCTGGCTCAGATCATAAAATATGTGTATATACAAGCTGAAATGTTCACACTGCACAGGCAATGGGAAAAAGGAACATCACAATTTATAATGTTCAATTATATCAGTTATTTGTTTTTGAAAAAGACTAATTGATATTCCTTGGCTGGCACGGTCTGTCTGGAAGCCTGTAGATAAAAATGATGCATTTCTGATGAGAAATGGGAGCCATGGATGGACGCTTATCAGTAGCACTGGAAACATGCTGCCAACCCTTACAGTTTCTCCCATCTCTGCAAGACTACCAAAAATCCTTGAAAATCCTTCAGAATGAAAAGGGTGGGGCAACAGGAAGAAGGGAATAAATAGGACCCACAAGACTTGGGACAGGGAACCATGCTTTCACTGGTCTATAGATGCATATATAACTGAACTGAAATAGTGCATTTACGTGGCACAACTGTAACATACTTAAGCAATATCACACAAGCAAGAGTGTGGTTATATCGAATATCGGAACGGCTGGAGTGGAGTGGAGTGATACACAGTGAAACATCCCAGAGCGGTTAAGAGAAATATAGGCACTCTTGGAACGCCGCTCGACCAATCAAATTAGTGGATCGGAATTAACTGTTGTATAAACATTAATATATACACTATGTCCTAATCTGAGTAGCAGTGTATAACTAGTTTTATAAATGTTGAGCGCAGACCAACATGGACAGTCAAAATGGTACACCATGTTGTGTTATTAGTGCTGAGACAGATGGTTGGCACCAGGCCATTAGAGTTGAAAGAGAGGCATGCTTTGACCTGCCCCATAAGCACCTCATGGGAGATTGTGTTATTTGGAGCTGAAAATCCTCCAGGACAAAAGAATATAAAGAAACCTTCTCTGTTGAAGTGTTATCAAGAGTCTCCCTGCTTTCACTCCCATCTACACCAACATCAACACACTGGAGCACTACAGAGACATGCTAAAGAATGCTACAAATGTCCTGAAAAGAATTTCAGTACCCTTGAATGTTTTGCTGGGGTAAAATGTTCAGATCTACAGTTAAACACAACACAACACTGGAAACATCAGGATATCTGTGTCCTGGTGTTTGATTTGGGAGGGATGCAATTCCCATGGCTATGCAACAAAGATAACGCATCCCATTGATTACAACACGAAGCAAAACTCAGAAGAGATGTGTGGCCTTCATTCTTGACCTTTTACAGTGACCTCACATAAGATCCCTGCTAGTTAGCGACTTTAAAAAAAAAACTGCTACTGTCATCTTTTCCAGCGCCTGGCTTGCACTGGGCCAAAGCTGAATTTCCCTCTGATACAAAAACAAGAGAGAATCTACATTTGTTTCCAGATAACTGGATTGCTTAAGAACGTGAGATTCTTTTTGCCAGTCCCCAAGGTACCAATCAATGGTTCTATGCTCGGCAGGACCGCTGCAACTGAACGCTCTGCTCAGCAGCAGCTTCTGATTAGCTCTCACCCAACCCTGCTCGAGACATGGCCCACTGCAGAGAGAACACATGCTCCCCACTATTTACATCCTTTGTATAAACAGCTGAATAGAAGAACCCATACAGCCTGCTTGTTTATTCATAGCTCTTATTTATTCCTTTATTACCAACACTGGAAGAAATAAATCCCAGAAAACAAATGCTACTGCTGAGTGAACTGAAAAGCAGGAAAGTTAGTGACAGCAATGGTAAGCATACAAAGTATCTCACCACACTGGCTAGTTTACAGAAGAAAAAATGGTTAATTTGAGTTAATCGGTTGAAAAGCTGGTTCAGTGGAGGTGTGCTAATAGAGATTGAGCTGCATTACACATATACAGTATAAAATGACCTGCAGCACAGTGATTGATGGATTTACATGACTGAGTGTAAAAATAGCCGTGCTGTTTGCGTACTAATTGAAACGACCATATGAGCTACTACGGCTTGCTCATTTTTGCATTAACACAGGGTTTTTGTAGGTTAATAAAGGGAGTATGTGCAAGAACAGTGCATTGTTTCTGCTCTTCATAATGGTTCATTTGGCATTCTCATAAATGGCATTTCTCATAAATCACTGCAGTAAAAGCTAAAAGGCTACAATTTATGTGGCAGCTTTCAGACATATTAGTGTGATCCATTCTTTCTTTTTCACACATTCTTTCCAATTTCAGGCTCGGATGAACTGCACGTTATGGTATTCTTCAGGTCATCCACCTCAGGAAGACTGGGCTTTTATTAATGATCAGTCACTTTGTGGTTTGAAGTACATTCACAGAAAACGGCCATGATGGATACTGTGTGGTGGAGTCATGCAAATCCTCCATGAATTCATCCTCCAAATCTATACCACAGACCATTAAAATTCCAGTTCATTAACTAAAAACAAAAATCTAATATAAAAACACATCCTCTATATCTCGTTGCTGAGAGAGGTACATTGTCCTTAGGCTTCTGAGATGCCAGGTATTATTACAGCAGGAGTTTGGAAGAACTCATAAGGAGACAAAATGAAACACTCAAGTTCCCTCAAATGTCCTAAGGTTGCATGTAGAACCCCACAACAGTTCTTTGGAAGCTAAGAACCCTTAATTATCCAATGAAACCTAAAATAATCCTTTTTTCTAAGGGCACTTTCACAATGTTTGCCAAGTCTGAATTAGACTGAAACTGATACTTTTGGTTGATTTGCTATTTGGTTTCATCCATTCATTCATCCATCCATCCATTTTCTGTGCCGCTTATCCTACACAGGGTCGTGGGGAGCCTGGAGTCTATCCCAGGGGATGTGGGGCGCAAGGCGGGGGACACCCAGGTAGAGGCGGGAATCGTAGCCCCAACCCTGGAGGTGCGAAGCAAACATGCTAACCAATAAGCCACCATGCCCCCGCAGTTTAGTTTCACACTGTACGTAGTTGAACAAACCAAAAAGCTGGGCGGAAATGTGCTCATAAAACTTTCACTCGTGAGATCAATATGGTGATAGAAAAAGGTGAACAAACCAAAAAATCACCCAAGAATGGAGAACACAGAACTGGTTCAAAATAAATGATGATTACATAATGCTCCTGAGTGGCACAACAGAAAAGTGTCTGCCCTATCGTTTGAATCCCAACAATCATCTGTGGCCAGGAGCCAAGAAAGCAAATTTGCAAACTCTCTGTCCCCTATTAATCACAGTGACACTAGCCAATCATGGACGTCTGTGAGCTCATGCATGTGGAAGGATAACTCTTTCCTCTGAGTGTCTTACACTGCCCTGTGATGCAGTTTGAGGTTAGCGGTCTTCATGTGTTAGAGGAAGCACGTGTTAGACCTCCTGGGTTGGTAGCTGTCATATGATAGGGGAGAACTAACTGGTGGGTGGGAATTGGTCAAGACTAAATTAGAGAGAAAAATGGGGAAAAAGAAAAAAAGAAAAAGTACTAGTTTAAACCAGTACTAGTAACTTTTTTTTTTAAATGTATGTATTGCATTCAGCATTTATTTTCTCTTTTTGTTCATCCGTCCAAATATCCAGAACACCTGGCATTTCTGCAGTACTACACCTCTGTCCTTTGGCTCAGTACACACCTCACAGGTCAGTACAGCAGCTCGCATCTATAAAAAAATAATGTTCACCACTCAAAATACACGGCATGATGGGTTCATGTCCTGAAGTTGGTTCAATTCAGGATCGAATGGCTTTCTCACTGCAATTGAAGCATGCTAGAGTTCGATTAGAACAGGACTAAGACCACTCACTCAGACAGGTTGTATTGGTCTGTACCCAAGTGCGATCGTTGTGTTCTTATCTGCCACAAGAACCACACCAAGGGGGATAAAGCAACAGGGTTCAATTCAATCAAATTCAACCCTGCATATGTGAAAGACAGTAAGTTTAGTTGTGAAGCCTGACTCTTCCAAAGTAGCTTTGCCAGTATTCATCTCGGCACAAGCTCAATTATTCAGTGGGTGAATATTGGGGGAAGAGGGTTGAGTTTAACTTGCCTATAGCAGTTCAGCCTGTCTATGATGGTCATGATAAGAAAAAAATGTCTAAAAGTAATAAATCAGTGTGACTGGATTATTACAATTCATCACTCATCTGAGGGGTGTCCAATGTAGAACTGGTTTAATTATGTTTACAGTAATTAAAAGCAGCCCAGAAAAGCAAGCTGAGATATGAAAATTCTTTCTCCAAAAAATGTTTCGCATTTGTTTTTATTGTTTTTATAAACAACTATAGTTTGTGTAATTAATTATTTTTTAAGTGTTTCTGGACCTGTCAGTATTTCAAAGATATCTTAGAAAAAAGAAGAAAAGAAAAAAAAAAAAACAGATTCACAGTATTACCATCATGCTACTGTTTACATTATTCCGGCCTGGAAATAAACTTTACCCTTATTTGGGACAGAGCTGCTCAGGATACGCTCATTAGGCATACATGGTTTTAACAGATATGACAGTCACTTGAAGGGAAGAGGAAAGGTTGTAAGTATTTTCATTGCAGAGGGCTCTAAACATTGCAATGCATAGGCATACAGCTATACAACAAAGAGGTACACAGGTATACAACAAAGATGTATACAGCACTGAAGTCCTTCAACAGTGTCTAATTTTTTAGAACAATATTTAATAAAGCAGTTATATACAGTCAGTTCTACAAGTAATAGGCATGAGGGTTGCAGAGAGAGAGAGAGAGAGAGAGAGAGAGAGAGAGAGAGAGAGAGAGAGAGAGAGAGAGAGAGAGAGATAACCTTCACTCCAACATGACCAACACAACACAGTATAGCCCAAACAAACTACACTAGGGATCTGTTAACATGGAGCGCACTCGTTCACACAAGCACAAACAGCTACAGGTGTGGTGCTGAAAGACAGGACTGAAAGGATTACAAAGCATATGGCAGCAGCTGTGAAGTTCTTCAGGTTATAATAATAATTAATTTACATAACATCTTTCATAAACTCTCTGATCTGCATGGCTAGTTATATAGGCAGCAACAATCTTTAATAATAAGCCTTTTGTTTTTAACAAGCACAAGGACCAGATTTTGTTTTGTTCCCTGTTTCATTTACAATTATGACACATTATGTCTAAAAGTATGAAACAGGAGTACAAGCCTAATAGTACAGATTAATGCACTTCTCACTCTCATCATATATTTGAGGGAGGATCATGCAAAAAGCAGAGAGTTGATGCAAAACAAGTGTGGAGGTATTGGAAGTGCAGCTGATTACACATTTCCTGTGATTTACTGAAGTCTGAGAGATTAGCAGTGGTCAGCTTTGTGCATAATTTTCTCCACCTCCCAAAACCAGGAGTACATTTGCAGCATGTGTGTTGCTCAGAGCAGCAAATCGAGTGTTTCCAGGTGTGACGTGTCTTGGGCTCAAATGTTTTTTTGGCGACTGGATTTTGTCTCTCACAAAAGTATCCGATGTTGTCGACAGTTTTCTTTCTTTTATGTAAGCTTAGAAAGTATTACTATTCTCCACCATGAGCACATTATTAACTGAAAGGGAATAATTGCAAATGGGATGTCATTTTTTAGAAAAAAAAATAAAAAATTACAGCAAGTATCTGATCAACATCATGTATTGGCTGATATTCAGAGACTTTACACTGGCACTGTATCAAAAACTAGATGAATCATACATTTTACTGTTTCACATTGACACTTCTTAGGGTAACAGAGGACAAACCAATTCATGGTTAGGCCTTTAGCTGTCTACTCATATTAATAATACATGAGTTGACTTAGACCCAGTGGCAGTTGCAAGTTTAATCATTTGGGTTAAAGAAAAAAAAAACAAATATTTTGGTCTAGGTCAAAAGGTTATTTTGGAAAATGGATCATGTTATGATTTTTGAATCATAAACTGGTTAGGGTGAAACAACCCTAACCAGTTGTTTCACACCACAATGTGAGAATAAAAAAAGAAAACAAGAAAAAAAGCTTGGCAACTGTTTATCCTGTGGAAAGCATTATGTCAATCTTGTTAGAAATCAACAGGAAGCAGCACAGAAATTGCAAAATGGCAAACATAATAAAGAACAAAACAGCGTACAGGAGAGGTTTGGTGAGATTTTCAGGCGAATTACATGTTCCACCATTTAAAATTTTACCCAAAAAATACTTTGCACTGCCATACACTCATTGGTCACTTTAATAGGAATGCCTGTACTGCACTGGTCTAATAAGCCAATCATTTGGCAGCAGAAAAATGCATAAAATCATGCAGATACGGGTCACAGGTTCACCAAAACTGGAAAAATATCATCTGGTCTTTTTCCAGTTTTCAGCTGCCCAGTTTTGGTGAGCTTGTGCCCACTGCAGCCTCAAATTCCTGTTCTTAGCAGACAGTAGTGGAACCGAATGTGGTTTTCTGTTGTTGTAGCCCATCTGCCTCAAGATTTGGTATGTTGTACCTACTGAGATGCTTTTCTGTTCAACACACTTGTAAAGAGTGGTTATTTAGAGAGAGTTACTGTAGCCTTCCTGTCAGCTCAAACCAGTCCAGCCATTTCCACCCACAGAACTGTTGCTCACTGGATGTTTTTTGCTTTTCTCACCATTCTCTAAAAAAACATGCTGTTCATGTTCAACAAGCTAAAATGACATTGTATATGTATTTGGCTTAGATATAATTAGTAGATGTTTTAGTTCTATAGTCTCCATATGCCAGTCTCTATTTAACCTTGCTCTTACATGAAATCTGCACACGTCTGTGCGGATAAGCCCAAAATGCATGCACCGCCCCTCTCTCTCCAGACTTGGCAGAGTTCCATAAGGAGCACAGTGAAAGAGGGGGTAATTTTTTCCCTCTCATTTACCCTCTAATGAAGCATGGCAGCATTGCATAGGCTATAAACTCCCAGACCACTTAGAGGTGCACCTGTGGCACCCGTGGGGCCGGCTGCCAGGGTGCTCAGTGGGGTGGGAGTGACAGAGCACGGCTGCTGTTCTTCCCAGAATTTTCCTTTGGGGAAGACGGAAGGTGACATTGAAGCCCCTGTGCGTCCTGTTTGGTGTGACGTTCTTGTTTGCTACTTATATTCCCCTCGTTGAAACAAAATGTGATGTTATTTCAGGGCCGGGCTGAGGAGGGATGTCACGTTAGGTAGGGCCTGTCTGGTCAAATGGAACTTTTTGTGAGAACATACTAAACGTGATAGAGTTGCAAGGAGAAAACTGGGTCAAGGTAATAGGTGAGACGGGAACAAACACACTGTCTGGGGCGGCAGACATCTGGATCAAGCTCTGTGTGTTGGAGAAGAAGGAGGATTTGAAGCATGGCTAGGGCTACGTGAGGCCAGACAAATAAACGTGTGCTCTGAGCAGCATGCTGATGGACAGCTCGGTTACTAGGGAGAACTAAGGGAGACATGCCTGTCACAGCCAGCAGGGACTCATGCGTGTGTGTGTGTGTGTGTGTGTGTGTGTGTGTGTGTGTGTGTGTGTGTGTGTGTGTGTGTGTGTGTGTGTGTGTGTGTGTGTGTGTGTCTGTAGGCGGCTAAACAGTGGAGCTCTTCCGAGGTTTATCCTGTGTGTGTGTATTTGTGTAGAGATAAATCAAACAGATACGGCAGTGTGTGTCTTGCACTAGATGGCAGTGTGGTTAGGTGCAAACACATCACAAACAACAAACACGGAGGATCATCATGACCTTTTCGGAAGTTTGAAATTTACCTCGGTTTGATCCTGCTGAGTCAAGGTATGGGATGTAATCTTAAATATTTATGGCACACATGGATGAATAGTTGATCGTTCTATGCTCTCGAAATGTGTGAATGAAATGAATGATGACAGAACTAAGACACTGGATAGCAGAGGGGAAAGGCACAAATCAGGACAGACCGACCAAATGATTCATTGGAAACATGATAGAAAGAAAAATTACTGCTACAACCTGTAGTGGCCATGTTAATCTTAACACTCTATCCTTTGCTCATTCTGTAGTGTCCCCCTACAGAGAGCTCATTATTTAGTCGGCTGGGAAAGCCAGGCTTTAAGAGAGAGAGCCCTACATTGTCTTCTTCATTATTCACCTGGAGAGATGGCACTTTGTGAGACACCCTCTGCAAATTGAGCTGTAATGAATGTACTGCAGCACCTTTCTCCCACAGCCTTTTCATATTCTCTCCTTCCAACAGCCGCCCCCAACCCGTTCCACAGTACATGTCCCAGCCCGCCTGGAGAGGCGTTTGATATCAAAGATCCACACACACACGCGCACACACGCGCGCACACACACACACACAGTCACCCCGAGGGAAGCTCTCCCATTTGATTTCTGTCAGTAAAAAGATAAACACTTCCCTCCTACCAGTGAAAGCTGCTTTTCACTGTCATTTAGCTGGAGGGAGGTAATGATTTGTTGAGCTTCTATCACCATCAATCTTCCCAATCAGAGAGGGAAACAGCCCATGACCGGCCAAATGAATAGACTGCATGAAGAGATATGAAAAGTGAACGTGATCTGTAACAAAAACGGAAGAGGAAGTGATGAGGGAGACCTACTTACATTGTCCCTATATTGTCACCAAAGAATTCAGCGCAAGTTATTCAGCAGGATATCATTCACCTCAGAAATGGAAAAGCCCTGTCGAACCTGAATACACAGCACACAACCAGTCGATCTGCTTCCTGCAAGGTTCTCCTAGGCGTCTCCTTCAATTATCATTAAAATTTCCCCAAAGCTAATTTCACACAATAAATGCATTATTCCAATCAGCATGATGAGAACAGTGCGAAGCATCAGGGCATGCAGACTTGCGTCCTGACTGAGGCTAAGAGGAAGCTCATTAAACACTTCCTGTTATCAGAGGCTGATCTGTTGCGTGTGGAACACACCGGGTACTCATTATCTCTACCTCCACTTATCCTGTCGCCTTTAATTGCTAATAATCTTTATTATAATAATCGTGCAGGTGTTGGCCACGCTGGCTAACAAATTGGATCAACATCCTGACATGGCACCACCAAAAAGGACAACGTATTAAAGAAGCAGGTCATTTCAGAGATTAATCTTGCTGCCCAATAACAGCTCTTGTTATGCCCTCCTTATTTCGTTATCCTAATTTCCTTATTACTTTCTTGCTTCTAATATTTCTTATTCTTCTCACTGGTTTGCATACTATAAAGCTTGCATACTATAAAGGCAAGAATCTACTTAGGAGGACGTGATACAAGTACGATTCTGGAGAGCTGATGAAATTGCTATGATTCTGATTACACTGCTGTGTTCACTTCAGGTTTTGAAAAGCATATGCATACGATATGCCTATAGCAGAAAGAAAGCATCAGATCCATATCTCATCCATCAGTTGAAGACTAGGCCATAGATCCTTTTGTCATTTGTGGCCATGGCTTTGAAATGGGTTTCGAATCAAGACAAATCAGCTGTCCACACTGAAAGATGCAAGTCATTTCCATGAAGACATGCGTTACAGTTCACAAATAATGATGAATGTTATCACACAACTGGACCTCCATGAGGTAAACATTTCTGATGCTGCATACTGAATGGGATTATATTTGTCTGTTATTATTAATATTGATAGTAAACCTATACTCTTGAATGAGTCAGGCAAAGGGCTCTTGCACATATACAGGCAAGTCTGATGAAAGCTGGTGAAGAGCTTCAAATCTTTATGGAATAATAACAGATACTGTTACTGCACTTTAAACAATGTATCATGTATGTGGCTGATATTAATGACATTCATATGAACAACAAGCCAAGGAAATTGCTTACAGGTTCACCACAATACCACAAATCTTCATTATGCTAGTACCTGGAGAAGACACACTAATATTGCATGAAACATATTGCTACTAGACAATATTCATTGTTCATTCATTCATCTTCAAGGCCACAGTCACGGTGGATCCGAAGCCTATCCCGGGAACACTGGGCATGAGGCAGGAATACACCCTGCAGTCCATTGCAGGGCTCCAAACATACACGCATTCACACATTTTGTATAGTCAATCTGCTTAAGGCTTGATTTGGGAGGTTGGAGAAAACTGGGCAACCCAGAGAAAACCCATGAGGACACTGGGAAAACATGCAAAATTCTATAACAACAGTATCATATCACCCTGCAGCTCTTGCCTGGTTTCCCACTGAAGTAAAGCGGGGCTGAGTGTGGCCATTACTTGGATGGGAGACCTCCTGGGGAAAACTAAGGTTGCTGCTGGAAGAGGTATTACAGAGGCCAGCAGATGGTGCTCTTCCTGTGGTCTGTGTGGGACCTAATGCCCCAGTATATAGATGGGGACGCTATTCTTTAAAAACAGCACCGTCTTTCGGATGAGACGTTAAACTGAGGTCCTGACTCTCTGTGGTCATTAAAAATCCCAGGACACTTCTTGCAAAGTTTCACCATTGGCCCTTATCTATCATGGCCCCCTAATAATCTCCATCCCTGAATTGGCTATATTGCCTCTCCTCTCCACCAATAGCTGGTGTGTGGTGGGTGTCCTGGCGCACTATGGCTGCCGTCGCATCATCCAGGTGAATGCTACACACTGGTGGTGGTTGAGGAGATTTCCCCCCATACTATGTAAAGCACTTCAAGTGCCTAGAAAAGCGCTATATAAATGTAAGGAATTATTATTATTATTTATTATTATCAGCTCAGGAAAGAACCGTAGCTGTGAGACCGCAATACTACCTGCTGCACACCGCAATACTACCCGCGGCAAACTGTAATTTGCCATCAAATCTGTAACATTTCAGTGGAACAATCCACAACTCTAGATACTACCTTTTTTATGACTAACAATAATTACCTTTAGCAATATGGAATTCGCTCATGAATCACCAGCTTGCAGTGAAATCTCTTTCCAGGACAAACGTTTAATACGTCCTAATATATACGTATACGTCCTAATATATACGTCCTAATATATGTCCTAAGAAAGGCGTAATCAAACCTATCCTAATGCACTAAGATACTGTAGGAGCATCTCAGAGAGATCTGGAAAACAGTTATTAGCAATATGTGGGTCATGCAAGCATCCAAACAAATAAAAGGCACCAAAAAAGCCATATTACATGATCAGTGAGTATTTGGAATGCCTCTTAGTCATCCTTGTAGCAATATGGCACAAAATAAACCATTCACTTTAAACACAAACATATCTAAACTGTGAGCAATAGCTGGGAGCTTTTTGTTTCTCTCGCTCCATGGAGACATGGCTGGTATTTGAACAACTCCATCTGTGAGGGGATCTAAGAACATTGCCACACGTGGCTCAACAGTGATTCTCATGGGAGTCATGAAAAGGGAACGTCAGAAAGAGAGAAAGAGAGAGAAAGATTTACAGGATATATGCCGCAATGAACCATTCCACTGAAATGGAAATGTCAATCCTATTTGAAGAATCTGCACGAACCATTCACGAGAAACAATCCTGTAACAGCCTGGCTTATCAATTCTCCAAACTCTGCCATGGCTCGACTATCAATCAAATTGAAACGATATTGTCTCCACTTAGTTCTGTCATATTTGATGACTTTTGCTTATAACATTCTTTAAACAAGAGGGTGGAGGCAGAGAGCATGGGCGATAATATTCCCACATGCCTCACAGCCCCTACTTGCGTACTTCATCAAGTATAAAAAAAAAACAGGAGCTGTTTACTGCAAGCTTTAGAACTTCAGGCAATCTGTCATTCAAGGAAAAAATAAAGAAAGGTCAGATCTTTTACTTTAGTCCACTTCCTTGAGATCTACCTTCCTGCAGGTTTCGTCTCCAATCAAAATCTAACACACGTTTTAGTTGATCAAGAACTTCTTAAGGAAATGATTAGATGGTCAGGTGGGCATGATTATGGTTGGAGCTAAAGTCTTCAGGAAGATAGATCTCCAAGAACAGGGATGGTGACCAATGTTTTAGTCAATTTGTGTAAATTACTGTATAGTCTTGATGTTTTCCCTCAGTTTTAGTTGTATGTATGGATGAGAGAAAGAGCCACTGTAATATATGGTATGCTGTTTTTTGGGTCTGGTGGTCCACAGGCTCTTGTGAAGATTGATGGCATCATGAATCTTACTTTCCAGGACATCACATAGGAATCCTAAGTTCCAGGACTGAACCAGGTTACTTCAGTTAGGACACTAAGGCTTGGCCATAGATAGATCTTTCAAGAAGTAGAACTTGATGCCAATGGCATAAACGGCACTGCAAATAAGTCCTTCCTGTTACTAATTTGTATGCCTCAATCACAGGAAGGAAGCTAGTGAAGAGAAACTATTTCAGACATTTGACCCTACCTGGATCCATTCCAAAATCTAACCAGTTCATCTACTGGGTTACAATGATAATTCCATATAAATCCTACAAATATTTAACCACTCCTTTTTAAGACAAGAGCAAGAATCTCGGACGGATCCATGGACACACAGACAACCCAGAAACATAATGCCATAATGCTAAGTGGTGGAGGCATAAAAATGACCCCAAGCATAAAAGCAAATCAACACAAAAACTACAGTCGGTGTTTTGTAATGAAAATCTCTGTCTCTGGATTCAAAAATCAAAAGATGGCAGCTCCCAAACCTGAGAATATAAAGGAGCTTAAAATGTTCTGCATGAAAAAGTGGCCAGGATCCTTCACACGTTTCCAGCCTTGAAAGACATTACAGGAAGTGGCTCAACACTGTCTCCAAGGGAAAAAGAAATCACTACTTAAGAAACCTTCAATGTAAAAATAAATAAATAAATAAATAACACTATATAGCATCCCCGTGTGTAAAAAATCATACACTGCATGTCATATTGATGAACTGTGCCAATAATGCACTTAACCACAGCTAATTTATTTTCAAAATCATTATAGATTCATAAGATGATTGATGTTTTGCCTGTGCTACATTGGAGTTGTACAATACAATCATAACTACAATTAAAACATGCAATTATTTGTGTAAAACATAGTATCTTCCAAACATTTCATGACTCAGACCATACTTCTGTTACCGACTTTAAGAGCTTTATGGTTGAAAGAGCAGGGGGTCAAAAACCTTTCAAAAGCAATTACTGATGACATTATCACAGGGGACAACAATCTGTTCAGTGAGAGCTACAAAAACAACCTTCAGAGAAACCCTAAGAGCTGCCACACAGCCACCAAATGAGATACAAAAGGACAAAAACCCATCTCAGCCTTATTTGTTCCACATCAGGATGAACTAGTCTTACTAGAGTCAAGGTCAGTCTTTGAATTGCTTTGAAACCAACTGTTTATAAAAGCTCTGTATACTTGGAGGGCAATCATAATCTAGCAGTCCTATTTTAGGTTTGCCCCCATCTATGCTGGAAGCACCTAAAAAATAGGCAATTTTACAGCCTGAGCAGCAGATCCTTCAGCTGTGGCTTAGGGAGAACTGATCGGGACATGTCTAGATGCTGAAAACATGCCAGAGAATGAATGAAATCTAGAGAGCCATAATTCGACAGTTTTTGGCCATGGTGGTGTAAGTTCATCTGCATCAGCCTTATTAACATTCACACACTGAGCACTGCCAACATCTCAGCACCTGTAACCAAGGATCCCAATCAGGTCATGTTTTCCAGCATTAATGAACTGATGAGTCATGGTTACCTGTGCAGCACATACCAAAAATAAAGAGCACGAAACTCCACAATGTGTTTATTTGATGAGATCTCAATAGATCGTCCAGATGAATACATATTTTGATATCTCATTTACATTTATGACATTTGGCAGACGCCCTTATCCAGAGCGTTTTTTAAAAACGTTTGTCACCAGATTTGTGAGTGAAATTAGGAGCCTGTATCAGACACTATAGGCCTTATTCAGAGTTCAGCTATGTGCATGTAGTAGTCAGACATCAGATGTAACTATTGACTTATGCGATGTTCAAAGAGTTGTGCAAGAGCTGCGCATGGGGTGGACTTTGAAACAGAGGTGTGTCTCAATTAAGTGCAATTCTGGCCTGACCTGGACTTAAAGCCTATTTTTTTCCTATATAAGCCTAATCGAAGAGCAACATTGAGTCCAGCGCCACTGTCTGACAGTTTGATGTAACCACAATATCTCATGCTGAAATTTATGTATTGGCCAGTAAATACACTCAAAAACCTATGGAATGATATTTGAGCCCATTATTAAATACATAAATAAGATACCATTAGCTACAGTAAATAATAGTGTAATCATTTTTCAAATCCATAAAAGGTTTTTCTTTTTTATCACAGATGAGATTGATGGAAACAGCATTTTAATTGGAGAAATTGCTTATCTGGATGATCTAATTTTATTGGATAATGTTATGGATTAACCTAAAGTGAGCTGTAAGCCTAGCAGCTTATAAACCCTCGGCATGTTCTGTTTACAGAAGAGCACATCAACTGAACAAAATCACTGGCATTACTTTATTAATTCAACAAGTCAAAATGGTGAATTAAAAGCATGTTAAAATGTCTTGTGCACACATTACAATATCAAGATCTCAATTTAGTATTAAGTTGTGCACACAATTAGCTGTCAGAACACGAGATAAAAAATAAAGTGCATAATAATAGGATGTGTTGTATCAACTTAAACTGACTCTTGATTTTGTTACAATGTATTACATTTAATAGCAGAGGGAAAAAATGCTGTCTGCATTTTCTATGCCCCAGCTGTTTTTGGGGTTAAAGGCATGTGCTCATGTTTAAAGCAGATGGTCTAGACGTTACTGAAAACCCCGCTCTTAGATGCTTCGACTCGAGAAAATTCGGTCAACCTTGGAGGTGTGAACTACATGCAAGTCAATGAATGGCATGCTCAGAAAACTGACTTAAGAACATACATAACTCGACACTGCATATGGGTAACTTTCCTCGCATAAATACTGACTTTTGGACTTAAGTCGCCAATTCTGAATATGGTCCTATGTCCTCAGGCTTTCTAAAGTGTCTGAATATGTGTTTGAATAAAAGCTCTGCTGTTCTGAACGCTGTGGATAACGCTGGAAGGGGATTTGGACAAAGGGAATCTATGATCAAGAATCGTAGTCATATTAAGTGAGGGTGGTAAATCTGTAATAAAGTCTATGGCTAGATGTGACTTGGGACATTGAGGAATGAGCAGAGGTGGCAGTTATCCAACAGGCTGAGTTCTGGACATTTTGGCTTGAGCATGAGTAGAGCATGACTACAATCATTTTAATGTCTGTGACTGGTCTCCCATCAGCACCTGATGCTGAGGGGCTGGTGGGTTTTCTTCACACCAGGATGTCCTGTGGCCAATAAAGTGTTGGCCCAAGTTATGAATTTTTCACAGATAATAGAAAGTACATCAGTTATGGTAGCTGGATGCCGAGGTGTTGTGCTTCTGAGATCATGTTTGGTGCAGGCTGATTGAAGTTGTTCCAGTGATGATTAGACTAAGCATAAGAGATATCGAGACTTGACTGTTACTTGGCTTAACCCCCTAAAATCAATGCATGGGTGCAGACCAGACCCTTTTTTGCATGAAGAAAAACCCAGTGCATGCTGGTGAAGAGGATGGTCTGATATAGCCTTGTTTTGGGCCTTGGCAATGTATACTTCTCTGGCTTTTTTTCTTCATGGCATACAACAGATAGAGTAAGGAATGAGGCAGGGTAGTGTCAAACAACAGATGGAAAAATCATATGGCCTTGTTAAACACTTTTAGTATTCAGAATAGAATGGGATGGGAGTAATTCTGGCATTTTCATGGCATTTTCTGCATTTCATTAGCAATTAATGCCTAGATTGATGAAGGGATTTATAATGGAAGAATAGAGAGACTGTAAAGACCATACATCAATCTCTTTTTCAGAGAACTCCTAGACAAGGGTATTCTGCTGAGTCTATGACCAATAATATAATGTTCTCATGATGAACAGCACTTCAGTCTGTAAGCACATCAATGGAGTGACATACATGATGATTTCTTCTCCTAGAGGTCTTGCTCCTGTGTCGAGCACTTGAAAGACATATTTGTTAAGTATGTATCACAACTGTTAAAACAAATGGGTTAAGAGGAGAAGTGGATGACTCAATATATTGGTGCTTGTTTGATCCACCATGCTCTTTGCTCTTTCAAGAAGTTCTTATGCTTGGGTGCATGTTGGGCAATGTGCAATTGTATGGGTGGCCCTTCCACAGTAGAAGCAGCCCTCTCAGTGCTGTGGACATTCTGTCAGGGTAGGTCAAGTGTGTCTGATATGCATTGGCTCTGGATTCTGGTTTTCATCTTGGTGATGCTGATTAGGAAAGGACACTTGTATTCACTCTTTCAGAAGTTTGTCTAGGCGAACTGCCAGATATATGAGAGAGTCCAGTGTCGAGTGGCTATCACACCATGCCAACTCTGTGAGGACATCTTGTCAGAACCCCTGGCAAAAAACAACAATGAGATTTGGCTTGTTCCAACTGCTGCCTGCTGCAAGTGTTCTGAATTCAAGCACATATTTGGCTGTAGTTCTGGACCCTTGTTTTTGGGTAGGAAGACGTACTTATGTTCCCTTGCCTTTAAAGAGTGATCAAATAATGTTGAAAAAGACGCTAACAAAATGATCATATGACTGGATGATCAACTGAGCAATCTTACCAGTGGTGAGCAGAGAAATACAGTGCCTATGGGCTATGTCTGGTTGGCTACGATTGTTAGTTCGGTTGTTGTTCAACAACACTTCAATGAATAGTCAATGCCTGACATAGTTCTTCAAAACCCAGTGCATTCATCACAAGAGAAGTGTTCGGTCAGACACAGACAGGGTTAGATGCAAATGCAAGGTTTTATCAAACAGATCCAAGAAATTCAAAGGGCAAAGCCATAATTTAAATGATATTCAAGTACAGGGTCAGGCACTCAGACAAGAACATACCTGATAACCACAACAAAGCAGAATCAAAACCGGAATAACAAATGCATACATCAAAAGGCTCACTAGTAAGGCTGCCACTAGTGGAAAAAAAAAAGGATTGGGTCTTGGTTAGTTAAAGGCTGAAAGTCACTGCAAATAGGTGGGTTTTTATTAGAAGTCAGGTGACTGAACAGGGATGTGTATCATGTGATGAATCATGTGACATGGCTGATAGTTCACTGTTGCGGATCATGGGAAATGGAGTCTATCCGTGGATATACAGTGAGGGAAAAAATTATTTGATCCCCTGCTGATTTTGTACGTTTGCCCACTGACAAAGAAACGATCAGTCTATAATTTTAATGGGAGGTGTATTTTAACAGTGAGAGACAGAATAACAACAACAAAAATCCAGAAAAAGTTATAAATTGATTTGCATTTTAATGAGTGAAGTAAGTATTTGATCCCCTATCAATCAGCAAAATTTTTGGCTCCCAGGTGTCTTTTACACAGGTAACGAGCTGAGATTAAGAGCACTCTCTTAAAGGAAGTGCTCCTAATCTCAGTTTGTTACCTGTATAAAAGACACCTGTCCACAGAAGCAATCAATCAGATTCCAAACTCTCCACCATGGCCAAGACCAAAGAGCTGAGCAAGGATGTCAGGGACAAGATTGTAGACCTACACAAGGCTGGAATGGGCTACAAGACCATCGCCAAGCAGCTTGGTGAGAAGGTGACAACAGTCGGTGCGATTATTCGCAAATGGAAGAAACACAAAATAACTGTCAGTCTCCCTCGGTCTGGGACTCCATGCAAGATCTCACCTCGTGGAGTTTCAATGATCATGAGAACGGGGAGGAATCAGCCCAGAACTACACAGGAGGATCTTGTTAATGATCTCAAGGCAGCTGGGACCATAGTCACCAAGAAAACAATTGGTAACACACTACGCCGTGAAGGACTGAAATCCTGCAGCGCCCGCAATGTCCCCCTGCTCAAGAAAACACATGTACAGGCCCATCTGAAGTTTGCCAATGAACATCTGAATGATTCAGAGGAGAATTGGGTGAAAGTGTTGTGGTTAGATGAAACCTAAATCGAGCTCTTTGGTATAAAACTCAACTCGCCACGTTTGGAGGAGGAGGAATGCTGCCTATGACCCCAAGAACACCATCCCCACCGTCAAACATGGAGGGGGGAACATTATGATTTGGGGGTGTTTTTCTGCTAAGGGGACAGGACAACTGCACCGCATCAAAGGGACGATGGACGGGGCCATGTACCGCCAAATCTTGGGTGAGAACCTCCTTCCCTCAGCCAGGGCATTGAAAATGGGTCGTGGATGGGTATTCCAGCATGACAATGACCCAAAACACACAGCCAAGGCAACAAAGGAGTGGCTCAAGAAGAAGCACATTAAGGTCCTGGAGTGGCCTAGCCAGTCTCCAGACCTTAATCCCATAGAAAATCTGTGGAGGGAGCTGAAGGTTCGAGTTGCCAAACGTCAGCCTCAAGACCTTAATGACTTGGAGAGGATCTGCAAAGAGGAGTGGGACAAAATCTCTCCTGAGACGTGTGCAAACCTGGTGGCCAACTACAAGAAACGTCTGACCTCTGTGATTGCCAACAAGGGTTTTGCCACCAAGTACTAAGTTGAAGGGGTCAAATACTTATTTCACTCATTAAAATGCAAATCAATGTATAACTTTTTTGAAATGTCTCTCACTGTTAAAATACACCTACCATTAAAATTATAGACTGATCATTTATTTGTCAGTGGGCAAACGTACAAAATCAGCAGGGGATCAAATATTTTTTTCCCTCACTGTACATAGTCGATCCATGTTATTTTTTAATCCTGTGTAAGGCTACTCTTCCACCATCATTGCAGCATTGACAAACTGACCTCATTTCTGCAATCAGATTACCAAGGGTCTATGACTAGGTTACAATTCAGAAATCCTTAAAAATCTTCTTTTTTTCTTTTTAATCTTGTTTTTTAATCTTGCATTTTCACCAATGAATTTGAAATGATTTTCCAGCAAAGACTTGCATGCTCTGTTAAGCTGCTGAAATTGCTCCGGAAATGTCAACAGAGATTTCTAAAAACCTTAGTTAAATAAAGAAAATAATTTCTGAAAAGAAACATCTTACCTGTTTTAGCTTTTTTAAGTCCTCATCAAGCTCAAGATTGTCCAGAATTACAGCCACAAACAGACTTAGCAGTATCTGGAATACATCAGACAAAAGTGAATAATGATAATGATAATGATGATAATGGATTCACAAATCATTTTGTTTATTAGAAAGATTTTTGAATATTCACAATAGGACTATCAAAATAAAATCCATCAGTGGCATGTGAAAAAGCATTTTAATTTAAAGTCACCATGTGTGGATTTGGTGCTTTTTTCATTTCATCAAGAAGTTTCCATAATTAAAGTGGAATATCATATTATTATACATTAATTCTGTTTGAACACTGAAGACATCAGAGGTATGTATGAGTACTATAATTGTGCTGGGCGGCTTGTTATCTGTCCAGTAGTGTGACTCCTATCCCAGTGATTTGTCAGTATGCCACAGACTACTGTCACTGCTATTGTCAGTGCCACATCTTACACCAAATAGCCAACCTATTAAGCCAGGCTGACCTAATAAGTTAACTTTGTTTTTATAAACATACTGTATACATTATATCGACACCAGAAGCATACTGTTACTCCACCTTCAAAGATCATAAATTTACATACAGAAAATAAATGGGATTTTGATTGACATTATGCTCATGAAATATCTGTGTTTTTTTCCTTTTATGCAGTTTTGACTTCCCTTTTCAGCTTTCTTTTTTCCCCCCTTATTTGACAGGGGATGAACAAACAATTCAGCCGTTGCTTGATTACATGCTCTGGCTGTGTTCTCATTACTGTTAAGATCGTGTTCAAATGTCAGATTTAAACGGCAGCTCTTCACTCATTCCAGCTTTTCAAATGTCAAATGCAAACAAGCATCAGAGCCATAGTAATGGGCAATTACGGTCACGATGGGCTGCTAATCAAACACAGACAGTATAACAGTATAACACTCACCACAATGTGGACTATGTGTATTTGTATGTTGTACATTCACATTTACTATATAACTGTATACTATAGAATATACCATCATGCTTTATTTATTTTTCAAATCAAATCCGAGCAGAATTTTTACCAGAGTAGCAAACAGGTGGTAGAGAATGAAGTAAATGGCCACCACTGGAGCCCACATAAGTCCCACTGCTACCAGGGTTTGATCCATGACGTCCACCCAACCTTCCTGCGTGAGGATCTGAAACATGGACATGAAGGCCTGCAGGAGAGGAACATAGTTGTGATCAGTCAGCACTCAGTCATAATACTTCCCTCAGTTCAGTTGTGACATTCACACCTTAATTCCAGAAACACAAGAACTCAACCTTTCAGAGGTTCAGAAAACAGCTCCACTCCTCTATCGTCCGGAGATCGCGAATCCCAATGATGCCACAGCCAGCCGTGGCCGGGAGTCCAAGAGAGCAAAATCGGCCATGCTCTCAGGGAGGGAGGGGTGGCATACTCCCTCTCACTGACACTAGCCAATCACGGGCGTCTGTGAGCTCATACATGTGGAAGTGGGCGGATAGCACTTTCCTCCAAGTGTGTTACACTGCCCCCTTGATGTTGCATGAGCAACAGCTCATAGGTGCCTTCACATGTCTTGGAGGAAGCATGTGATAGCCTTTGCCCTTGCTGGTTGGTAGCTGTCGTGTGATAAAGGAGACCTAACTAGAGGGTGGTTATTGGCCTAACTACAGGGTGGGTAAATTAGACATTGGCCTAACTAGAGGATGGGTAAATTAGATATTGGCCTAACTAGAGGGTGAGTATATTAGATATTGAGGGTATCTAATTTAGGGAGAAAATCAGAGGAAAACAAAGAAAACAAATACAGCTCCATTGAAAAACTAAAATTTAAAATGTAGCCAAAAAGGTTTGATCAATTTCCCTCAGATATAGTTAACTAAAATAGAAATAGAAAACACTCTGCTTTTATTCACATTATTATGCCATATAATATTTACAGTACTGTGCAAAAGTCTTAGGCACATGCAAAAAAATGCTGTAGAGCAAAGATGCCTTAAAAATAATGAAACTAATGAAATGAAAATAATGAAAATAATGAAAAATTGTTTAAACATTTAAAAACAAATACCGTAAAGAGCAGCAAACAGTAGTAAATGAAACAAAGTCAATATTTGGTGTGACAGAAAGATAAAAATTAAAATAAAAATAGTAGTCTCCAGTACAATTTGTGCAGTTTTATAAGGAAATGAGCTGGTAAGTTTTATTGAGCATCTTGCAGAACCAGCCACAGTTCTTCTGGACACTTTGACTTTCGCACTCGCTTCTTATTTTTGCAGCAAAACCCAGCAGCCTTCATTGTGTTTTTTTGTTTGAAAAGTGGTCTCTTATGTAATACGCTGCTTTCGTTAATAACATACAAACATTTTTTTCTGTAACATTTAATTTTGTGCTAGAAAACTAATGTTTGGGATTCTAAAATGTTTTTTGTGCTGACTTGATAATGTAGACGTCATAAAATAAAAAATCTATAACAAAGTTTGTACTAAAAAAAATAGGGTGCCTAAAACTTTTCCACAGTACTGTACATTGTGAGTAGGACAGAATAAGTCATGAAAATAGTGTAGTGCCTACATCACAGAGAAAGTAGATCCTTGCCGATCAGCGAATGTACCAAAAGACAGAGGGCACTCAAAAATCACTTCTTCAGTGGAAATCAAATAAAGGTCTGTCTGGCCTGAGCCAGCCTTTAAAACCTGGTCACATTGGCAGCAGCTATAAGGGTCTAATAAAAACAATTTTACAACCAGTCTATTGGAGAGCAATCTGTGCAAATATCATTATCTTGAGTAGTTATCATGCCACCTAGAAAGAAGCTTTGGAAATGAGCAGCATCTGTTTACGCAGACCCTTCCAAGTCCCAGCACAAAAATGCATCAGTGGATCCCCACTAATAACAGAGAGTAAAAAAGATTTGGCTAATGAGAGCTCATCTCATGAGCACTTAGTATCCAACAACTTGGCAAGGACTGTTACTTCTGCTGACAGATTAAATATTGTGAAGCCGATGGAAAGTGTGTCAGGCTGTGTTTGTTCCCAGTGTTTCCAGCTTTCATGGTGTCAGAATTGATGCTGATGGCTTACCAGCCACTTTTTGGTATTTCTATATATTTCTTATTAGGTTGAAATAAAAATTAAAAAAAAAAAACCCTGTTCCTTTTTAAATCCAGCGTGTGAGAGTTTACCCGTGGAAAGGTGGTGAAGCGGTCCAAGTCCTCCACAAAGCAGAACATCTGTAGACTGATGGCAGACATGACTATGAGTAGACTCGCTGTGAACACCACCAGACTGCCCAGCTTCTTCCCTGGACCAAAGATCTTGTAAACAAAATCCTCCAGTGCAGGCGAGATCTTGATCAAACGTACCACTCTCAACACCTGCAGGAGTGACAGACAATCAAATCAAAACTTTAGTTGAGTTATTTCATGTGTTTCCCTTTAAAATGCAGTCTTGCTACCTAAATGGAAAAACATCTATAAAATGCAAAATACACCTGCCTCCCGTGGTTACTAGTTTTCTGTAATCAATGTAGTATTGCTGTAAATGTCAACAGGTTGGCAAATGATACATAATTATTCTTTATCAGTTATATTGTCTGATTTTGACAAGCAGCTCACAGTGACATTAATTGCCTACAATTTCCTATACCTTATCCTCTCCCAGAACCAGTCCCATAGTTTGATCCAATTTATGAAACACTATGAAAGATGTTCACAAATGTCTGCATGAAGTCCTTGCATTAGTACACCAGCCATACAATCAGCCATAACATTAAAACTGCTGACAGGTGAAGTGAATAACATTGATTATCTCGTTATAATGGCACCTGTCAAGGGGTGTCACCTGTCATATTAGGCAGCAATGAACAATCAGGTCTCAAAGTTGATGTGTTAGAAGCAGGAAAAATGAGCAGGAAAAAAAGTGTTCTGAGTGACTTTGACAAGGCCAAGTTGTAATGGCTAGACAACTGGGTCAGAGCATCCACAAAACGTCTTGTGGGATGTTCCCGCTATGCAGTGGTTAGTACCTACCAAAAGTGGTCCAAAGAAAGACAATTGGTGAACTGGCAACAGAATAATGGGCACCAGAATGCTCTATGGGATGAAGGCAAGTCAGCGGAGGCAGTATGATGCTCTGGGCAATGTTCTGCTGGGAAACCTTGGGTCCTGGCATTCATATGGATGTTACTTTGACAAGTACTGCCTGCCTAAACATTTCTGCAGACAAAGTACACCCCTTTATGACAACGGCATTACCTACTGTAATGGCAGTGGCCCTTTTCAGCAGGATAATGTGCCCTGCCACACTGCAAAAATTGTTCAGGAATGGTTTGAGGAACATGACAAAGTGTTCAAGGAGATGACTTGGCCTTTAAATTCCCCTGATCTCAATCCGATTGAGCCTCTCTGGGATGTGCTGAACAAACAAGTCCGATCCATGGAGGCCCCACCTCACAACTTACAGGACTTAAAGGATCTGCTGCTAACATCTTGGTGCCAGATACCACAGCACACCTTCAGAGGTCTTGTGGAGTCCATGCCTCGACAGGTCAGAGCTGTTCTGGCGATACAAGGGGGACCCACACAATATTAGGCAGGTGATTTTAATGTTGTGGATGATTGGTGTATATTAGTTTCTATAAGCAATTTTTCTGTCTCATTCTACGCCTATGAAAACTTATGACAGGTCATTTTTGGACCAGGTAATTTATGCACTGCATTTCACAAAATTAAAAATAATAAATATATATATATATATATATATATATATATATACATATATACACACACACACATATACATATACATATATACATACACACATATACATATATACATACACATATATACATACACACACATATATACATACATACACACACACATATATATATATATATATATATATATATATATATATATATATATATATATATATATATATATATATATATATATATATAAACCATAAAATACCACAGCTGAATTTCTCTTGAAATAAGTGAAACAAAGACTCAAGAAAAAATCCATCCAAAATTTTTGGGAAGAATATACATTATTGATTATGTATTGATAGGAAAAGAGCAAACATTGTTTTCATTGTCCTCTAAAACAGTAACATTTTATATTCCTCTGCAATTTCAGCAATTTCTAAATTGCTTTAGGTGAACAAATCTGTGAACAATACATCATGATCAAGAGAAGGGAATGTCTATCGATCCAGCCGTTGCAGTCTGCTGCCTCTTAGATTCTTCCAGCCGAATTCCTCTTCTCCAGGTCTCAGAAAAACAACTTATAGCACATACACATAGATGTGAGAAGCAGTTATTCAATAAAATTGCAACATAGTTGATTCGCTGTTGTGTACATCTGCTTAAGTACTTGTATTCAAAGTTTTCCCACAGATAGAAATAGTTCATTTATTACCCAGTGGGATATTTAGGTCTATCTTATGATTATGTGCAAAGGTTTTCATTCTCATGAAGTAAACACAAAGGGCTAATTGGGTGCTCTGAAAACATTAAATAAGAAGAGGAGCAATATTTATGATTAGAACTTATTCACAGAAGGAGAGTCCTCTTCTTTTTGTCCTTTTGCCAAATTAGATGACAAAGGCTTAGTTTGACCTTTAGCAGTGAAACACTGAATAAATTATGGTGACTTTGCTATGGGCAATTAAATAAAAGAATTTTTTATTTAATAAAAATACCACTCTTATTTGCTGCTTAAAAACGAGCATTTCCGATTTGTATATTTTAGAATGATAACTAGAAACTAATAGTTAAAATAAAACTAATATTTTTATCCACAATCCTGAATCACAATTCTTAACAATTATACGCCTTGTTTCTGGTATACGGCATATTTTGAAAGAAAAAAAAAAAGAATTGAAAAACATAAATAACACAAACATGCTGTACAGAAATAGACCAAATAATCAAGTGACTCACTTCCTGTTTCAAAGGGTGAATCACTGAATGAGTTATTCTTGCTTATGCATAATAATCCGGAACACACAGTGAAAGTAAAAATATTTTACTCATACAGCACAGCAGAGTACAGCTGACCCAACACCCCTCCTGTGAGGGTGATCAGTACGCAAGTTGTGTCCTTAATGAGGCCTGTCCAAAAAAAAATAATTAATTAATTAATTTTAAAAAAAAATTGGAAAAAAAAAACCTTCCCAAATGCCCTTGCCTGTTTCTCTGTTTCCCTCCAGCTGCCTTCAGACATCCTCAAACACCTTGTCTGCATACGCAGCAGTATGCGTTATTCCCGATTAGTGCCTGATTAGCATTGTACTGCCTTGCAGGTGTAGGCTTCGGGGGCTTTTAAACACTTTCTTCAAGAAGAAGATATAAAGGATATGTTGATTTGTTTGTCCTTTTGCTTGTCTGCTATCACAATCAATCTAGAACCTGACACAAAGATCTTTAATTCAAAATGGTACTTAGTCCTGACAGCTTAAGCCCTTAATCACCCAGGACCTGTCAGCAGGTCCAGATGCACACTCTTCAGTCTTGATCATAATGAAGTCTATGAGAATTACAAAAATCATTGACGTCTTTATGATAATAGACCCAAGAACTATGAATAGTCCAGCTTAAATAAAGACCACCTACAAATCCTTCCTATTAGTTTCACTTTAATTACTGAATAAGTTGCTGAATATTAAGAGAGCCTAAGTGGTCAAGAAATAGTTTTGATAACAGAAATGTTATACAAAACATGTATGTATTATACACATACCTTGTTTGAATGCATTTTTAAATATCACCATTATATCACCAAAATATCAGTCATAAGTCATTCAGGCTTCACAAATAAATTCTCAGTTAATTCATTTCCCAAGGTTTAAGATTCTAAAACCTTTTCATCGAATATTATTGTATGCATTCCATTCTCACACTGCAGCAATGATTTAGAAAGATGCAAGCTTATATCAGGTGGTTTCTTTTAGAGACAAAAGGATAAATTTAAATAGTAATATGTAACACTGATTGACTCTGGACATTTGAAACGGCAAACTCTAAAATCCTGAATAAGTTGCAATCTAAAACAAGCATTAATAATGCATTATTTACATTTTATATCACAACAGTGTTGAATTTTGAGATTTGTTACACTTACACAGAGTATGTTGTAATTGTTGATATGGTGAGGTTTTGTGGAAGGTGATGTCTATTTAGCATTTATGGAAGTCCCCAGTGTGAGCACTTTGAGAGAACTTTAAAGTTCCCGTGAAGTGTTTTGAAATGTGCAGCATTATTCGATGTGTTGACGTAATTTCCACTGAAACAGGAAGTCATATTGAGTGGCGGGACATATTCAGTGGCTCCTCCCCCTTTTTAAATAGTTTAGCAACGGCAACTTCGGCAAGGTGATTTTTATAATGTTGGGGGCGGGACACCAGATTCTAGAGTGCATTCGATTGGACAGAAAATCTGATGAGCAGCTGAAGTGTAGAATGATGTCATCAAAATTGTTCATCATTATTGGTGGTAGAGAGAGACTGTAAATTTTAAATGCATATATCTTCTAAATGTGAATTTTGTTATTGCTTTGGAGCACACTAGCTTATAGATAACCTTAAGGCTAACATATTTGTACTAAAAGCCACAAAACCTGGGGACTTTAAGTCTCTTCTTGTGGCCATTCCACAATATTAACTATAAACTGATTAAATATTTTCACACTTTTCATAATTTAAAAAAAAAAAAAATGCCAAATTGTTATAATATAAGGGGACTAAAACACTTCAGGACATGCTGTTATTAGAAAATAATGCATGCTTACTTGGAAGTAGGTGAGCTGGGAGTGGTAGAGGTCAGGGTAGATGTGCAGTGTAGTGCCCACGACCAACAGAGACTCAAACTTGTGTAGAGAAGAGCTGATGTAGCCAGTGAAGCCCAGACACCAGATTTTTAAAAGAGCCTCCAGATCAAAAAGCATTGTGAAAGCAACCTACTCATGCAGAACAGAGAGAGAGAGAGAGAGAGAGAGAGAGAGAGAGAGAGAGAGAGAGAGAGAGAGAATCAGTCAGTTATATTATTTTCTGAACAAGGAGCCGAAATCCAAATAAACTCAAGCAGAAGTTAATATTATCTACTAAAATCACCTCATATCCTCTTGCATTCACTCATTTATCAAATATAATAAAACAGTAAAAAAAATAAATAAAATAAAGTACTTCAGGGAAATAGGAAATAGGGGACCATAACAGGGACCATAACAGGAACATGCCTGTGGCTGATTCTTTCATTTAAAAAGCTTTAATATTTGCACAGATTTCATCTCTCTGTTAAATTTGCACTGCTTAACCGATAGCACTTCCTGTACAGTCATTACTGTTAATGTTACATTACTACTACTGCTACTGGATTCAGTCCATCTGCACTATTTCAGTTTACACGTACTCTCCGGCTAAATCTGAACTCTCCTACTCCTACTAGTGTTTCTAATGCCATGCACTTATTGTCTTTCCTGTTTATTGTGGATTGTTGTACCAAACCTAAATACCACTAACACTGCTGTATGGAAAAAAGAATCTATATGTGGGTCTGTGAAGACCCTTCATACAATCAAATGTGGACATTTTCTATTATATACAGTACTGTGCAAAAGTCTTAGGCACATGCAAAGAAATGCTGTAGAGCAAAGATGCCTTCAAAATAATGAAATTAAATGTTTCTACATTTAAAAAAAAATACAGTAAAGAGCAGTAAACAGTAGTAAATGAAACAAAGTCAATATTTGGTGTGACAAAAAAATGAAAATGAAAATAAAAATAGTAGTCTCCAGTACAATTTGTGCAGTTTTATAAGGAAATGAGCTGGTAAGTTTTATTGAGCATCTTGCAGAACCAGCCACAGTTCTTCTGGACACTTTGACTGTCGCACTCGCTTCTTATTTTTGCAGCAAAACCCAGCAGCCTTCATTGTGTTTTGTCTGAAAAGTGTCTCTTACATAATATGCTGCTTTCTTTAACTTTTTCTGTAACATTAAATTTTGTACTAGAAAACTGTTTGGGAATCTAAAATGTTTTTTGTACTGATTCGATAATGTAGAACTCATAAAATAAAAAAGCTATAACAAAGTTTGTTCTAAAATAATAGGGTGCCTAAAACGTTTGCACAGTACTGTATGTCATAAACAGAGCTGTGGTGTTGTTTCTCCTGTAATAAAAGCAGCAAGTGACTTACAGCTCAGAAGTCACTTACTGCTTTAATCACAGGAGAAACACCACCACAGCTCAAAAATTTTATTTAAAATCTTTAATTTAACAAAAATTTAAAATGGTCAAGCAACCAACTATACAATTTTTGGACCACTTGAGATGGACTGACCCAAAAGTCACCCGAGCTTCATCGTCATTTACACACGAGCTTCATCGTCATCTCTTTACTCAACTGATCTTTGCTCACCCCAATATCAACAGGGAAACAGATCTCCACTAATATTGCCACCCTTGGTAAATATGAGCAAAGAAGGCTGTGAAAAAATGTGTTTATTGTTTAACTTTTTGATCTTTTTTTTTTTTATCACAAAAATAATCTGCTTTCATGGATATCAAATAATTGCAAAAAAAACACAGGTTTATCCAAATATATACCTTTGTTAAATATAAGTGCAACAATTATTGGCACCCCTTTAGTCAATACTTTGTGCCTCCCTTTGCCAAGATAACAGCTCTGAGTCTTCTCCTATAATGCCTGATGAGGTTGGAGAATCCATGGCAAGGGATCTGAGACCATTCCTCCATACAGAATCTCTCCAGATCCTTCACATTTCAAGGTCCACGCTGGTGGACTCTCCTCTTCAGTTCACCCCACAGGTTTTCTATGGGTTTCTATGGGGACTGGGATGGCCATGGCAGGGCCTTGATTTTGTGGTCAGTAAACCATTTTTGTTGATTTTGATGTATGTTTTGAATTACTGTCCTGCTGGAAGATCCAACCACGGCCCATTTTAAGCTTTCTGGCAGAGGCAGTCAGGATTTCATTTAATATCTGTTGATATTTGATAGAGTCCATAATGCCATGTATCCTAACAAAATGTCCAGGTCCTCTGGCAGAAAAACAGCCCCAAAACATTAAAGAGCCACCACCATATTTAACCGTGGGCATGAGGTACTTTTCCATATGGCTACCTCTCTGTGTGCACCAAAACCACCTCTGGTGTTTATTGCCAGAAAGCTCTATTTTGGTTTCATCTGACCACAGGACCCGATCCCATTAGAAGTTCCAGTAGTGTCTGGCAAACTGATGACGCTTGAGTTTGTTTTTGGATGAGAGTAGAGGCTTTTTTCTTGAAACCCTTCCAAACAACTTGTGGTGATGTAGGTGACTTCGGATTGTAGTTTTGGAGACTTTCTGACCCCAAGACACAACTAACTTCTGCAATTCTCCAGCTGTGATCTTTGGAGATTTTTTTGGCCACTCGAACCATCCTCTTCACAGTGCGTTGAGACAATATAGACACACGTCCAATTCCAGATTGATTCATAACATCTCCAGTTGACTGGAACTAATTATTGCCCTGATGGTGGAAATGGGCATTTTCAATGTTTGTGCTATTTTCTTATAGCCACTTCCCATTTTGTGAGGCTCAACAACCTTTTGCCACACATCACAGCTATATTCCTTGGTCTTACCCATTGTTATGAATGACTAAGGGTATTTGGCCTATGTGTTACCTCATATTTATACCCTTGTGAAACAGGAAGTAATGGTTGAACAATTTCCTGTTCCTAGTCACCCAGGTGTAATAAAAATTTTTTTAATTTCAATAGGAATATACTTCAAATATATGTTTCTCATATGAATACCCAGGGGTGCCAATAATTGTTGCACACCTATATTTATAAAAAAAAATTTTTTTGATAAACCTGTGTTGTGTTTGCAATTGTTTGGTATCCATGAGAGCAGAGTATTTTTGTGAACTGTTTGAACGAAAGATCAAAAAGTTAAACAATAAAGAATTTTTCACAGCCTTCTTTGCTCATATTTACCAAGGGTGCCAATATTAGTGGAGGGCACTGTATGTTCTCCTAAAGTAGAGATGGCAACGTATTTTACTGCCAGTTTTCCGAAATTCAGCCACAGTGACATCCGATGGGTTTCCCAGACCGCCACACATATTCTAAAAAGTCATTACAACAGACCAAATTAGCTAGCACCTTTACAGACTCCTCAGATCCAGATGAAAAGGTGAATTGGATTAGTAGTGAGATGAATTGGAAACTGGGCAATGAGTATGCCCCATGCTTTTCCTCTCCTTATCTCTGCCTTTCAGCTGGGAGTGGGCGGGCAGCTACACTCCTCTATCTGTCTTTGTTCCCTGCTGTGCCACCTGCATACTGATGGCACAGTCAGAACGTGACAGACAGCACGCATGCCCATAAACACACACACACACACACACACACACACACACACACACACACACACACACACACACACACACTTGTACGCATGCTCAGAGCCATTCCCAGGACTGGAGTGTGCCTACAGGCTGTTTACACCCACACTGTTACTCCTCGGTTGATTTAATCTCTGGGTTTAAGGCAGAATGCAGTGAAGACAGGTCAGACAAGGTCTGTAAAGTTTAATACATAAATAAAGGATGTTGAGACATACCAAAATTGACACTGATGCAGACACGTTTATGACATTATACTGTATACTTCTGTATATTCTTAACATTATTCTTGATATTTTTAAAAATGGAATAGCTAGTATAGAAGGCTGACTGCTTGATGGCTTACCTCAGCCAGGTAGAACTCATCATAGTCCTTTTTATGGTTCTTGCCCTTGTAATAGTTGCTGGAGGCCACAATCACATCCATGGCCACCATACTCAAGATGAACATATGGAACATAGACGAGCGCATCAGGTGCTACACAGACACAGAGAGAAAGAACTGTTTTGGTCATTGGGAACAGAAAAAAGGGCTCGGTGTACCACACTGAACACCAGTTAATTTTGCTCCAAGATACTATGATTAAGTGTGTGTTTTTGTCCTAGTTGTAGTCTTGGCAACACAAATAGCAGGGACTGAAATGCAGGCACTGCAGATGAAAGCTTTCATGTTGAATGTAGTATCATAAAATTCATTGCATAGGTTCATTCAAGTGACAAAAATCTCATAATTCATTGAAATGTATAATGACAAAATATTAATTTGCCTTAAGCACAGAAACATGTTTGGAAAGATGGATGCTGTACTAAAGATTTAAACACCTGATCCAGAAATAGACTACTACTGGGCTGAGATAAACAACCTAAAACCTTTCCAAAATATAACACTGCAAAACACTTGAAATGCACATTTCTGGTCATGACAGGGAAGGCTGAACCATTCCTCACTGATGTCCAAAGAGAGCCATATTGAAGCAGATCCATCATCTTCTGCGGTTTCTTAATAGAGTCTATTAATCACAAGCAGGACAGAGCAGGCGTGAGTGTGCACCGCCAGTGGCCTCTCAGTCCTCCCAGGCTGCCTCAGTCTGCAGCCCATGACAGTGATGAGAAGTCTGGATCAGTACCAGACCCCAACCACCAGCACTCATGACATACAGTATATCTGAGCCGGAGACAAGTGAAAATATTGTGAAATAAAAAAAAATATTCATTGAAATATTAATAATTGTGACCTTCTTCTATGATAACATTTATGGAATTTGGCAGACGCCCTTATCCAGAGCGACTTACTTAATGTCATTTATACAACTGAGCAGTTGAGGATTAAGGGCCTTGCTCAAGGGCCCACAGTGGCAGCTTGGCAGCGCTGGGATTTGGACCTTCTGATCAGTAGTCCAACTTCTTAACCACTGAGCTACCACTATGCAGTAGGTTAATTTCTGGATTAACTACTTTACACTTGTTCCCTCTGGCATGAACAACATTTTTACTGAGTTTTGCGTTCAAGAACATCATTCATAATCACTGGTGTACAGCCATGAAGTCATGGGTTTTCTGGTTTCCTCCCAAAGCATTAGGTGGATTGGTGACTCTAAATTGGCCCTAGGTTTGAATGAGTGTGTGTGTGTGTGTGTGTGTGTGTGTGTGTGTGTGTGTGTGTGTTTGTGTGTTTGTGTATGGTGCCCTGCATTGGACTGGTATAAGCCTGGGCGATATGAAAAAAAAAATTTTCATGATACTTGAGGACATTTCTATGATTCATGATGCATATCACAATATATAATTTAGCTAACAATACATAATTTAGCTACCAGTCTGTAACACAGTAGTTAAATAAACTAAAATACGTTAAACTGAGTTTGACGATACTTTTCTTTAATGCCTACAAAGACCAAGAAGATTAAGTAAAAAAAAAAAAAAAACATCAAATCAACTGCATCCGTTCAGTACCATTTAACTTGTAATTATTAAAAATGTAAAAAATAAAATAAAATAAAAAATACATCATACCAACAATATCTCATTTCAAGTGTATCGTGTAATCATGTATCACAATATCGATATTATATCGATATATCGCCCAGCCCTACACTGGCGTCCCATCCTCGTGCCCAGTCCGGGACAGGATGACACAATGACCCTGACCAAAATACAGTAGTTACTGAACACAGATGGACAGGCAAAAAGACGGACGGACTTTGTATTTAAGGACTTCCTCATTGTCCACTCTTAAATACATAGACTCTAAATTAGTGCTTTATTAAAGGCACGTGCACGTGTTTGCTGAACCAGTTACTGTAAGCCTAGATTTGTCTTACAGACATATTGTGTGAGCACCAAGCGCTTTATTACATTGATCCGGACCTTTTAACATTTTCTAGATAGATCTAAATGTGTTAGAATCCCAATAAAATAAAATGTCACATAAAAGTCACAAACATTTCTCACTTCACTTATACTGCACATATTTTCTACTTCAGTTTTTGACTTCTAAAGTATTTAACTTGAACCCAATTTTTAATACAGGATGCGTTTGAATGCAAACAAAAACGTCTGACTGCCAGTGTACATACAGTATGTAAGAATTGCAGCTTTATGTGTGAGCACCAAACAAGGATTACAATTTTGCATTTATGAATAAGTTTCAACACAAAACAACAGCACTAATGCAGATGTAGTAAGCTGAGGAAAGCGAAAATAGTCTCACTGAAAGGGTGAAAGGGTGACCACGCACTGTGATTTCTCTAGAAAACAGCAAGATGCTAAATTTTCCACAAACTACACCACAGAGTGTGAAAAGCAATCCTGACCCTTTCATTACTAAGATAGACAGAGTAAACTGACTTACAGAGAGACAGAGAACCAATAACATTTTTAGTTTTACTACAGAGTATAACTTTGTTTTTGCACTTGAGTGAAGCTTGAAAGTGTTTATAAAGCAGAGTAGAGCACATTGTGCTTTGAAAAATATGGATAAACTGTGACACTTGTGCATGGCGGTCCAAATGCAGCCCCACAGACTGTAAGTGGGTGGATAAATTGACAAGAACTAGAGGGAAGATCTAAAAAAAAAAAAAAAAAAAAAAAAAAAAAAAAAGAGCAGAAGACAGAAATGGGAACAAATACAGCAACTTGACTTGAATAAGGCTCTGGGACGAATAAAAAGAGACACATATACAGACACATATATATTCATGGGGCGCTTATTTCTAAATCTTATATAGTGTAGACTGTAAAAGTGTAAAAAATAATAATAATAATAATAATAATAATAATAATAATAATAATAATAAAATAAAAGGGTGGAATAAAACAGTCCAGAACAACAGCTGGGAAGTGTACAGAATTCCTGATTGTTCTGATTTAGTCAACACACAGAGCTTCACTTTGTAGTGGGTGTAAAATCAGTGTAGCACAGCTCTCCGAGTCACAGCCTTTAGGCAGGCAATAATTGGATTACCCAAAATGGGGTCACTACATAGAGTCATGTGAAAAAATAAGTACACCCCATGGAAATTGTTGGCTTTTTTGATATATTTGGACACGCAAACGTTTGATCATCTTTGAAACAGTGCCTATTATTAAAGTTGATATACTTGAACAAAACCACAAGCTTTTTCAAAATGAGCTTTTTCAACCATTTATTCAACAGAAATATCAATAGATGTGATACTCTTCTCTGGAAAAAGTAAGTACACCCTTGGCCTCAGAAGCTAGTATTGCCCCCTTTAGCAGAAATAACTTCTTGTAGGCGTTTTGCATTATTGTCCACCAGTCTCTGACATCGGCTTGCTGGAATTTTTGACCACTCATCCATGCAATATTCTTTCAGTTGCATAATGTTTGAGGGTTTTCTTGCATGTACTGCCCGTTTCACATCCCCCCACAACATTTGACTGGGCCATTCCATAACCCTCCCTTTCTTATTTTTGAGCCATTCCTTGGTGGATTTGCTAGTGTGTTTAGGATCATTATCCTGTTGAAAGGTCCACTTTCGGTTCCTGGACAAACTGGCAGTCGTTTGAAATCTGTGCCATTTGTATATGATTTTTCTTACAGTGGAATGATGTATTTCAAATAATTTGGAGATCTTTTTAAATCCCTTGCCAGATTCATAGGCATCCACAGCCTTTTTTTCTGAAGCCTTACATAACTCTTTAAATCTTGGCATTATGACACCACACACCCAGTGGTGGATGAAGTAACTGAAAGCCACACTTGAGTAAAAGTACAGATATCTTACCAGAAAATGACTTCGGTAGAAGTTAAAGTCACCTTTTAGAATATTACTTGAGTAAAAGTCTTAAAGTATCTGATATTTATTGTACTTTAGTATGAAAAGTATTTTTTTTTTATGTTAAATGTACTTACGTATTGAAAGTAAAAGTACAAGTAAATGCTGTTAATACGAAAAGTTTTTTTTTTTTTAACCATGTACACCACCTTAAAAATGGAGCCTACAAAACAAAGTCTTCAAGCTGAAGCTCTTGAAAGGAACAAAGAGCTTAGTCTCTAGCAGCTTTGTCAGGGGCAACATGTCATTCAATTTGCCAAATTGCAAAACTTTCAGAGTAAACAACTCACCATATGGCTGACCGTCTGTCTTCTGCAGTATGGCAGAACTTTAATATTGTACTATACACATAATTTCAACTAATCTAGACATCCAAACCTGCAAAAATCTGTACTTACACTGTTTCGTTTATTATATTATACTATATTATATTACTGTATTATTCAACTCATGGAGTCATTTTTTTTATTCAATAACTACTTTACACATATTTAGAGGGAGTTTGGCCTCATCACCTAGACATCAATACAGTAGCTCCTTATAGCAGCTAGTTAAAAATACATTAGCTATGCTAATGGACGAATGACATTAAACTCACCTCAACATGTCTTTTACAGTCATTTAACCCACCATGGGCAATTGATAAATCACTTCTGCAAACAGAGCAGCGAGCTACACTGTCATTGTTGGCTTTTTGTTTTTGTTTTTCACCCATTTTATGCATGGTTTCACTTTAGTGTAGTCTGGGGCTGAAGTGTGTTCTGTACTTCTTTTTTTTATTTGGACACTGCGATGGCACTGCAGACACTAAACTGAACCCGTCTGATGGATGAACTGGAGAGCGAGAGAGAAGTCGACTGTAAAGCCCGGGACCTCAGAAAAAGAGTTGTTGATGCTCATCAGGCTGGAAAAGGTTACAAAACCATCTCTAAATAGTTTAGACTCCACCAATCCACAGTCAGACAGATTGTGCACAAATGGAGGGAATTCAAGACCATTATTACCCTCCCCAGGAGAGGGGATCAGCAAAGATCACTCCAAGAGCAAAACATGTAATAGTCTGCGAGGTCACAAAGGAACCCAGGGTAACTTCTAAGCAACTAAAGGCCTCTCTCACATTGGCTAATGTTTATGTTCATGAGTCCACCATCAGGAGAACACTGAACAACAGTGGTGTACATGGCGGGGTTGCAAGGAGAAAGCCACTGCCCTCCAAAAAGAACACTGCTGCCCCTCTGCAGTTTGCTAAAGCTCACGTGGACAAGCCAGAAGGCTATTGGAAAAATGTTTTGTGGACGGATTAGACCTAAATAGAATTTTTGGTTTAAATGAGAAGCGTTATGTTTGGAGAAAGAAAACACTGCATTCCAGCATAAAAACTTATCCCCTCTGTGAAATATGGTGGTGGAAGTACCATAGTTTCTGCCTGTTTTGCTACATCTGGTCCAGGACAGCTGGCCATCATTGATGGAACAATGAATTCTGAATTATTCCAGCGAATTCTAAAGGAAAATGTCAGGACATCTGTCCATGAACTGAATCTCAAGAGAAAGCACGGCATGCAGCAAGAGAACGACCCTAAGCACACAAGTCATTCTACCAAAGAATGGTTAAAGAGGAATAAAGGTAATGTTTTGGAATGGCCAAGTCAATTTCCTGACCTTAATCCAATAGAAATGTTGTGGAAAATCCTGTGTGGCGAGGAGGAGGGCGTGGCCAGGCTGTGAGGACGCACACCTGGCACTGATCTGTCTAATCAGTGGGAGAGAGAGATAAAGGAGCGGCTGCAAGCGCCGGAGAGAGAGAGAGAGAGAGAGACGCACGTGCATTTTGTGTTCAGTTTGTGTGTTTTATGTTTGGTTTCAGTTTCGTTTACTATTAAACTTTATGTTTACGATCAGCCGGTTCCCGACTCCTCCTTGCCCGACTTTAAATTGTTACATCCTGAAACAAGCAGTTGATGTGAGGAAACCCACCAACATACCAGAGTTGAAGCTGCTCTGTACTTAGGAATGGAACTGGAAATATTTAGTTGCAATTACTGCTGCAGAAGGGGGTCACACCAGATACTGAAAGCAAAGGTTCACATACTTTTGCCACTCACAGATATGTAATATTGTCATTTTCTGCAATAAATAAATGACCAAGTATAATATTTTTGTTTCATTTGTTTAATTGGGTTCTCTTTATCTACTTTTAGGACTTCTCTTATGATGTTTTAGTTCATATTTAGGCAGAAATATAGAACATTCTAAAGGGTTCACAAACTTTCAAGCACCACTGTACATGTGCCAATAGTAACTCAGGATTTCGTAATGTAGCTACACAGTAATTAGGAAAGTAATTAAGCAATAAGCATTCTGTATGTACAAGGCAGAAGACATGGAAAGTTGTAAAAGAAAAACATGCCAGCTGCTAGAACTGGTTGAAATTTCATTAGCATTAAGAGATAGACGAGACACTTTCCCCCATGGGCAAAACAGGCAGACTGGGCCACATGTGGAGCTCCAGAGCCACAGGGCTACACACACACACACACACACACACACACACACACACACACACACACACACACACACACACACACACACACCCTGTGATAAGGTAAGGGGAGGAAAAGGACAACCACATTTATAACAGATTTAACAAATTTTCCCTTTTTTGTGTGTTTTCTGTCACATTCATCTGGCCTGTGAGACTTAATGGCATTTAAGCAGCTGTTCTCTCACTCTTGTGTATGTTAAATACAATGTAATGGCTTTTGTAATTGCTCATTTATCTTCACATCGCCTCACTGCTTCTCAGACTAGAAAACTGCTTGATTTTAAGGCTCATATAAACCTTTTTTTATTATACCACAGTACCACAACATAAAGAATTTTTTTGACTCATGTATTGATAATTAATGCCCACTCCAGGTTCATTACATGATCCACATGACCCATTCATTTAGTCCCATCAGTGTTTACTTCTTCAAAACATGATGTTCTTTTAAATCCACTCACCCATTTTGACTGTATCCATTAGATGTACAAGAATTCAAGAATAAACTAAAATAGGCCCTCTTACAAACATTCACATAGGTAATAAGCATGGCCATCCTGTCCTCTTTCCATTGTCAGGTCTGGCTTGTCTTTCTGCTTGTCATTCCTCCTGGTGCCCACTCTCTGACTAAGACGGGATGTGACAAAGCAGTTTGACATTTTCAGCTCCCAGACACTCAGCCTCCCAAAGGGGGGGGGTTTGGCTGAGGACATAGGACAGACTCCATTTTCTCAGGGTCCAAGTTCACATGGATGCCACAATAATAACATGGTTTGGAGGTTGAAAAGCTGCTGTTGTGGCTTCTGTGTGCTGTAGGCTTCGGCTGTCTACGGTGGTTTGCGAGATTTTCGCTCTCACATTTTATTTAACTGACTAGAGCTGCCGAACACTTAGAAGTGCAAATGCAGCCTAGGTGCTCTGGCCTACTTTCTATGATTTTGCTGGTGGCATATGAATGTATTAAGAGAATGTCAAAATTAATTTAATAGCTTCTATACTGAGGCTGATGGTTTTCTTTTTCCAGTTTGTATTCTATCAGTGGCATGTTATCTAAGCCTCTATGTCTATGGAACTTCAGGTGCTCTCTGTGTCTTAACTTCATCTCGTTGTCCTACCTACAGGTTTATTCTTTGTCAGTTCCAAAGAAAGTAAATATATGATACTGCTTAATCTCTCCGCAAAGCGCATACTCAAGACTGAGTTTATTTAAAGCATTTTGGAGGACCTCAGGGTCCAGTGATGATGACTATTCAGGGGTCTATAAATCACTAGCCTAGGAGTATGTGACAAGTTGATTTCATGTCAGGCTATTGGTTTTTTATTCATAATTCCCCAGTGGACAATTAGGTCCAACAAACTAAGAAAATAGAGTCTACTTCATACTGACTTTTGCAATACTGTACCAATGCTCAATTCTGTAACAGCACATGCTATTAGCTAACACTACACACATCAGCCAAGGTGCGATCTGGCTGTCAGTAGAACTGTTTTTTTAATTAGCAGGGGGCATGGTGGCTTAGTGGTTGGCACGTTTGCCTTAGGGGTTCGAATCCCACATCCGCCCTGTGTGCGTGGAGTTTGCATGTTCTCCCTTGCTTCGGGGGTTTCCTCCGGGTACTACAGTTTCCCCAGTCAAAAGACTTGTATTATAGACTCCTTGGCTTTTCCAAATTGTCCGTAGAATGTGAACGTGTGTGTGATTGTGCCCTGCGATGTGTTGGCATCCCGTGCAGCGTGTCCCCTCGCTTTGTGCCCCAGGTCCCCTGGGATAGGCTCCAGGCTCCCCTAACCCTAACCCTATAATATATACAATCCCAATTCCAAAAAAGTTGGGACACTGTGTAAAATGTAAATAAAAACAGAATGCAAAGATTCGCAAATCTTTTAAAATAAGCCGATATGTTATTCACAATAGAACATAGCAAACATATCAAATGTTTAAACTAAGGAAATGTACCATTTTAAGAAAAAAATAAGGTAATTTTGAATTTGATGGCCGTAACACGTCTCAAAAAAGTTGTGACGGGGGCAACAAAAGGCTGCAAAAGTAAGTGTTACTAAAAAGACACAGCTGGAGGTTAATTGGCAACAGGTCAGTAACATGATTGGGTATAAAAAACAGTATCTTAGAGAGGCAGAGTCTTTCAGAAGTAAAGATGGGCAGAGGTTCACCAATCTGCGAAAAACTGCGTCTACAATTTGTGGAACAATTTCAGAATAATGTTCCTCAACGTAAAATTGCGAAGACTTTGAATATCTCATCATCTACAGTACATAATATCATCAAAAGATTCAGAGAATCTGAAGAAATCTCTGTGCGCAAGGGACAAGGGTGAAAATCAATATTGCATGCCCGTGATCTTCGGGCCCTCAGGCAGCACTGCATTAAAAACAGGCATGATTCTGTAATGGAAATCACCGCATGGGCTCAGAAACACCTCCAGAACTCACTGTCTGTGAACACAGTTCGCCGTGCCATCCACAAATGCTGGTTAAAGCTTTATCATGCAAAGAAGAAGCCATAAGTGAACATGAAACACTGCCGTCTTCTCTGGGCCAAAGCTCATTTAAAATGGACTGAGGCAAAGTGGAAAACTGTTCTGTGGTCCAACGAATCAAAATTTGAAATTCTTTTTGGAAACCATGGACGCCACGTCTTCTGGACTAAAGAGGACTAAAGAGGAGAGGGACCATCCGGTTTTTTTCAGCGTTCAGTTCAAAAGCCTGCATCTCTGATTCTATGGAGGTGCATTAGTGCCTATGGAATGGGCAGCTTGCACATCTGGAAAGGCACCATCAATGCTAAAAGGTATATACAGGTTTTAGAGCAACATATGCTTCCATCCAGATTCCATCCATCCATCCCATCTTTACTTCTGAGAGACTCTGCCTCTCTAAGATACTCTTTATACCCAATCATTTTACTGACCTGTTGCCAATTAACCTAATTAGTTGCAAAATGTTCCTCCAGCTATTTATTTTTAGTAACACTTACTTTTCCAGCCTTTTGTTGCCCTTGTCCCCACTTTACTCAAATTACCTTATTTTTTCCTTAAAATGGTACATTTCCTCAGTTTAAACATTTGATATGTTTTCTATGTTCTACTGTGAATAACATGTGGGTTTATGAGATTTGCAAATCATTGCATTCTGTTTTTATTTACATTTTACACAGCGTCCCAACTTTTTTGGAATTGCGGTTGTAATATAAAATAAAATGCAGTACAAAGTACGTATAACTCTCCTGCAAGCACAGCATGTCATCACCTCAAGAGAAAATAAAGACGCTAGCCAGACTCAAATAATAATTCCACTTGTGAAGCGAGAAAAAAAAAAAAAAACACTGCAGCCTAAATGTTCACCAGGGACTTTTTGTTTTTGTTGAGGTCAACATTTTATCAGGCGATGATTCGGGTGAATAACTCATTCATGTCCCTTAGTCTATATTATAATACACTAAACTAGCCAATTAGCTCACCATACATTATTACATTATGTTAGCTACCATTTTTTTTTAGTCTAGTCAGTTAGATTTCTGGGCAATCAACACATAGGACTTGGCAGAACACTGGAGCTTCAACTTGGTCACTGGGTATTGCGAATGTATTTATCATTTGTCCAACTCTGACTACACTGAACATTTAAACAATTGCAGAGCTTTGTCTACTCTAGAGAATATGTGCTAAACATCCAGAGTGAACAAGATAGTAGAATAAAAGTGCTGTCACCTTGATGTGGGTAAATTGGCAGTACGAGATGGGCAATTAGTTAACACCAATTCTCAGGCCACTCAGATCTCTACTCTGTCACTAAAACAGATCGTTGGCTCTGTCTCTATTTATATAAGGGATGTACCAATCCAACTGTAAGCATTGGTATCAGAGTCAATATTTGCCTGAATCATTGGGGTGACATGTTTTCCAATCCGATCATACACATTTGTGTAGCTTAATAACAGGCACTTGCACAAAGCCAACTCAATTATAAAGAAGATGTAGTATCAGATCAGTATCAGGTCAGGCCAATACGTTGATCTAACATCAGTATAATGTCCCTAAAATGGGATTGATACAGAAGTCCAGAAAGGCCATGCATTATTTCGTTGCTTTTTTTTCTTGTGAGATACATAAAGATAATATGTATTTGAAAAAGTTGTCTTCTCGAGATCATGATGCATGATTAGGTATCCATTTTTACTTTAATCATGGATTGGCACAAATAGCTGGAATAGTAGTAGAGTGACTGACTTACAGTTCCAAGGCTCTGGGTTCGATCTCAAGCTTGCATAACTACATGGAGTTTGATTTTACTTTTCCAAAATTTCCACATCTGGATCAATAAAGTACATCTGTCTATCTATTTATCAGCTGTATGTTTGTTAGTGCTAGGCAATTTCAAATTAGTGTGCGTCATTTGAAAACGTGACTCATGGACACTATAGTGATCCTGAACAGGTGGTCAGTAAATAATGATAATGCATACTGTTTGAGAGATGTTGTATGAATGGTTTGCAGCTAATAAGACAAATGTGGATCAAAATCTTTGGAAATAGGATGTAATTACTGCAAAATCGCCATTATACCAATATATGACAGTGTGCCAAAGGCCACAGTGATGTAATGCTAGTATGCTACTGTGACATAATCTCAGAAAATAACTTTTGTTGTCACGAATCACATGAAAAATAAGTTGTAATCTCGAGAAAATGACTTGTTATCTTGTGACCACAAGAAAGAAAAAAAGAAATAAAAACACATGGCCTTTCTGGACTTCTGTAGATTCACCACAACCAACTGGAATAAGAAGAGAAAGAAAAAGAAAAGAAAAAGTGTGTATATATATATATATATATATATATATATATATATATATATATATATATATATATATATATATATATATATATATATATATATATATATATATATATATATATATATATCCATTTTCTGTACCAATTATCCTACACAGGGTCGTGGGGGGTAGGGAAACCTGGGGACAGCCTGGATGGGGTGACAACCCAGTGCAGGGCACAATCACACACATTTACACACTACAGACAGTTTGGAAATGCCAATCAGCCTAGCAGGGACAGGGAGAACATGCAGACTCAGCGCACACAGGGTGGAGGCAGAATTTGAACCTCGGAGGTGTGAGGCAAACACACTAACCACTAAGCCACCAAGTAACCATATTATATAGTTAGACAAAACTCAAGCTGTAACAGAATGATGAGGATTGTGAGGAACACACTGTACACGTTTACATTCAAATGATGCTTAGAAACCCCAGAGTAATAACACACATTTGAGGATAACTGCTCTTGCTTCTGCTAAGACTTTCTGTTCAGGCAAACAGAGCATCAAATGAAAGTCATCAGGAAGTCATAAAGCCAAGTCATCAGAAAATCTGTTGAAAAAGCTTGCTTATGTAACTACATAAAGCAGGTGGCCAGTGAAAAAAAAAAAAGCATAAAGAATTTTTAAGAAGAACTTCTGTTTTTTGGGGGATTATTGCTACTCGCCCATCTCTCTCTCTTTTTTTTATTTTTTTTTATTTAATGCTGCTCGTTAACATGACAGAACTCTAAGTCCATTTTTGCCTGCAGTTTTTGCTTAAATGACCACACAGCTCAAATTATGTTTAGATATTTTTTATCAGCTATCTAAACTCGTTTCCTGCCACATGCAGATGAAATGAAAATGAAACATTCAAACCACAGGTATTTTTAGTAAAACAAAGGACACATCATGTATTTCTGTCATAACTGTTAAGTTAGATGGTATAATTAAGCAGTCAGGCTACAAATAACCTGTGGGAGGCTTGCAGGGTTCAAATCCCTCTGCCTACCAGTGCCATTATTAGAGCATGGTGATTCATGCTTGGACTCAGATCGGCTGATTAATTAATGCTGAGTGTTCTCTAAAATTTCCCATTTGCCCTCTTGACTGTCTCAGCTAGGTGAGGGACATGGGCTGAGCCTGGACAGGAGCTCATGTGGATGAAAAGGGATTTGTGGGACTGTGACCGCATGACTTTTGCTGTTAGTGTGCACCAATGGGGGAGAAGGAAAGGGGTTTGGGCTGAGAGGTTGAAGGATAATAACCAAACTAAAGTCTTATAGCTAAAATTAGCAGTAAACTGCTGTCTACTAATAGTCTCAGTACAAGGACAGGGCACTGCTAACAGGATTGGGAAAATCAATGTACCAAACTTCAAAATACTGAGAAATGTAATGAACCGATATATAGTACTTTGTATTTTATAGAGAAACACGAGATCATCTCACTTCAGTTGGTAATAGCATTCTTCTTGCTGATAGCTAGTACTAGCTATGTTTCAAAAACACACTGGTGGTCTGCACTAAATGATGAGGAGTCAGTCATCATTGGACACTGGTGAAGAAGAAGCTTGACCAGGAAGCATCATCAAAACGATGCACTTGGGTCATTCCATCTCGAGTGGTCCAATACAGATTGCTTGACCATTTTTAATTTTCCTATTTTTTTTTTTTTTTGAGTGATTACCTCTATGTATTGGCACTGAAAAACCAGTTTGTTTGTTTTGGGGTTTTTTTACTTAGTTTAACCACAACAGCCATCTTTGTGTTATGGCACACAACAAATTTTGGTTATACAGCTGTTTATGGAAACCTCAATATCTCGACTCAGGATGGTCCTAGCTCCTTGGAACAAAAATTGATCTCTAGAGCACATTACAGGGTACATGGACATATATAAATATTTTGCAGATTCTTGTTCCTTAGACATAGAACATAAGTCAAAATGTAATGCTCAAGATTGCTCACAGTTCCGCTTTTAGGGTCAATTTATAATGGGAAAGGTTCAAGTCTCAGTCTTAATTTTTTAGGGGGTACCTGGGTAAATATAGTGTGCAGGTTTGAGACTTTTTTTATGGGGGCGGGATAATGCGATTTTTAAAAAATTCCCCTCACTTCCGGGTTGATTATTTCTGGTGGGGGACCAGATATGAAAATGTGAGTTTAAGATTCCACTAGTTACAGTGCTAGGGCTAGCAGAAATCTGGGGGAAAGCCTACTTTATTCATGCATTTTGAGAAATGAACAGATGTAATATAAGCATAACAAATAATTAAAATTAACAGTATTTTACAGTAATTATATTTATGATTGACATACAATAGCTTATGCTTGACACTGCCGGACAGTGGACCTTGAGGGCCAGATTTGAAGAACCCTGACCTATCATGTTGTTACAGGAGTATAGTTGGTATAAAATCAATTTAAAAAAAAAAAGAAAAGAAAGAAAAGAAAAGAAAAGAAACCGGTGGTTTTGCAATGCCAATACATTGACGTAATCACTCAAAAAAATTAGGAGTGTTTTTTATTGGCTTGGTCATTATCCACAGAACAGAACTAACCTAGACTGGCTGGACTGTGAACACTAAGAAACACAAATGGACTTGCGGTTTTAACACACGTCGACACAAACAACACATCTCTTTAACAGCAAACATTTATGCTAATAAAATCATGGCATTAAACATAACCTTACTTACTGTACTTAATGTACTTACTGAGGCAGCCACAACAGCTCACGAGTTTGCAAATTAGTACTCGCTTTACGGTGGCATAGTGACACCACAATACTTTCTCTTTAGTTTATAAAGTATTATTATACCACAGATGTTACATGTTACTGCCATTTTTTTGGCAAAAGCTTAGCATAGCTGCAAAGCATGCATAGCAGTTTTACCCTGCACCCAGTTGGCCAGGTAGCAAAAAAAGTTTAAAATGAATATTAAATTATTCAGTAACAACAAGCAGGTTTTTGCAGCATGCTGGATAGAAACGAGTCAGTCGACACATCGCTATTTCTCCATTTTCTCACTGACACGCTGTTGCTCTGTTCATGAACTGTTCACAAACAGAAGGTGCTAAGATTTGATAAGTCTTTGGCACATGCAAAGAATTTATAACCAAGGAGCAGCTCTGATACAAGTGCCTGCTCTACAATCCTGCAAAACCTCTAGTGTCAGTTCACATGATGCTGCCACAGAAAAATACACAACGCAGTAGCATTTTAATGTTGCATACCATTTTTCTATGACTTGGATTTTTTAACTTGCATTTTCTATCAAATACAAGTTACAATATTTTTTTGGTAGAAAAACATCTACCAAAAACCAGGAACACTGAGTATTAACAATTCCCAAATACTTATTATGTTTGGAGTTATGGTCTGGTAGAAAGATGTTAAAGAACAATAACAGCAAAACTCCTGCTCATGTCTTTGGTTAATCAAAGGCTAGTAGTGCTAATATAGCAAAAGTCTCCACTGTGTTTTATTACCAGAAGCTTAAAAAAAAGCATCCTGAATCACCTAAGATCTACCAGCTAACATTAGTACAAATACATCTAAAATTCAAACACTTTCTCCATGAAACTGAAATCCCATTAAACATTTATGATTTCCACAATATCTACATGCCTACTTTTGAACAGTGTGGACTTTCAGCAAACTCAGTAAGAAAAGTTCAAAACCCCAAGTGGTCATTAGCACCAACTTTTCTAGAAACACCTTAGAATAAAAAAATAAATAAAAAAATTATAATGCAAGGCAATGCAAAGGGCAAATTATCATCTGTGTGGCCTGTGGAGAGGAGAACAAGGAGACCTCATTAACCTTAACCATTTAATGATACATGACCAAGTGCTACAGAGCATTTCAGCTCTGAATGAGTATATCTCACAGCTGAAGCTCAATCTCTCAATCCACACAAGTGGAACAGAACAGAGCAAATTTTCTTCAAACTCTGCATATTGATAAAAGTACCATATCAGATGTTACTTTTGTGAGTTCATAAAGAATGCCAGTATAGCCTATATTATTGCACAATATTGCACTGTCTAGCCTATTGCTAGTACTTAGGAGCAGCATACCAGTCGCTCAATAAATGTTAATCTTCATAAAGTCCTCATTCATTCCTCCATATATTATAAATTCTTAATACTAATTACCTCCTGTGATTTTTTTTTAAATGCTGCTTTATTACAGATATATGCCAAAGTTCCAATGATTTATAGGTGTGGCACAATCATGGGGCATCATGCTCACTGCCTCATTTACAGTCCCCTCTGAAACTAGTGAAACAGCAGGGCCAATTCATTTGTTTTTGTTGTAGACTGAAGACATTTGGGTTTGAGATCAAAAGATGAATACAGTGCTGTGAAAAAGTATTTGCCCCATCCTGATTTCTTCTGTTCTTGTGTAAATCTCATACTAAATAGTTTTAGATCTTCAAACAAAATATTGATCATTCTTTCACTTTCTTCTAGGACTAGGATTTACTCCTATGTTTTGGATCCTTGTCTTGCTGCATAATTCAGTTGCGCTTGAGTTCCAACTTACGGACTGAAGACCGGACATTCTCCTTTAGGATTTTCTGGTAGAGAGCAGAATTCATGTTTCCCTCAATTACTGCAAGTCGCTCAGGCCATGAAGAAGCAAAGCATCCCCACACCATCACACTGCCACCACCATGCTTGACCGTAGGTATGATGTCCTTTTTGTGGAATTCTGTGTGTGGTTTACTACAGATCCACTTTCAGCTCATCAATACACAAAACATTCTCCCAAAAGGTTTGGGGATCATCAAGGTGTATTTTGGCAAAATTCAGATGAGCTTTAATGTTCTACTGGGTTAGCAGTAGTTTTCACCTCGCCGCTCTTCCATGGATTTTTGCCCAGTGTCTTTCTGATAGTGGAGTCATGAACAGTGACCTTTATTGATGCAAGAGAGGCCTGTAGGTCCGTTGATTTTGTCTTTGGCTCTTTTGTGACTTGCTGGATGAGTGGTTGCTGTGCCCTTGGAGGAATTTTTGGAAGGTCAGCCACTTCTGGGAAGGTTCACTACTGTGCCGAGTTTTTTCCATTTGGAGATAATGGCTCTCAGTGTGGTTTGAAATAGCTTTGTAACCCTTCCCAGACTGATTATTTCAATCATCTTCTTCCTCATCATTTCTGGAATTTCTTTCAACTTTGCATAGTGTGTTACTGGGTAAGACCTTTTAACCAACTTAATGCTGTTGGAAAAGTTATATTTAAGTGTTGATTTGCTTGAATAGGGTTTGCAATAATCAGGGTTGGTTGCATCTAGTCCAGCTGAACCCCATTATGTATGCAGTTTCATAGATTTGGGGAATCAAAAAAAAATTTCACAGCACTGTAGAGAATTTTGAACATAGAACATAGAACTAATTTTCTATCAGACCACTCAATTTGTAGTTGAGCAAAAATACTGTAACATGTGACCGTTCAAGGAAGACTTCGAGAGCAGAAATATAGAGGCCATACCACAAGATGCAAACCACTCATCAGCAGTAAGAATCAGAAAGGTAGATTGGAATTCGCAAATAAATACAGAGATGAGCCACAAAAGGTCTGGAACCAAGATTCACCTCTACCGGAGTGATGGAAAAGCCAAAGTGTGGATAAAGAAAGGATCTGCTCATGATCCAAAACATACAAGCTCATCTGTGAAACATGGTGGAGGTAGTGTCATGGCTTGGGCTTGCATGGCTGCTTCTAGAATAGACTCACTAATCTTTATTGATGATGTAACTCATGATGGTAGCAGCAGAATGAATTCAGAAGTTTACTGGAACATTTTGCCTGCCAATTTACAGAGAAATGCATCCAGATTATTTGGGTGATTTGGTGATGTCAATGATTCACAGGCTTGATGCAGTTATTGCAAGCAAGAGATATGCAACCAAATATTAAGTGTTATTTAATTTAATTTACTTCAAGACTTATCTCTTATTTCTCACCTAAAAATTGGGTAGTCTGATACAAAAGGTTTGATGTTTTATATTGTTTAACACATCTAGATGTAAATACCAGGAAATAAAAGCTTTAATCCTAAACTCTCGTCCGATATCCATCTTTTGATCTCAAACCCAAATGTGTATAGCTCAAACAAGTGAATTGGTCTTGCCATTCCAATAGTTTTGGAGGGGGCTGTAGATTCCATAGAGACATTATTGTACTCAATGGTCAAAAATGGAAACTGCAACAAGAGCGAAAAGAGGCCCATTGAGAAAGGAATCATGCTGCCCCATACTCGCACTCTATGAATGTTTTCAGTGGAGCAGGAGCAGCAGACAGGACAGTAAATGACAAGATTCCCAGGGTCACATTCTTTGCATCAAATTGAGATAGATTAATATACTCGGTGGCTGCAAAGGTCTTGTTTCATAGCAAATACTCGAAATGACCTAATAAATATCCACAAACTAAGGCAAAGTGTAAGTGCCGACAGAGTGTCTATGACCTACAGAATAATTTCTATTGTAAGATACTGTATATTGTAAAGAAAGGGAGAGGGAAAGAGGGATTATGGAGTTGATAATGTCCGTCCATCAGAAATGTACGTGCAACCAGTGATTTTGTTTCCTATGCAAAGGCTGAGAAAAATAAGAAAAATGTCTCTTGCTTTTCCAATGCTTAAAACTTTTGGTCTAGTTTCAGGGTTTCTGTGTGGTTTTGAGATAGTTCTGACAGATGGGTGACGTAAGAGTGAAGGAAGTACAAACGTACCCTATTACATTTTCAGACCTTCAGGTTCTGTGAGATGGATTGCAGCACACATGAACTTTTCACATGTGAAACTAGGAGACAGGTAATGGGCCACTACACCAGTTTTGGGAATGGAAAGCACACAAATGTATCAATCACAGCTGAACAAAGAGACATTTTACAACTGTTCAAAATGAGCTGCTGGACTGTATGCTGGATGGCTGCATGTTGTCGACTCTCAAACATCTATTATAGAGTTACTCTAAAAATTCACCGGCCTTTTAGGACTTTGTGAGCTGGCAATAAGCAAATAAGCATTTTGGTTACTTCTTGTTCTTAGCATCAACGAAAAGAGTTCCATGTAAATGAGTTGACACCAGACCGGGTGGTGTTTCTGCAAAAAAAATATCTGAGAATCTAGAAAGTGAGAGTATGCTAAAGACCTGCATTCAATGTGAAAAAAAATTGCTTGTCACCTAGACATACCAACAAAGAGAATGTCTCAAATGTTTGTTCATCACTCCACTCAAACTTGTTTACTTAAGGATAAGACATCTACACAACAAGGTATACAACAGTTCTGTGCATATTGTGGCATCAACAACGCATGGTATGCATATTAAAGGATTAAGGTGTCCAACAATTCAGGTGAAAGACTATAAAAACTCTACTTAAATATAAATATAGAATACTAGTCCATTACAAATACTAATACATTAGTCCATTGATTAAACAGTTAAGTCTATATGTAATGAGAAATGTAGTAAGAAAAAAAAAATCTTTCTTCTAATACAGTTCATGTGTCAACAAATTAGTGGTCATTTCAATAGCGTAGTGTGTGTTAACACAATGTCAGAATAAAAGGCCTGATGTGAGTTGAATAATGTGGAAAGATTTCGACTTTTGACAGTGACATCATTTCACAGAAGCTAAACCGATTGTTTCCTTGCTTTCTCTTGTTTCTTTTTGCCCAGACATTGGAGTAGTGTTCATTTGTCTTCGGCATCTGACCTGACTATTCAGTCACAGTTCACAGACCACTGGATTGTGCTGAAAGCCATTGTGATTGAACTGTGTGATGAACTACACCTTTCTCTCTCACTCCCTTTGCTCTACTGCTCTCTGTGTGGATGCACAATAGCTTGTCTTGTACTAATGGGATCTCTTCAAAGTCGCCTGGATCCAGAAATGTCACTGAATGTCATTCTTCACCATCAGAGAGCTGGCTACTATTTTTTTAAATCCTACCTACTTGAATGTGTCCAGTGGTTTCACTGAGGATCACTAGAGCTTAATTCATTATGGTCTCCAACCATAATTCTTAAAGCCATCTGATATGATATATGATATTCATCAATTATGTCAGCATGATAGCTGTAGTAATGGTCCATCATCACTGATCACCCATGGCTATTTTTCTGTGAGTGACTCAACCATGAAGGCAAATTTCCTGGCCAGATCTGGCCTATATATTAAACTGCCATCAGTGATGGAACAGCCAAAACCATCTCCAGCTGTTCAGCTTTATGTGCTCTACTCATATACCCACTCTCACAAAGACGTTCTCATTTAAATGCCATTCAGACAGTATTCATTATAACAGTACTATAATGGCTTAAAGACAACCATAATGTCACTGCCATGCCAGACTGAGTCACAAATGTCAAAGTATGGCAAAGGTTACTTTTGAGAAAAAAAAAAAAGAAAAAAAAACTATTGAAAATTGATGCACTCAAACATTGATGTGTGCATAATTCATAGCCCATAATAATGAGATCAATGAGAAAAAAAAGCACTGAAGCCTTCATTCTACATCCTATTCATACTCCATCAAATGTTTCCAGCAAAACCTAAATGCACTCATTGCGTTGCAATGGCCTGCAGCAAAGATCATACACTCCCACAGTGTGGCGTGGCATTAGATGTGTCAGTGCAGCTATGCTGAGGGTGTGCTGACGTTCAGGGGTGTCAGTGCCATTAACTTGCATGTCTGGTACCTGGAGGCAGGCGGGAGCAAGGCCATGTGGTTTATTAACATCCACCGCCACAAGCTGCCATCCTCCAGACGCATCCTCGTGAAACATCTGCCAGGGAAAAAAAAGGAGAGAGGGTTAGACAGATGGAGAGAAACAGTTATGGTTTCTCAGACAACTGGTATTTATGATAGGCAGTTTAGATGAAAACCTGGAACTGAAATGATAGAGATAAATAAAAAGTTGAGATCAATTAACCCTGCTTTAGTTTCACAATTAATAAAGTGAAGCACATTTTATAGCATGCCAGAGACACAAAACTTAACTGTGCATTGGTCCTTTGGGTTCAGTTACTGAGCAAACATTTGTGCCTATTAATAAAGGTGACACACTCTATCAAATGACATAAAATTGACATTTTGTAGTAATTTTCACAATTTAAATTAACAAAAAAACAGATCAGTCACATGGAAAAAGTAAGTACACCCCTACATTTATCACACTTTCAGATCCATAAAATTAGAATCAGGTGTTCAAGATTGGGTGCCAGTGATTAGAACCTTCTTAGTGAGTGCAGGTAGAACCTGTCTTATTTATACCCCTCTCATATCTGGTGTTCCCTTTGCTATTGAGGTGTGTGGTGTCATTATGCCAAGATCTAAAGAGTTCTGTAAGGCCTTCAGAAAAAAGGTTGTGGATGCCTTTGAGTCTGGCAAGAGATTTAAATTATTTTAAATACATCATTCCACTGTAAGAAAAATCATCTACAAGTGGCACAGATTTCAAATGACTGCCAACTTGTACAGGACTGGCCGTCTCAACAAATCCAGCCCAAGAGCAGCCCAAGAGCAGTCTGTGCAAAAAGAAGTCTCCAAGAACCCCAAAATTTCAACACAGGATCTGCTAGTAAGTCTTGCAACTTTTGGTGTCAAAGTGCATGCTTCTACAATCAGAAAGAGATTGCACAAATTTGACCTGCATTGGAGGCGTGCCAGGAAAAAGACATTACTGTCTAAAAAGAACATTAGAGCAAGACTACAGTTTGCCAATGAGCATATAGGCAAAGACCAGGCCTTTTGGAATAATGTGCTCTGGACAGACGAATCAAAGATAGAGATGTTTGGCCACAGTAACAGCAGACATGTTTGGCGCTGACCAAAGACAGCTTTTCAGGAGAAGCACGGTGGTGGAAATGTTATGGTTTGGGGTTACTTTGCTGCCTCAGGGACTGGACAGCTTGCAGTCATTGATTCAATCCACCAAGGAATGGCTCAAAAAAAAAGAACTGGAGTGTTATGAAATGGCCTGGTCAAAGCCCGGATTTGAATCCCATTGAAATCCTGTGGGGGGATTTGAAACAGGCAGCACATGCAAGAAAACCCTCAAACATCTTGCAACTGAAAGAATATTGCATGAAAGAGTGGTCAAAAATTCCAGCAAGCCAATGTCATAGACTGGTGGACAATTATGCAAAATGCCTACAAGAAGTTATTTCTGCTAAAGGGGGCAATACTAGCTTCTGAGGCCAAGGGTGTACTTACGTTTTCCACAGAAGTATATCTATTGATCTATCTATTATCTATTGATATTTCTGTTGAATAAATTATTGAAAAAGCTAATTGTCTTAGTGGTTTTGTTCAAGTATATGAACTTTATTAAGACACTGTTTCAAATATGATCAAATGTTTGCTTGTCCAAATATGCCAAAAAAAAAAAAAACAATTTCCATGGGGTGTACTAATGTTTTCACACGACTGTATATTTATTTTTTACACATGACATACTGTACATTGCGCATTTTTGGGATATGACTACAATATACAGTCACTTGCCAGTTTATAAAGTACATGTAACTTGTAGTTACAATCACTGGCCATTTCACATACACCTATGTGTAGTTTATATATTTTTTTTCCATGTCACAACTCTCCATCAGTGTCAATCCCTCAATCAGGACTCCAGCCTGAAATCAGTTCCCAACACTACTATTTTAGGTTGTTATTTTGGTTTTAGATTAGCCCACAGTTGCTAGCATTATACTGTAGGTTCATATCTCCTTCCCAGGCCACCAAACTCTTCAGAATAACAGGGAAACCTCAAATACTGAAGATAAAGGTGTAAGAATTATGCTCACTATGCTGTTTTTTTTTTGTTGTAATATAAATAACCCTGAGGTTATTAGCACTAGTTATCTTATAGAAAATATTGATAACATTTTATTAAAGTTTAATTTATTAAAGTTTATGTAATTTTTATAAAGTTTAACATATTGTCTTCTAATCAGAACCTTACCATGCATTCATGCGTTAATCTTCTTAAGAGACCTCATTAAATGAATTATATATAAGAGTAGTTGAACAAAGGACAATTTGACAATTAAACTATTCTCCGGTCCCACAGATCCACCTCAGGTCAATAATTTTATTACTTTGGGATTAAAGGTACTGACCCAGGCCTTATTGATTAACACCCAGGGAATTATAGCTTTCTGTACACCTTGAGCTAATTGCTTTTTGTGACAGAAGACTCAAGAGCCTCTGTAATTAAAATTAAAGCTGATAGCGAAAAGCTAATTGTTTTCAAGGTCACAGCAAGGTCTAGATAGTATAATGGACAAGTAATCAGGGACATTAAATCACTGACAGAAAAGACAGCGTTTTAATAAAATTACTTAACAGTAGTACAGAAAAAGATTCCAGTTGTTTTTTTGTTTTTTTTACCAAACACAAGCTGTATTCAGTAAATGGGGTCAATGTAAGGACTCTGTATTCACAAATTAGCACTTTTAAGTGTTATTTTCTTTGATTTGCCTTCAAGCTGGAGTATAAATAGGATGCCTTAATCACACAAACAATATCAAAGACTACATCTGGCTTTCACTGCACGAATATAATCTGATATAGTTCCATTCATCTTTAACATATCTTCCTTCTTCCATTCTCCTTATCTTACACACTGGTCTATAAAAAAAAAAAAATCAGAGGCAGAGATCTTAATACTTCAATCTACTTCAATCCACTTCCATAAGAACTGTGCCAGAACCAGAGAATGTAGCAGTGCCAATTCTGGTGGCTGTTGTGCTGCCAATTCCTGCCAATTCCATTAATGCCAACCCCCGAGGTGTTGCTCCAGCTTGGCCTTGGCACAAAGACGGGCACCATCAGAAACCTACTATGCTTCTATTCACATGGCTGCACTTACATGTTTTCACACCAGGGCACTGCTACAAATTTCCCACCAAACGAATGAAAGGAGATGCACTGGATCGGCAATGGCAATCCAAGTACAGTTAGATTCCATAAGCCTTTACAGTGGGAGGAAAGCCTCACTACACCACAACTCACCTCAAATTCTACCAATCAGGCAAGCAGCCAATTTTAATAATTAAAACAAACTAACAAACTAACAAAAACAAACATTAATTCGTTCATCTTCATTAGCTGCACTTTTGCCATCACTGGAAAATATAAAGCCTATCCCAAAACATTGCATTGGTTTGAGGTGGGAACACAGAACACCAATCCATTACACACATGCATTCATACCTGAAAGCAATTTAGAGTAGCCAATCTCTAAATAAACTAGAGGACCAGGAGAAAACACACATGGGCATGGGGAGAACATGAGTGCCTGAGCTCAGTGTGGAATCAGGGACACTACCCGCTGCACCACCATGCTACCTCTCCAGAGACATCTAGGTGTGCTGGTTTGTATGTGAATGCATAGTAGTCATATGACATCAGAATAAAAAGACTGCTAGTCATATGACATCAGAATAAAAAGAAAAGAAAGGCAGATCACAGTTTCCCAGATCACTATAATCCTTAATCAAGCCACACAGGATTTAGTTTTTTTGTGATTGTTGCGGCCAAAAATGCTTGATTTTGTGCAGCTTTTTTCAAACTTTGACATTCAACTTTTTCCAACTTTTGCAATTGCACAAAATTGTTTTGCACAGTCTTTCGCAGTGATGTTTATTGGTAAATGAGACCTGTACTCATGTTCGATGCACATGAATCGAAGAGGGCTTTGGCTGAATGCACGTTGTGATGACGTCACATGACGGGTATTGGCCCAAATCCAGGGAAAACCTGCAGTGATTTTGAAAAATTGAAAGCTCCTCCGAATATTGCGAGTTTGCTTGTTTTCACGTTCATTGAGGAGGTACTGTTTAATGACCTTCATGACTATTCGGTTATCTATATATTTTATCAACTGTTAATATAAATAAATAAACAAACAAACAGAACCTAATTACAAAGTCAATAATATTCAAATCTATTCTAAATGCCTCACTGGATGTCTTTATCACTAAGTGGTATAAGATTGATGGCTCACGGTAGAAAAATCCATTAAATATATGATGGATGTGCATAAATCACGCTGGGTACGGAAGTGAAAGTACACTGATGGATGTAAATGTGACAAGGATATAAAATCATTGACAAAATACAAAACACCAAGGCTTATAATACTGCACTACAGAATAATATATTAAATTGACAAATAACAAGTGCAAAATTTATGGTAAAGTGCATTTTAAATGAAAAATATAGCACACAAGAATATTTAAAGTACTGAAAGAGCATTCAATATGATAGTCACAATACGCTCTGGTCTTCCAAATAAAAACAGTGTACCTAAGCATCATGGTTGAACCCAAGTGCGGAAATCCATTTTTATCTAAATAAAAGTAAACACAGGGAATGTATGGAGTGATAAAGTGGAATATCAACAAGTTTAGTCAGTACCTGTGTAGTTGCTGTGGATGTAGTACTGCTTCTGGAGCCCCACATCTGTTGAAACTGCACCCTGATCTCAGCAAATGTCTCAATGATCACAGCTATAAACACATTCTGAAAACACAAGCACAGGTTAATCAGTCAGTTTGTTCTTTTCTGACCATTATGCTTTAAGATCTGAGTTTGACCCAAAGAAAACAATGATTCCAAACCATTACAAAAAGATCTTCTCTTTAATGTAGTTAAAGGAATGGAAATAAATCAACACCAATGCCAGGTGTTACCATTAACACCAAGTTTCATATCGTCTACCCGTTCTTACTTGTGCTGATATACAGTAAATAGTTGGAGGTGTGGAGGCCACATATGACAATTGATTTAAAAGTTAATGGGGAAGGATGTCCCACCTTGACCAGCCAAGCAAGGAAGAAGATAAGCGTGATGAAGTAGAAGTAGGAACGCCAGCGTGGGAAGCTGTCAATGGCACGGTACATGATGAAGACCCAGCCTTCTTGAGAGGCGGCCTCGTACACTGTGAATATGCTGGTGCCTGAGGAGGAAGCCCAGATGTGAGATCACCCCAGTGCCCCTGAATTGAGCCAGCCGGTGTGCAGACACAAAAATGCATTTATAAGCAATGTTTTGGCATTACTGCACCTAGTCAGGTATTTTTTCATTCCAAATCTGCATGTCTCTCTCCCCAAATAATCTCTTCCTCTAGGTTTAATAACAGCCAAAATTAAAAAAAAAAAGTTTAAGCAACTTAAATAATAACTAACATAACCAAAGAATTTTTTTTTAATTCATATATTTCATATAATCAGAGAAATTTCATATATAATGATTATAGGCAAGTTTTTAGTAAAGCTGTGTGTAAATGTTTGTGTAAGCCAAACCAAATTAACATTTTCCTGCAGATTTACAAAACAGTCTTGGAAACACTGATTTTCTATATACTCGTGTATGTTGATCAACCATAAAGTGCAAAACACGTTCCCTTCATAGCCCATTTGCATTTAGTGGCACCCACAAAACTCCATAAAAGGTCAAGAGCATAGAGGGCTGGAAACATGAAATGCCTACTAAATGGTAAAAGAAAGGCAGAAGTGGAAAATATTTTGTCTCACTTCTATACCAATAAAAATATTTAGGATTTGAAAAACACAGAAAAGGTAAACTAGGTGTGAAGGTGAAAAGAAAATGGTGCGACGGACGGAGGAGAAAAAAAGATCTTAATCACTGTACTCAGGTGAATACGCACACCAAGCATGTCACACATGGAAGCTGCTGTTGGCTGACGTGTTGGAAGTGATGCACAGCATCAAAAGAAGATGCCGTGGCAAATGGAAGCAATTTATAACCCAGCTTTCGGCTTTCAAATAAATCATATCGGTCTTTAAACCTTCTTTACCTCATAAGTGCAACATGGATTAAATCTTCCTTCAGGTGAGGCATATGTGTACATTGGGTTATGGCTATGTGCAAACAGACAGGCCTGTCCTAGATTTGTTTTGTCTAAATGTATTTTTCATATTCTTTAATTAATGCCAATAATATAAAACAGCTGGGTTTCACAAAATGTTCTCAATTGTATTCTTTGTCCCAGACCTGGTGCACTAAGCATGAGAATGTATTTTTGACAGAAACTCTAAAGCACTTCTGTAAGTCACTCTGGATAAGGTTTTCTGCTAAATGCTGTAAATAGAATAAAATATATAGATAGATTCCATATCTAAAAGTGCAGTAGTCCATGCAAATTATATGATTTGAAGTTGATCAAGTCAAGGTTTACATTAGTTAGTCTTCTTATGTGTAAATTTACACACTCAGTAGGACAAATGTTTTTCCAAATTCAGGATTTTCCTGAATACCAGATTTCATGCCTAAATGCTCATATGAACGATTTACAGAAATCCGTTCATATCCACCTTGATAAATGAGACCCACTGTCAAGATAGTATGGTGTTATTTTGACTTAATATCTCATAACTCATAATGTCAAGTTAATATCTTATTTCAAGATATTATTTTGTCATATCAATATAGTATCTCTTAATATTGACTTTTAAAATTTGTATTTTGATATTTAACATCGTGCAATCTATCATTAAGGCAAATGTATTGAATATTAGTTTATAGTAATAATAATTCTTATTCTGTGTACCATTTCCCAGATACAGTGGGGGAAAAAAGTATTTAATGCCCTGCTGATTTTGAACATTTGCCCACTGACAAAGAAATGATGAGTCTATAATTTTAATGGTAGGTGTATTTTAACAGTGAGAGACAGAATAACAACAAAAAAATCCAGAAAAACGCATTTCAAAAAAGTTTTAAATTGATTTGCATTTAATAAGTATTTGATATAAGTAGGGAAATAAGTATTTGATCCCCTGTGAATCAGCAAGATTTCTGGCTCCCAGGTGTCTTTTACACAGGTAATGAGCTGAGATTAGGAGCACTCTCTTAAAGGGAGTGCTCCTAATCTCAGTTTGTTACCTGTATAAAAGACACCTGTCCACAGAAGCAATCAATCAATCAGATTCCAAACTCTCCATCATGGCCAAGACCAAAGAGCTGTCCAAGGATGTCAGGGACAAGATTGTAGACCTACACAAGGCTGGAATGGGCTACAAGACCATCGCCAAGCAGCTTGGTGAGAAGGTGACAACAGTTGGTGCGATTATTCGCAAATGGAAGAAACTGTCAGTCTCCCTCGGTCTGGGGCTCTATGCAAGATGTCACCTCGTGGAGTTTCAATGATCATGAGAACGGTGAGGAATCAGCCCAGAACTACACAGGAGGATCTTGTTAATGATCTCAAGGCAGCTGGGACCATAGTCACCAAGAAAACAATTGGTAACACACTACGCCGTGAAGGACTGAAATCCTGCAGCACCCGCAAGGTCCCCCTGCTCAACAATGCACATGTACAGGCCCGTCTGAAGTTTGCCTGAATGATTCAGAGGAGAACTGGGTGAAAGTGTTGTGGTCAGGTGTGGTCAGATCTCTTTGGCATCAACTCAACTTGCCGTGTTTGGAGAAGGAGGAATGCTGCCTATGACCCCAAGTCATAACACCATCCCCACCGTCAAACATGGAGGTGGGAACATTATGCTTTGGGGGTGTTTTTCTGCTAAGGGGACAGGACAACTGCACCGCATCAAAGGGACGATGGACGGGGCCATGTATTGTCAAATCTTGGGTGAGAACCTCCTTCCCTCAGCCAGGGCATTGAAAATGACCTTAATGACTTGGAGAGGATCTGCAAAGAAGAGTGGGACAAAATCCCTCCTGAGATGTGTGCAAATCTGGTGGCCAACTACAAGAAACGTCTGACCTCTGTGATTGCCAACAAGGGTTTTGCCACCAAGTACTAAGTCGAAGGGGTCAAATACTTATTTCCCTCATTAAAATGCAAATCAATTTATAACTTTTTTGAAATGCATTTTTCTGGATTTTTTTGTTGTTATTCTGTCTCTCACTGTTAAAATACATCTACCATTAAAATTAAAGACTGATCATTTCTTTGTCAGTGGGCAAATGTACAAAATCAGCAGGGGATCAAATACTTTTTTCCCCCACTGTAGTAAGCAAGTCAGACTTGTTTTAGTGTAATTGAGTTGATACATGTACAGTTGCAGACTTCCAGCTGTTTGCAATGAACAAATCAGACAAAAGCAATTGAAATAGTTCAACACAATGAATGCTTCAAGTGGTTTCCCCAAATTCAACTGAAAGTGCAACTTATAATGACTTCTCCAGTTTCAAAATTATTCAACCCCTTCATGGCAAGCATCTTTAGTACTTAGTAGAGCACCCTTTTGCTGTTATGACCTGCTGCAAACGAGATGCATAACCAGACACCAGCTTCTGGCAGCGTTCCTGAGGAATCTTAGCCCAGTCCTCATGAGCAATGGCCTCCAGTTCAGTAATATTCTTGGGTTTGCGTGCTGCAACCGCCTTCTTCAAATCCCACCAGAGATTTTCTATGGAATTCAAGTCAGGTGACTGATGGCCACTGTAGAATCTTCCAGGACTTCTTCTGCAACCAAGCCTTGGTGGAATTTGGGGTATGCTTGGGATCATTGTCCTGTTGGAAGGTCCAATGATGCCCAAGCTTCAGCTTCCTCACCGATGGCATGACGTTTTCTCCTAGAATTTCCTGATACTTCAATGAATCCATCTTGCCTTCCACACGCTGCAGGTTTCCAGTGCCAGAGGATGCAAAGCAGCCCCAGAGCATCACTGAGCCACCACCATGCTTGACTGTGGACAGAGTGTTCTTTCTTCATTCTTCTTTCTCCAGACATACCGCTGATCCATCATGCCGAAAAGTTCCAGTTTTGTTGCATCGCTCCACAGAACAGAATCCCAAAACTTCTCTGGCTTATTCATATGATTTTGAGCCGACTTTTCTTGAGCTTTTGGCTCAGTAGTGGTGTACGTCTTGGAGTTCTGGCAGGGAAACCTTCTGCGTTTAGTACACACCATACTGTGCTCACTGAAACCTCAGTGCCTGTTGCCACCAAGTCTTGCTGCAGGTCTTTTGCAGAAACTTGAGGGTTTTTCACAACCCGGCTTCTCAGAAATCTGGTTGCAGCCGTTGATATCTTCCTTTTTCTGCCCCATCCATGTGTTTTCTACCCCTGGCCAGTTCAGGTATTTCATGTGTTCCAGCTCAAGAACACCTAGTGTAACTAATGAAGCCCATGATTAGTTGCATCAAGTGTGCTTGAGACAACACCTGTTTTGCATATTTGTGCTGTCGTGAGGGATTCTATTCAGGGGGTTGAATAATTTTGAGACTGGAGAAGTCATTATAAGTTGCACTTTCAGTTGAATTTGGGGAAACCACTTGAAGCATTCGTTGTGTTGAGATATTTCAATTGCTTTTGTTTGATTTGTTCATTGCAAACAGCTGAAAGTCTGTAAATTTTGACAATAAACCTGATTTGCAGTGGGGGTTGAATAATTTTGAATGCAACTTACTATCCAATGACTGAAATGCATTAATACTGAAATGCGTGTAGGTATGGACAAGGTTTTGACTCCAATCACTTAAACTGACCATTTGAATATGATGCATTATAGTTTATTAAGTCAAAATTACGACACGGCACTTTACGTTTTTCTTGTGATTCAGGGATTCCGTAAAAACAGAAGTGAAAAATCCTTTCATGTTTTGTTCTTATTTTTTGTGTAGCAAGATTAAATTAGATTAGACTTAAACTAATTCTCCCAACATTTGTGTGGACATTTGCTGGACATGATTACACAAGATTATTTACCTTTTAATTAGTCTTTTAAATTAGCCTCTTAAATAAATCTCAGCACAGAGTGCTGCTAGTAATTAAAAATACATTTCTTACTTAAATTACTGTTACAGTGATGTGTTTTGCTTTTATTGCTGAATTGAACTGAATTCTGAATTGAAAAGGTCAGCTGGTCAGTGTGTTAGACACCTCACACTTACCGAGTTCGTTGAAGCCGCTGTAGCCCAGCTCCTGTCGACTGAGGCCCAGGTCCTCCAGGTCCATGCACTTAAAGCCCATGGGACACTGGTATCCCTCTCCATCTGGAGAGCAATGTGTGTCAGGAATGGCAAGGTTGTTCCAAGTCACATTACTGCAAAACATCAAATAAAACTAAATGAAATAAATGAATGTAAAAATTAAATACAACACGAAACTATATTCCCGGTTATTTATATTAACTATATTAATTTAGTCTAAGAACTATTGAACGACTGATTAAGGAGAACACACACATATACACACGTTTGTCTTACTGTTATCGACATAATTATTCATACAGCTAATTATGCTATGTCTACACCTGAATATAAAACTAACCCTGGTAACTCAGTAATCAAGCTCAGTAATCAAAAGGAAACATGTTGGCTCTTTTAGTTCTTTTTGTTTTCATCGTTTTTAATAAAAGTCAAGGTTAAACTGTCAGTTATCCCTATCCTTGTGGGGATATTTGGTCCCCACGAAGCTATACAAACATGCCCACACACACACACACACACACACACACACACACACACACACACACACACACACACACACACACACACACACACAATTCCCAATTTGGGCCACAGGTGTTACATCACGATCCACTTGATGTCTCTAATGAAAATTAATGTTTTCAAATTGGTTACCCAGACATTCTTTCAAATTGTTTATTAAGGGATCTCAAATGAGCGGGGGATAATTTATTGCAGTATCACAGAGGCCAATCAGAGATGCACTGCTGAATCAAAATAGCTTTAATTATATGCTGATAAATCACCCTACTGAATGAACACAAGCTTACCCCGGCAATAAATAAATAAATATATAATGTGCATGCTAAGGATTAGCCTTACGAGTTACCACTGCTACTTCTCACCGCTGGGAATAGATCAGTAATTCCAAAAGCGCTATGCCTAAAATATTTTAAAGGTGTGATTGGCAAGGTCATGTGGTATAATCTTACAACATAAAAAAAGAACAGAAAATAAATTGTGTCATCAAATCCGAGATTTATCTCCATAAAAAAAAGAACACTGTCACGAAAGCTGTCCTTTCTATTTTATCCACCACCTCCATCAAATCCATGCGACTTTGTGCCAAGGACATATGGCCTGGCAAGATTAGACACAAGAATCGACTCTGAGCACTTCTAAAGCGTGCCTTTATAAGAGCAAAAGAGAAATCTTGTCTCATCCAACACATTTTCAAAATCATCGGGGACAGTATCTTGAATCTCTCATTGACTCGCTTTGAAAGTAATCAATGAAAATGTATGTAAACTACGTCCATAAGAGGACTAAAATCACAGCACTGTCAGGGTTAGGAGATCTCTCAGGGACACAGAGATTGAGACAGATTGAGGCTGTAAAGATGGGGGAAAGATGAGTGTGTGCACAAAGCCCAGACAATGTAGGATGTGCTAATTATTATGATTAGTCTGCAGAGCACTCCTCCGCTGTAATACTGATGGCTGGGGCTCTTTGTTTCAGAGCTGGCTGCGACACACCACTCTGCTTGGGAATATTAAATAGCCCTGTCTGAAAATACAGCAAATAGCTTTCTCTATGTGCTATTCTTAACACATTTACACTATCATAAGTGTAATCATAAGCATTTAATCTGTGTACTGTGCATACTGCAAAGACATTTTTTTATCTACGCCTACAAATGCTGATAAATATTCCGTACAGATGTAGTTTATGAGGATAGTGAGTGTGTGGGTATTATAGTGCCAGCATTCCCTGTTTTGAAGAAAAAAAAAAGAAAGAAAGAAAGAAAACAACTCATATTATTGACACTGAGGGCTCGTAGCACTTATGCAAACACGTCATAAGATCAGCGAATTGTATCTTTTTGGAATCTTCGTAACCATTGGAGCAGCAAAAAAGGGGTAAAAAGTGGTTGTTGGCTTTGAATGAATACTTTATGAAAAGGTGTGATTAAGCATGCTGCTGCGATAGCCAATCAGATCAGCTCCTCTCTTTCCCTTTAAGAACTGAGTTTGTGCAGTGCAGCACAGTGACGTTTTTGTAAAGACAATTGGCATTTTACTTCCATTCATCCATCCATTTTCCGTATCGCTTATCCTACACAGGGTCGCGGGGGAGCCTGGAGCCTATTCCAGGGAACTCGGGACACAAGGCGGGGGAGACTCTGGATGGGATTTTACTTACAGATTTTATATCGTTAATCCAGGGCTACGTGTGCATTACTCCACCACGGCGTGGAACCACTCGACGCGATTAAAATTGTGTAACGCACACCTAGCCATTGCTTATCCTGCTTATACCATGGTCACTTGCCAGCGCTGACAATTTAAAGCTGTCACTGATGTTTGCAGTGCAAAATTTGACTGAAAGGATAAAAATAACAGTTCATTTTCCTTAGTTATTTTATATATGGGTCTATATGGGAGAGATTGTGCGTGTGTGAATTACCGGTGTCTGTTCCGCGTCTCTACTAATAATGAAGCTGTGAGTTTAACTACTGTAAGCAACTGTAACTGTATGTTACTATGGTTACAATTGTTTATAGGCAGCACACCTTCCAGCCAATCAGAATCGAGTATTCAGACAGACTATGGTATAAATACAGTATACACAGTACTGTGCAAAAGTTTTAGGCAGGTGTGAAAAATGCTGTAAAGTAAGAATGCTTTCAAAACTAGACATGTTAATAGTTTATATTTATCAATTAACAAAATACAAAGTGAGTGAACAGAAGAAAAGATCTACATCAAATCAATATTTGGTGTGACAAACAGCATCAATTCTCCTAGGTACACTTGCACAAAGTCAGAGATTTTGTAGGCGTATAGTCAAGTGTATGATTAAAGTTATACCAAACAGGTGCCAATGATCATCAATTCAATATGTATGTTGAAACACAATCATTAACTGAAACAGAAAAAGCTGTCTAGGAGGAATAAAACTGGGTGAAGAACAGCCAAACTCAGCTAACAAGGAGAGGTTGCTGAAGACTTAACTGTCTACTGTCAAAAGTCATACACCATGGTAAGACTGAGCACAGCAACAAGACAGAAGGTAGTTATACTGCATCAGCAAGATCTCTTCCAGGCAGAAATTTCAGCAAGGTCTCTTCCAGGCAGCAGATGAAAGACACATCAGGCTTAATTCCCTTCGCAATCGGAAGATGTCCAGCAGTGCCATCAGCTCAGACCTGGCAGAAACCAGTGGGACCCTGGTACACCCATCTACTGTCCGGAGAAATCTGGCCAGAAGTGGCCTTCATGGAAGACTTGTGGCCAAAAAAACATACCTCCAACGTGGAAACAGGGCCAAGCGACTCAATTATGCACAGAAAAATGGCAGCAGGTGCTCTGGACTGATGAGTCAAAATTTGACATATCTGGCTATAGCAGAAGGCAGTTTGTTTGCCGAAGGGCTGGAGAGCGGTACACAAATGAGTGTCTGCAGGCAACAGTGAAGCATGGTGGAGGTTCCTAGCAAGTTTGGGGCTGCATTTCTGCAAATGGAGTTGGGGATTTGGTCAGAATTAATGGTCTCCTCAATGCTGAGAAGTACAGGCAGATACTTATCCATCATGCAATACCATCAGGGAGGCATCAGATTGGCCTCAAATTTATTCTGCAGCATGACAATGACCCAAAGCATACAGCGAAAGTCATTAAGAACTATCTTCAGCATAAAGAAGAACAAGAAGTCCTGGAAGTGATGGTATGGCCCCCACAGAGCCCTCATCTCAACATCACTGAGTCTGTCTGGGATTACATGAAGAGAGAGAAGCAGCTGAGGCTGCCTAAATCCAGAAGAACTGTGGTTAGTTGTCAAAGATGTTGTTCTTTGTTGAGTTTTAACAAATTGCGACATATCATGGAAGCCTGTGCCAAAGAGCTTTACCCCATTTAGATAATCTGCTGCAACAGTGAAAAACCATTTTACACTCTTATAGTTTTATATAAGTATGGGTATGTACAGTTATTCGATGTTTCGATGAGATCATCTATGAGGAGATAGGAGAGACAGTGAAAATGCAGCAACAATTTTGACTGATCTGACATTGTGTTAAGTGCAAAACTTACTGAGCTACTATTGCTACTGCTATTCTACCACTATTGATAATGCTGACTATTATGTAAATTTTTATAATAAATATATCAAACTGATTTGATCCAACTGAAATAGCAATAGTTAGGGAGGAATAAACAATTAAAATAAAAACGTGCAGTCAAAAATTATGTGGTAAATGATAACCAAAAGCTGAAAACAGACATGATTATTTAAGAACTGTATGTGATTATTTACTCTTTCTGTGTATCATTCGTAACGCAGTGATAATTAAATGGGCCGAACATCTGAACCCCCAGAATTCCATAGAGGAGCAGGAAGAAGAGCAAAAATATGGACACACTCCAGATCTGCTCTCCAGATCGCCTTTAAAGGAAAAAGAGGAGAGTGTACATAATTAGCCTGGTTCAGTAATATTCTCATGTCATTTTATTAATGATGAGGGGATACTGATGATTTTACTGTGATGATGAGTCACTTACTTGAGAATGTTGGTTATGCGAGTGCGTGGCAACTCAAATCTGAAATAGATCCGAAAGGCTCGGATCATTATAAGAGCCCTGGGTATACGCAGCATTCTCCACGGTGACATCTGGTCCACAATCTTAGCTATTTCAAACACCTACAAACAATACCAGGAGAAAACAGATAAACAGTGTGAATCATCACACTGTGCTTTTTAATTAAAAGCAAGTATAAAACAATTTATCAGAGAACTATTGTTTAAGAAAGTATGTCTCATTTTGTACCTGGAGCACAAGAGAGACCCAAAGAAAGACCACCATGAAACCATCAAACATGCACCAGCGGTCTTTAACGTAGGAGTTATCTCCCTGGAAACAGAGACGGGTTGATAAGACACACGATTTAATGAGAGTCCACAGGTGAGAGGCAGCTGGGCTGCAGGGCTAATGAAAGGCCAGAGCAGCTGGGAACAAAAGAGCCAGCATTATTTAGTCTGTGCAGGTGTCCTCCCTGGTGTGTATGCTGAGACACCAAATGACAGGTCAGCGAGCTCAAGGTACTTTATGATTACTACAATAATAGATATGGTTACCATAATAATTCACTTATTAGTTTTGTGCATATGTAATTGTAGTCAAAATTTAAAAAAAAAAAAATGTTTGGTACTTAATAAAATAACACACACAGTTCAAAGAAAGCTGAGTGAAAGAAATTATCTAAACATATCCCCTGTACACAGGGCTCAACAACATTAAAGCGATCTCAAATAAGGTTTTTAAAATAGGATGAAACTGGGACATTTGCCCAGTTAACTCTTACAGTACTGTGCAAAAGTTTTAGGCACCTTATTTTTTTTAGTACAAACTTTGCTATAGATTGTTTATTTTATGACTTCTACATTATCAAGTCAGTACAAAAAACATTTTAGATTCCCAAACATTAGTTTTCTAGCACAAAATTAAATGTTACAGAAAAATGTTTGTATGTCAGTAAAGAAAGCAGCATATTACGTAAGAGATACTTTCCAGTTGCTCAATAAATCTTACAAGCTAATTTCCTTATAAAACTGCACAAATTGTACCGGAAACTACTATTTTTATTTTTATTTTTTTGTCACACCAAATATTGACTTTGTTTCATTTACTACTGTTTACTGCTCTTTACAGTATGTAGAAACAATTAATTTCATTATTTTGAAGGCATCTTTGCTCTACAGCATCTCTTGCATGTGCCTAAAACTTCTGCACAGTATTGTATGTCTTATTCATTCAATCATTATTTTACTAAATAACAATTAGAAAACATCAAGTTTTCTTAAACCTCTCAAGATTCCCTTAAAAATAGCAACAACTAAAATATACAGTGCTATAATTATCATTCATTCAATTGACACACACTTGTCAGGGTTGCAGTGGATCCAGAGACATGAATATAGGCTGGATGGGATGCCGATCTGTCGCAGGGCACCGTGCACACACACACTCACACCTTGGGGCAATTTAAAGTCAGAAATCCATGTAGTAGCATGACCCAAGAACCCAGAATATCATCAAACAGACTCTCACAGAGACAGTAACCTGAGATCAGGATAGAACCTTGGAACCCTGAAGCTGTGAGGTGGCAATTCGATCTACTATAATCATTCAGCACATATAAGTACAGTATACTGCTGTGTGTTGATGTACCAATGTGATAAAATTAATCTTAAACCAGGCAAAAAAGGGAAAAAAAACAAGAAACAAACAGACACGTTATCAAATTAGCATTAGTTAGTAGTTTACAGAAATAAAGGTAAGTCAAAATGATTCTGTGCCTTTGTCAAAAGTCAAAGTAGGTACAGCAAAGCACAAATCATAAAGTGTTTGTCCAGCTGAGATACTACCAACTCGTACAAATTCAAAGTAACTATCATGGTGTTGTGCTAAATTGAATGACAAATCTGACTACATAAATATAGAACAATTTTAAAAGAAAATACTCAAAGCTAGTGCTGAATTGAAACTAATGGTAATCTTGCTCAAACCCACCTACAGGTGCATCTCAAAAAATTTGAATATTGTGGAAAAAGTTCAGTTTTTTTTCCGTAATTTAATTCAAGAAGTGGATCTTTCATATATTCTAGATTCATTACATATAAAGTTAAATATTTCAAGCCTTTTTTTGTTTTAATCTTGATGATTACGGCTTATAGCTCATGGAAATAAAAAATCCAGTAACTCAAAATATTAGAATAAACAATTTATAATATAGAAATGTTGACCTTCTAAAAAGTATGTTAATTTATGCACTCAATACTTTGTCGCGGCTCCTTTTGCACGAATTACTGCATCAATGCGGCGTGGCATGGAGGCAATCAGCCTGTGGCACTGCTGAGGTGTAATGCTGAGGTGTTATGGAAGCCCAGGTTGCTTTGATAGCGGCCTTCAGCTCGTCTGTATTGTTGGGTCTGGTGTGTCTCATCTTCCTCTTGACAAAATTCAGGTCAGGCAAGTTGGCTGGCCAATCAAGCACAGTAATACCATGGTCAGCAAACCAGTTACTAGTAGTTTTGGCACTGTGGGCAGGTGCCAAGTCCTGCTGGAAAAGGAAATCAGCATCTCCATAAAGCTTGTCAACAGATGGAAGCATGAAGTGCTCTAAAATCTCCTGGTAGACGCTGCATTGACTCTCGACTTGAGAAAACACAGTGGACCAAAACCAGCAGATGACATGGCACCCCAAATCATCAATGACTGTGGAAACTTCACACTGGACTTCAAGCAACTTGGATTCTGTGTCTCTCCACTCTTCCTCCAGACTCTGGGACCTTGATTTCCAAATGAAATGCAAATTTTACTTTCATCTGAAAAGAGGACTTTGGACCACTGAGCAACGGTGTTTTGAGTAAAAAGGTGTTTTGAGTTAATTAGCTGATTAGAGCTCTTCTCAGGTCGACATTGCTGTATTATAAATTTTTTATTCTAATATTTTTGAGATACTGATTTTTCCAGTATCTCATTTCCATGATCTGTAAGCAGTAATCATCAAAATTAAAACAAAAAATGGCTTGAAATATTTCACTTTATGTGTAATGAATCTAGAATATATGAAAGTTCCACTTTTTGAATTAAATTATGGAAAAAACCTTTTCCACAATATTCAATTTTTTTGAGATGCACCTGTATACAGACTTTTTTTTTCAGTTTTCCAAGGAACAGGTTTTGGAAAGGCCTGTTCTGTCACCTGGCCTTAACCTACTCAAGCTGCTAACCTGCTGGATTGAAAGGTTCAAGAGAGTTAGGGGTGTTAACTCAGCACTACATAGCCCTGGGAGGTCCTGCATGGAAAAGCATCTCTCAGGTAAAAATGACTCTGCTGGTTGCAATTATATGGAATTAAATTTGTGGCAAAAGTATTTTCAAGAAACCTCTCGTGTGGGCGGGCTTAACAGCGATTTACTCTCATTGGCTAGTGAGATTTGGATCGACAGCTCCCTGACCAGGAAGTAAAGACTCCAGTGGCATGAATTTTGGAGGATGCGGTTCTCTGTATATAGTGTTTGTACTTTGTAGTGGAAATTACTTACAGTTCCCTCCACTAATATTGGCACCCTTTATTTAACACAGATTTTTTTTAATAAACCTGTGTTGTGTTTGCAATTGTTTGATATCCATGAGAGCAGAGAATTTTTGTCAATTTTTGGAACAAAAGATCAAAGGGTTAAACAATAAAGACAATTTTTCACAGTCTTCTTTGCTCATATTTACCAAGGGTGCCAATATTAGTGGAGGGCACTGTACTTACTCAGTCAGTATATTAGTTCGTAATTAATATTTGAGGTTTGGATAGTCTCATACGACAATTTTTTCAAGATAATAATAATAAAAATAATAATAATAATAATAATAATAATAATAATAATAATTTGTTACATTTATAAGCGCTTATCTAGGCACTCAAAGCGCTTTACATAGTATAGGAAGAAATCTCCTCAACCACCACCAGTGTGTAGTATGAGCTCTCAGGAGCGGCACGGATTGTCGTCGCCATCCTCCTCCTCCTCCTCAGCTGGACACTCAAGCTGTCGATCCAAATCTCACTAGCCAATGAGAGTAAATCGCTGTTAAGCGCGATGACATGAGATATTTGTGCCAGAATGGCGAACGTAAACTTGCGGAGCATAAACAAAAAGTTTGGAAGCGTAAATGAAAACTATGGCAGCACATTCATGAACCACAATTAGCGAAAAGGAAGCTTAGAAAACTGTTAACAAAGAATGCTGTTTATTTGAATACCACGTTAAATTTTTGCCATTGAGTTCATTGCTTTTAGTTTCAGCATTTTTCTTCTTTCTCATTGTATATTTTTGTTCGTTTCTTGAAAAGTTACGTTCAATACTTTTGGCACACATTTAATTCCATACAATTAGAGCTTCTATAGAAATTTATTGATGAATGTATAGTTTGTTTGTTTGTTTTGTTGGTTTGTTTTTTTAGATATTTTCAGAAATACTTACAGATGCAAGACTGTTAAGAATGCAAACCAGTGCTCATTTAAAACATTTTGAAAATATGGGCGTCATTATCACACAATTTTTCATGTCAGAGTAGGACTCGGGCAGTTTTATAAGAGAATGTACACACAAGCAAAAGCACTGAGTGAAAAGGACATAAAATTGGCATCATTAAGCTTGAGTACCTGTCCCACAATGACTCATCAAATTACTGAAAATACTCTTTCAGGGAACAATCTTTGCCCAAAAGGAAGGTCATGGATTCGCAGACATCTGATTGTGGCTAGACAAACTTCCCTAAACCCACAAATTTAAAGTACAAACCCAGACTAATTTCCTTCTGAAACAACCACTTCCTGTTGACCTGGTGAGTACTTTATTTACTTGTCTTACTTGCATTTTCCAGAAGTTATTTGCCAATCAAGCCATCCATATTTTCCTCATCAGTAATTATGGGTCTTTCATCTGCCAGCTGCATTTATTTAAATCCATGGAACTCAGCATATCCCTTAAATTTAAATAACTGTAAAACCACTATCCAAGTGTGTTACCTTGATGATGCCCCTGATGTGCATCTTGGCGATCATCTCGGCAGTGTAGAGGAACATGAGCAGCGTGTCCAGGGTGAAGGTGACGTACTGCAGTGGGGGATAGTGCTCGAATGTCTTGGGTGTGTTCATGCACACGGAGATGACACTGATTATGGCGCAGGCCCGCAGTAAAGAGTGCACCCACTGGGGAAAATCACACACTTTAACATTTCAACAAGACACCAGCCACCAGCCATTACACAAGCACGGCCTATTTATGTTCTGCCACTGGCGATGGAAGCATCAGGTGTGCAGCACTGCCCTGTTTGAATAACCATTCACTCACTGCTTTGTTGATCCAAACGATATCAGCGCTGTCCGTCAGTGTTTCATCAGGCCCAAAGTCAGTCATAGGCTGCGCTTCAACGCGCGAGCTCTGCTTCCTCTTCAGCATGCTGGGACTTGCCGTGCTATAGAGGGAATGAATCTGAAAGGCAGAGCCACAAACGGGACCACAAATGACTCGAAAAGCAATTGGTCACCAAGCTATAATGTACATAGATCTGTACTAATCTGAATATAAGTAGTACTTGCTAAAATGCAACACTATTAGTCACAGTCATTGCAGCTGACTGTTCTATGATGCTGATATTTGTACAATTCATGATCTATGGTACAGACTTTGAAAGGAAGAGTCAGATGAGGTTATGCCTACACAGCCATGCAAACAAAATGAAAATGGAAAGCTCAAATTTGAGATAGCTCTCCACTGCTGCTGTGCATTACAACATAAAAACATACCAGACATTATGCACTGCCGTGTTGCGTGGCCACTGTGGGACACAATTAAGCACAAGGAGAACAAAAGACACTGTTTCATGTCACACAAACATAACCTTACCTTCCTTTACCTGCTTCAAAGATCACACTTGATCTTCACCATTAAAAACACACCTAGAGCCAACCAATATTGTAGTTGCATATAGTATGGAGAAAGGGCCATTCTCACAGTGAACGACAATATACATGGATATCACACACTAACTGAAACGAAGCACACATACCAACGGGAAAAGTAAAGCTGAAATTGTTCCAGCACTGCACATAACATGCGATCAGGCATACCCTGTAAATAACACACAACAGTTAGTCAACATGGCATATATGGTGTAACGTGTACAGTATGATAATATCGACAAATAATGTCCACCACAACAGACAGAGCATATATACGACATTGAGTGGCGTGTTCTGGACAGATGGAATTGTTGAACCATGTGACTCACGGTCAGGCTCCTCATTGGTGCATTCATCCCCAGGATACAAAGGGGTGGAAACCAGTATGAAAGATTATCAATAAATATGTGTTGATGACTCCTCCTGTTTAGCTCTATGAAAAATAGTCAAGAAACAAACAAAAATAAATTAACTAAACTATTCAATTGTATGATACTATTGTAGGATTTAGATCACTAGCATTAACACACAGAAGTATCAAATTGCTGTGGTCAGGCCACCAAAATGTAATATGTCAAAGTCACATTAAACTTTGTTAAATTTATTTTTCTTCATTTGATTAAGCTGAATGGTCAAAATGTGCTAAAGACCTGATCTTCATTTTAACAGGTTTTAATATTCAAATGCAGGCCACTTAGATTTCATGAATATACACAAAATAGCCCATAATAATGAAGTGATGGGGGGGAATCAATAGAGTTTGCATAATAATTTGCAAATAATAACATTTAAAACTTGTAATTGCAGACGTATTCACCCCGTTGCTGTGAAACCCCTAAATTAGTTCTGGTGAAACAGTTGCCATCAGAACTCCACCATAAAATAAAGTCCACCAGTGTACAATTAAAGAGTTACATAAACTAATATAAATTCACTTGATCCTGGAAGCTCAGGGTGTTTGCTAGACAACAAAATTAAACAAACAGCACCATGAAGACCAACGAGCAATCAAAACTAGTCTGTGATATATCAGGGTTTGGATATTTTCTTTTAAAAAATCCCAAACTATGAACTATGGCTTCCTCTAGGTTGTAGAATATATACTTTCCATTTTATAATAATGGATTTAATGTTGCTTCACAGCATGTGAAGCAGCATTAAGTTCATTATTATAAAATGGAAAATATATATGCTACAACCTAGAAGAAGCCATCCACCAAAGGTCTGTGACTGGTTAAAGAGGATAATAGTATACAACCAAGAGGCCAAGGGTAACGCCAAAGGAGCTGGAGAGATCCAGAGCTCAGATGGGAGAAGCTGGTCACAGGACAAGTATAGCCGAGACACAAAGCTGCACTTTACAGAAGAGTGACAAGAGAGAAAAAAGGGTGTGAATTTGCCAAAAGGCATGTTGGAGTCTCAGCAAGCTTGTGGAAAATGGTTCTCTGCTCTGATGAGACCAAAATCTTTGAACTTTTTGGCATTAACAAATTAACATTTTGAAATCCAAAACTGCTCATCACCCTGAGAACACCATCCTCACAGTTGAGCATGGTGGTGGTAGCATCATGTTGTAGAGATGCGTTTCATCAGCAGGGACTGGAAAACTGGTCAGAGTTGAGGGAAAGCTAGATAAACTGAAATACAGGGCAATCCGGGAAGAAAACATTTTCCAGTCAGCAAGAGACTTGAGAATCGGACAGAGGTTTGCCTTCCAACAGACCAACAACTCTAAGCATACTGCCAAAGCTACACTAGAGTGGTTCAAAACAAAAAAAAACCCAAATGTATTAGTATGGCACAGTCAAAGCCCAGACCTCAATCCAATTGAGAATCTGTGGCAAGGCTTGAAAATTGCTGTTTACTAATGGTCTCCATCCAGTCTGACATGGTTTAATACTTATGCAACCAACAATATGTTTCTGTTTTCTGTTAAATGAATAGTTGTGTTCGTTTAATTAAGATTTGAGATGTGAGCGCATAAGGAGAATTTAATACAGAAATTGCATGCATCGGTATTCTGACATCAAACATAAATAACCACAAAATGTCATGCTGAAATTTATGTTTTAGGCATTGTAAATACACTCAGCAAAATATGGAATGTCATTCAATGCTAATACTAAATACATCAATAGAACACAATTAATTAGTAGTACTGCCTTTAAAGTCAACAAGAAGGTTTTCTGCTTGGAGACATTGGTTATCTTGCTTATTGTAATGCTTCATTAAGTGGTGCACACAACTAAAAAAAAAAAAAAAAAAAACGCTAAACAGTAGGATGTGCTTGATCAAATGTTATTTTATAAGCTGCTGAATAATGAGGGTGGAAGCCATATAGTTAAATTAAACCAAATTTGCAGTGATTCATGTGATCATTACAATTAGGATAATTCATTCAGCAATATAGTATATTGGTAATATACTAGATGTTTATTTTAATGCTTACCAGCTTCTTATTCATATATCATTGTATTACCCTTTTTAAACTATCTCTTTCTTTTATGTTAGAACATTTATATAAAAAAAATAAATAAATAATAATGTAAAAATGGTTCATGTTTTTCTGCATTTTTAATCCCTGAATTATTTCAGTCTTTAATGCAAAATCTTGTGTTTAAAAGTGGCGTCTAAATGCCAATGAAAAACCCATCTTACTCTGGACACCTCTACCCAAGAATAGAAACCTTGAGTCATGAACTACAGTACTGTGCAAAAGTTTTAGGCACCTTATTTTTTTTAGTACAAACTTTGCTATAGATTGTTTATTTTATGACTTCTACATTATCAAGTCAGTACAAAAAACATTTTAGGTTCCCAAACATTAGTTTTCTAGCACAAAATTAAATGTTACAGAAAAATGTTTGGATGTCAGTAAAGAAAGCAGCATATTGCGTAAGAGATACTTTTCAGACAAAGAACACAATGAAGGCTGCTGGGTTGCGAAAGTCAAAGTCTCCAGAAGAACTGTGGCTGGTTCTGTAAGATGCTCAATAAAACTTACCAGCTCATTTCCTTATAAAACTGCACTAATTGTACCGGAGACTACTATCTTTAGTTTAATTTACTACTGTTTACTGTTCGTTACGGTATTTATTTTTAAAATGTATAAACAGAAAAGCAACTTCAGCATTTGTGTAACTGGACCCTGAATACACATAACTTTCCCCGCATAAATACTGATGTAACTTTTGGACTTCACTCTGAATACGGCCCACTGTGGAGATTTCGTTTGTCTGGACGAAAATAAGACTTCCAATTAAATTCATTTTAATTCTACAAAATACAAACTGTGGAAAACATGTATGCACGGGGTTGTTGTTTTTATGAGGGTAAACACAAACACACAAACAAGTTTTGAGTCACTTTAAATGTTTAATTAGCCTCACCTACTCTGTTTACATCTGCATCTAACCCTTATAGGTTCTCTGACTTATTATTCATCGAAAAGGATACTTGCCCATTTAGTAACTGCTACTGTATAAATTAATAAGTAAACTAATAGGAAAATAAATGTATTTATGAAATTAAGGAATGGCAGTGTAACACCTGCCCATGTAAACACTGAAGAAACTAATTCTGAGTATGGAAAGCAGATAATAGAAGTAATAATAATATTTTACATTGAAAGCATGGAAACACATGATTCTATATAGAATACGCAACAATTTGTGCACACAAATCCGCATGTTGTGAGAGTTAAATTACAAATGCCATTTGCATGAAGAATTTAAAAAGAAATGTTAAAACACAAATTATTTAAAAAAAGAAAAAGAAAAGAAAAGAAAAAAAGAAAAACAAATTCTGGGGTTCTGGGGTCTGCTGTAGGGTCATTGTAATTTACTTTCTGTTTTTTTCATGTAAAATTTCTTAACAACAGCAGTAGACAAAAACACCAAAAAAACTATGTACAGAAAAGTGTGCTGAAATTTACCTTTCTATCAACTAAGTCCAACTTAATAAAAAAAAAAGCACTATATATTCAAAAGCAATTTGCAAATAGGCTGTAATTGCTACACTTAGCATATGCTAGTAGAGGTTTGAGGACAACTGAAAACAAAATTATAGTGGAAGTGCTATAATGTGGGAGTGAGATGTGGAGGACCACAATTAGTTTCACATTTTGAGAAAGGATCTTTTCAACACAGGCAATCACTGGGCATTTTAATGATGGCTGTGGGTATCCACTAGTCTCCCAAACAAGCTCGAAATTGTTTTAAGTACGTAAAGCAATCCATGGTTAAACTATCCAGTGCCAACTGGAATTATTAAAGCTGAGAGTGATATTTAAAGATGAGGATGGTCTTAAATACAGTGGGGTCCAAAAGTCTGAGACCATATTGAAAATCTGGGATTTTTTTTTTTTTTTTTTTTTCATTTAAAAAAATAAAGCAGAAGGTTTTAGAATTTTGAAATATTTAAAACAAAGAAAGTAAAATGTTCAATATCTTTAATATTCAAGATTCTGCACTATTTCTATGTCTCTGTTTAATATTGTGATAATGTGTGAGCTTGACCATGTTAACTGCTTTGTACAAAAGGTCAGACTTTCCTCATGCATAATCTCTTCTGTTGAAGCATGTGTTCAGATGCCACTCTGATGGATTGGATCTAAAATGGATCATAAGTTTTTGCACAAACGTGTGGAGTCCACGTCAGCTCGAGTGCACACTGTCATTAAAGTAAAAAGGGGACATACCGAATATTAAGAAACGTATTTAAATGTTATGATTTTATGAAATCTAAATATTTCATAAATTCCACTTTTCACTCAAGTTTTTGTCAATACTGTATTTGTAATAATGTAAAATTGTTGCATTTAATTAGAAAAGAATACAAAATAGAAGCATTTTCACTAGTGCTTTTGGACCCCACTGTATATTTAAAGATGAGGATGATTTTAGAGGCAAGTAAATGTCCAAGGATCACAATGGAAGAATTCTAGCTCCAATTTCGGGTCACCAAGACTCTGCTAACCAATCATAAAGCCTGGACTTGGCTAAAGTCATCAAACCAAATGAAGCCATACTGTAATTAAACTCCAAATATAGTTGTCAGTGTCTGATTGAGAGCAGGGTAACAATGCCAGAACCTCAGTGTTGTACACCACCTAACAAGCAAAGCTACGTACATTTAATTTCCAGTTTATTAGCTATACTGTAAATGTATCTAGTACCTGATGAAGTAGTTACCCTAAGTAACATTGCTGCCTGCTTCCATTTCATCTACCACAGAAATGGAAATGTACAGATCAGACAGTGAGTACTGATATGTCAAGGCAATACTGGCCTGAATCTGTATAATCTGTGTATTTGGATTTGGGATATTGGGTGCCACTGTGGTGCAGCGGGTAGCTTCACAGCTCCAGGGTCCAGGCTCCAGGGTTCCTGTACTGTCTGTGTGGAGTTTCACATGTTCTTCCTACACCTATGTGGGTTTTTTTTCTGGGTTCTCTGGTTTCCTCCCACCTCCAAAAAACATACCAGTAGCCAAATGGCTACTCTAAACTGCTCCAGGTGTAAATGTTTGTGTGTGTGTTCGTGTGTGCGTGCGCACTAGAATTTCAGTAGTCGGTACCAATACCAGTAAAATTTCACGGTACTCTGTACCAATTTCGGTACCAAAGCAAAACACAAAAACATGCTAATTGAACAACACAATATTTTATTAATAAAGTTAAATACCAATATAATTTTTTTTTTTTTAATGCCATTCTGTATACGTTTTTTCCACATAGTAATTAAAGGGATAAAAAATAAACAAACAAAAAAATTACAAGCATGCAAAACACAAAACTATTCCATAATTGAACAACACACATTTCTTATTTATAAAGTTAAATATTAAAATAAATTAAAACAAATGTATATGTATATTTCAAGTATTTCTGAAAAATGCTTTACGTTTTGGCCTTAGGTTTTCCCTTCAAGTAAATAATAATTAAATAAATTAAATTAAATTAATAATAAATTAAAAATACAAACTATGTAAAAAAAAAAAAAAAGTTTCTGAAACGAAACACTTGCCACTCGTTAGGCATCTTAACGCTCAGACTTTTAAATTAAAGTGCTGAAAGTGAACTGGAGTTATAAGAGAGAAAAGGTGAATGATTAAGCACGTCTGCCTATAATTTGAAACGACTCAGCAATAGTCCGTGGGTATTTATTGATGTAATGATGTGTTTTGGACTAAATATTTTTACTTAATTGGATCGTTTGGACTTTTGCCAGTGTAACAGGACTGTTTTTGTGGGGATTTTATGGATCAGTGGACTAATATGAGGCGTCATAGGTGAGTTGTCTCAGTTTTGTAAGTGTTTGCTTATATCAGTCGAAGCACAAGAATCTTAGCTTTACAAAGATATATCGCATGAGTACCTACATAAACACAGCAGCTCTGTATATAGCATAGTTTTACACTTAACAACACGGTGGTCCACCGGCAGGGCGTGGATGTTTTTAAAAGAATTAAATGGTTAATAAGGACACATGACCGTATTAGCGTTACACGCGTGTATGCTAACCATTAAGTAAACAAAAACGAGGATGTTTTTTGCAATCCTACACTTGAATTAAACTATGCTACAACATCCATAATGCAACCGCTACCATAATTGCACGGTGCACCTATGAAAAGTTCCCGACCGACTACCTGAGAGACAGCGCATCAGTACCGGGTTGACCCGGTACTCGGTACTACCGGTACTTGTGAAAATCTGGTAGCGTCAACTTTTTGCTTTTTTAGTACCGACTTGGTACCGAAGTACCGGTACTTTTGACAACCCTAGTGCACACTGTGAGTGCCCTGTGATGGACTGGCATCCCATTCAGCCTGTGTTCCTGCTATGCACCCAGTGTGTTCTCAGGGTAGGCTCCAAGATAAAGTGGATATTAAAGATGAATGAATAAATGAATAAAATATTTTCTGATCCACAAAGACTGTAAAAAAAGAAAAGAATCAAGCCTCTTCAACTTGAAATTTTCTGGTGTCAACCCTATAACGCTGGACGAATTAGAGTTATATATTCTAGTTATGAGGTTGTCACCACAACTTAAAATAAGCACTTCGCTGAACTGAACTTTAAACAAGTCTACTAAAAATTAGAACAGGTCACTAGAAAATTTTCTAGTTGGAGAGTTTTGATTTTTTTTTTTTTACACTGAATGTGTCATCACAAGTGTTACTGGCATTTTGCACATAGAGATCAGACACGACTTATGGAATGACACAGATATTTTGCATAAGAAGCAGAAGCTTGCAGAGAGTCAGTTTGGATCGGTATCACTTATCGCCCGATATTTAGATCTCTGATACAGAAAGAGGAACAAGTGTGAATGATCCTTCCCTAATGCATAGGGGCAGGTTAAATATCAACACAAAAACAACATACAATTTGAAAGTCTTATGGTACTTATGATACAACATGGGGTTCTTTAATAATAGTGTCAAAGAGTGGTGTCCAGATGCACAACCATACTACAGGATAACAACTCAGTACGAAAAGAATGTCGGAGGGGAAAAAAAAAACACTAATTTTACTAATTATAGTAGGCACTATAACTGGTATATCTAACAAACAACTCGTAGCATCTAGATCAGACATTCTGAGTCATTTCTGACCTCCACAGAACCTCATTTAATGTCATTAAATGGACTAGCAGAGGTGAAATGTATGGATGACCAAAGTCCTCCATCTGCACCGAACATCTGCTTCAGCACGGTTACTATAGCAACAGAGGAGCAGGAGGCTCCCACAGATTCATCTTTAAAACCGTATTTCACAGAAACCAAAACGATTTAAACCACGCATACCTATTTCGAATTCGACAATCAATATACACAAGAGAGAAAACCATGAAGACAGTGATAAAAACATGTCTAATCCTGCGGTTAAGATGGTTATTTGAATGGAGGCCTAGCCTGTGTGTAGCCGCTGCCTACTTCCTGGTAACAGACACGTAAATAGACTAATGAAAGCCCGCCATCACGCCCTTGATTTCGGTAAAGCAGTAAAGCGAAATGCACGCCGCGGTTAACGGGAAGGAAACACTTACGGGACGGTCCGCTGGTGCTGGTTAACGCGACGCCGCTCCCACGCTCGCGAGCTGCCGCGTTGCTGTGTGTGTGAGCTCGAGCTCCAGCTACTGCAGCAGCAAAGCACGCGCGCAACCTCAGAGCCAGCGCGAGCCCACAGCGCACAGGCCCTAACGCAAGCTACCTCAGTACCTCAGGCAGGATTTATATATTAACCTCCAGCTAAAAAGCTATTCGTTGTCACTCGTTTTCACTCCAGGTAGGGGAAGGTTTATTGTAGGAGCACGTCTTAAAACATCCAGATAATATTATTGTTCTGTTTTTGTTTTTTTGTTTTTTTGTTTGTTTTTTTAAACAATATAATCTTCACAGCCATGATATTTTAAAACAGGTATTATGTAAGACAGTGGTCCTCAAAATGTGCGTTGGAGAAACCCAGGGGGTCCTTGAATCATAGCCAGAGTGTCTCTTGTTTATTCTTAAAAGGTTCTTATAGTTATTAGTCAATTTGTTTGGTCACTTGAATTAAATGGGTTTAATCTAAACCTCAATAACTTGAAACACAAGTCAACCTTTAAATAATGTCACTCAGATGTGATGTGTTCTGTTAGTGCCCTGCTGGGGAAAAAAACAAAACAAAACAGAAACTCTCATAGAATTTGTAATGGTTTTAATAGTTATAATATGAATTGTATTGGTTTTAATTGAAACTGTAATGGTCCCTGCGGGTCTCTACTGGTAATGTGTTGCCTTCTGTTGGTGGTATGTTATGTCTAGTGGATACCATTAAGGACCAATAATGGTAATGGTTTTAATGGTTAGCTGATGGTCTGTAATGGTATTTGTAGTGGAAACCATTAGAATTTCTGTGATGGTTTCTATTGTTTTTTTTTCAGCAGGGTGGAAAGTTGAAAAAGACTATATAAAAACTCTTGGGCTCCAATAAATAACCAGGGTAATACTGTATGCACATACAGTATAATGAGCCTAATAGTTTAATAGTTGGATTCTATTCATTTAAACAATCTGTACTGAGGGGCTCCATAAAAATGATGTTACAGTTAAAGGGGACCCTGGCTCCTAAAAGGTTGGTCTAAGAAATAAAGTAGTAATAATCATGGAATTAGACATCAAGCAATATGCTTCAAGATTTTGCTTGAAGTACATTCAATTCGATCAGACTCTAAAAAATATTCACACTCTTAAAAACACTGGGTTAAAAACAACTCAAATCAGGTTATTTTTATCCCAGCGGCTGGGTAAATATAGGACAGAACACATTTTGGGCTAAACTAACCCATCAACTTGGATTGTTAATTTTAACCCATCAAATGGGTTGTTTTTCAACCCAAAGCATGGTTTCACTTTTACAAAAACTCTGGGTTAATTTTATTTCATAAATGGGTAAATATTTTCAGGGCTATTTTTACCCTTTGAAAATGTCAAATATACCAAATTTAAACAAATGTGTCAATATGGTATCTCCTTTATTTATACACAAGAAGATGTTCAAAAGTGTATTGCTAGAGCTGCTAAAGTGGTGTTTATATATAGACTTTGAAGTAAATGACTCAGATAAGTCATATATTTAAGACGAAAGACGTCAGATTTTGATCAATGGAGCCTGGGCTGATTCGTCGGGGTGGGGGAGGGGTGCATTGATTCAACTGTCAGTGAAAATGACCCAGCCACTAACCTAGTGGTTGGGTTACACCAAACTACCCAAAAACTACCCAAGACTGAGAAAATAACCAAATTAAATGACCCAAAAGGCTCAACCCAGCATTTGGGTAGGAAAAATAATCCAGCATTTTTAAGTGTGCAGATGTTAATAAATAAAGCATAAACCTAATCTTCTGTTTGGGAACATGAACCCTTGATGTCTATCTAATGGCTTTGCCTTATTTCAAGCGAAATGCAAACAAACATGAATTAATATAAATGGTGACATGCTTCAAAATTATACACGACTTCTGTTGGGGCTCTCAGAGTTTCTAGCAATAAAACAGGATTAAATGTATTGTGCTCACATATGCTGTGATTCTCTGATGACTGATGAAGGTACAGTTGGCTGTATATTACCATTCCCAAATAAATGTGTGCACTCTATCTCACTCACAGACACACAGAGAGAGAGAGAGAGAGAGAGAGAGAGAGAGAGAGAGAGAGACCCATAACATTAGAATCCTAACCCTTACCGTAAGACTACAGTGAAATCAAAGATTATTTGATCTAGCTAACCAAGGGTTATTGGTTCAATCATGAGCTCAGGCTACTTCCTTTGTGGAAGTCAGTTCTCCAGTTTCCACCGACCTCCCCAAAACATTCCAGTAGGTGTTTGACAACTCTAAATTGCCACTAGGTGTAAATGTATGTGTTCATTGTTCCATTCAGTGGACTAGGGTACCATACAGTATTGGTACCCAATATTCATTATTGGTGTATTCCTTCATCCTGTCCAGTTTTCCCAGGATAGGCTCTGGATCCACTACGACTCTGACCAGGATAAAGTAGATACTGAAGATTAATGAATGAATGGATGTCACATACCTGCCAGAAAAAGACAGCTCATTAGCCCTTGGTAATTTATTTAACATAATGAATGTTGGAGCAAACAGTACTTTGATTTGGCATAAAATCATTAGTTGAGTGGCAAACCTCTTGGAGCAGTTACAGTGGGTATAGAAAAGAATCACCCCCCTTTAAAATAATCACATTTTGTTGCTTTTCAGCCTGAAATGAAGACAGACACAGTTTTTGTTTTATCGAGCTGTATTTACTCAGTGCAACTTATAACATCCAAGTGAAAGATATAACACCAACATGTCAGGAAAAAAAAAATTAAAAACCAGACTCACTGAGTTGGAAAAAGGATCGCCCCCTTGCTTTAATTTGCCTTAATTTTTTAATTACAGCCTTTAGTCTGTTGGGATATGTCTCTACTAACTTTGCACATCTAGACTTTGCAATATTTGCCCACTCTTCTTTCCAGTACTGCTCAAGTTCAGTTAAATTTGATGGTGACTGTTTGTGGACTACAGTCTTCAAGTCATTCCACAGATTTTCAGTGGGGTTTAAGTCTGGGCTCTGCCTAGGCCATGCAAGGACATTCACCTTTTTCTCCTTCAACCACTGTGTGTTCAGTTTTGCTGTGTGCTTTGGGTCATTGTCATGTTGGAAGGTGAACCTTCTTCCCATTGACAACTTTTTGGCAGAGGGCAGCAGATTTTCCTCAAGAATCCCCATCAATTTTCCTTCTATCCTGACAAGTGCTCCAGTCCCTGCTGCAGAGAAACACCCCCATAACAGGATATTACCACCTCCATGCTTTACTGTAGGAATGATGTTATTTGGATGGTGAGCTGTATTGGATTTCTGCCAGACATATCGTTTGGTGTTGAGGCCAAATAATTAAATTTTAGTCTCATCTCACCATAACACCTTTTTCCATGTGGCTTAAGAATCTTCAAGGTGCGTTCATGTGGCCTTTCTTGAGGAGTGGCTTTTTTCTTGCAACCCTCCCATACAAGCCACATTTGTGGAGAATTTGTGATGTTGTCACATGCACACAAGGACCACTCTTTGTCATAAATTCCTGCAACTGCTTCAGAGTTGCTGTAGGCCTCTTGGTAGCCTCTCTGACCAGTTTCCTCCTGGTCAGAGAGGCCAGTTTCCTCCTCTTTCATCCAGTTTGAAGCAACCAAATTACCTTCCACTTCTTAATAATAGACTTCACTGTGCTTCTATGCATTGATAAAGCATTTGAATTTTTTTTGTATCCATCTCCTGACTTGTGCCCGTCCACAATTTTATCCCAGAGATCTTTTGACAGTGCCTTGCCATCCATAGTTGATTGTTTGCTTCAGTTGCACTACAAAATGCTCCAGAAAAGCTTTTTTCATGCTGAGCTAATCAAAATGACCACAGCTGATCACAGTTGAAAGTCAAATTGCTTTGTGTGCCATTGAGAAGGTCATTAGCTACACCTTATTGAGTTTACAAGTAATTTTTAGTATGGGGGTGATCCTTTCTCCAACTCAGTGATTCTGGTTTTTTATTTTTTAAAATTTTTTTTCTGACATGTTGGTGTTATATCTTTCACTTGTATGTTATAAGTTGTACTGAGTAAATACAGCTGGATAAAACAAAAACTGTGTCCGTCTTCATTTCTGGCTGAAAAGCAACAAAATGTGATTATTTTAAAGGGGGGTGATTCTTTTCTATACCCACTGTAGGTCCATCCATTGGGCTATTATGTCCATTGGGCTTCAATTAGGTCAGAAATAATACATTTAATGCTGACATTTTCTGACATGACATCTGTTTTGCATCCACTTACCAACAAACTTTCTTTTCTTTTCTTTCTTTCTTTTTTTTTTTTTTTTAATTCTGGCTTAGTCAACCAAACACAACATTTAAATTGAATCAATAAAATATTTTTCCTGTGCTCATCCTAGGACTTTTATTCACAGTATGGCCATACTGAACATCTTTTCAACTAGGGCTGTAACCAAATATGAATACATTACTCGGAATGAACAAATAATGTAAACAGATACAAATACATATATGAACAAACCCAACACCACATTCATTAACATGAATGTTTGGTGTGCATTCTTTTATCCTTTAATAAGAGGGATCATAAAAATTGGATTTTGTTTTTTTATTTAGTGCTGCCCTGAATAAATTATATCACATAACATATGTTTACATATAGTCCACAAGACACAATAATAACAGAATTTACACAAATGAACCAGTTTAAAAGTTTACATACACTTGATTCTTAATACTGTGTGTTGTTACCTGGATGATCAACGACTGTTTTTATGTGTTGTGATAGTTGTTCATGAGTCCCTTGTTTGTCCTGAGCAGTTAAACTGCCCCTCCAGGTCCTGCACATTCTTTGATTTTCCAGCATCTTCAGCATATTTGACCCCTTTTCAACACTGGCTATATGATGTTGAGCTCCATCATTTCACACTGAGGACAACTGAATTGTAAATTATCATTATTTTGTTTAAAGATCTTTTTTTTTTTTTTTTTTTCATTTAGTGCTGCCCTCCAGAAGCTACATAAGATATTTATGTTTCCCAGAAGACAAAATAATAACAATTTACACTTCCTGTTGTAAAAGGATCTTTTGTTCAAAATTTTACACTTCCCTAGTTCTTAATGTAATCAGAATCACATAGCCACTGTTGGAAAGGAGTCAAATATGCAGAAGATGCTGGAAAAGCAAATAATGTGCAGGACCTGGAGGTTTTTTTCTGAAGAACAGTGGGCAGTTTAACTGCTCAGGACAAACAAGGGACTCATGAACAACTATCACAACACATAAAAACAGTCGTTGATTATCCAAATAACAACACGCAGTATTAAGAATCAAGTGTATGTGAACTTTTAAACTGGTTCATTTGTGTAAATTCAGTTATTATTGTGTCTTATGGACTATATGTAAACATCTGTTATGTGAAATAGCTTATTCAGGGCAGGACTAAATAAAAAACAAAATGCAGTGTTTATGATCCCTCTTATTTTTATTTATTTATTTTTTAATTATTAACATTTTGCAGATTCTGCAAGGCATATGTAAACTTATGACCAAAACTGTATCTAACTTAGCTAGGCCATGCCACTGAAACCATAGACTGAGATGAGATTCTTTTAATGCTTTTATATACAAAAAAAAAAAAAAAACATTTCAGTACTAGTCTAAAAACCTTAGAGTTATGATATACAGTATAATACTACAACCCCAATTCCAAAAAAGTTGGGACACTGTGTAAAATGTAAATAAAAACAAAATGCAATGATTTGCAAATCTCATAAACCCATATGTTATTCACAATAGAACATAGAAAACATATCAAATGTTTAAACTGAGGAAATGTACCATTTTAAGAAAAAAATAAGGTAATTTTGAATTTCATGGCTGCAACACGTCTCAAAAAATTTGGGACAGGGGGCAACAAAAGGCTGGAAAAGTAAGTGTTAACAAAAAGAAACAACTGGAGGAACATTTTGCAAATAATTATCTTAACTGGCAACAGGTCAGTAACATGATTGGGTATAAAAAGAGTATCTTAGAGAGGCAGAATCTCTCAGAAGTAAAGATGGGATGGAATCTGGATGGAAGCATATGTTGCTCTAAAACCTGTATATACCTTTCAGCATTGATGAGGGCCTGAAGATCACAGGCATGCAATATTGATTTTCACCCTTGTCCCTTGCACACAGAGATTCCTCCAGATTCTCTGAATCTTTTGATGATATTATGTACTGTAGATGATGAGATATTCATAGCTATTTTTTAAAGTTTTTTTTTTTTTTAACTTTAATTTTACGTTGAGGAACATTATTCTGAAATTGTTCCACAAATTGTAGGCACAGTTTTTCGCAGATTGGTGAACCTCTGCCCATCTTTACTTCTGAAAGACTCTGCCTCTCTAAGATACTCTTTTTATACCCAATCATGTTACTGACCTGTTGCCAATTAACCTCCAGCTGTTTCTTTTTAGTAACACTTACTTTTCCAGCCTTTTGTTGCCCCCGTCCCAACTTTTTTGAGAAGTGTTGCGGCCATCAAATTACTTTATTTTTTTCTTAAAATGGTACATTTCCTCAGTTTAAACATTTGATATGTATGCTATGTTCTATTGTGAATAACATATGGGTTTATGAGATTTGCAAATCATTGCATTCTGTTTTTATTTACATTTTATTTAATTGGGGTTGTATAAGGGTGACACGAGTTCCAAATACTCTGCCTTGTTTCAGTAACCATTCAGTAACTAAGAACTTTTATTAACTATTATTATGCAATTCCTGGTTGGTAGTTTCTGGGTTTTTTTTTATTAGTGTTATTATAGAAGTTATTATGAAATATAGGTGGCATTCAACTATCATTGAACTATTAGTGTACATGTTTTGTTGTTTCAAAATGGAACCCATGGATAAACTTCATGGAAAAAAGTCTTTTCTATGTGGTGTGCTTGCTTTTATGAACGGTCCCTTTAAACCCCATCTGCAGTGCACAGACTTTTGTAATACAATTGCTTTAAAAAATAGCTGGCTGTAATTATTGTATCAACATGTAGTAACTGTGTCAGCAACATGATGAAGTGCAGGTACATGCAGAAAGCAGGCAAGGAAATGTATATTTCTAAACTATTCACATACACACTATTTGTCTTAAATAGTAGCAGTTGTGTCTACATTTTCATTTTTTTGACACATAGCTGCACATAGGAGTCCACCTCCTGCCTTCTGCAACAAGAGTCATATCTAATCAAAGGCACTTGCATGGAGAGCGCTATTGGCCTCCAAAGAGTTGGAGCCAGTTTTGGCCAGCCCGCTCTCCCTCTGCTTGGGAAAGTGGAAATTCCTGAAGGCATTTTACTTCAGATTTCTTGTGTGGCTCTAAACATGAATGCAGAGGCTCTGGTGAACTCCATCTTAATTTCTTTACTTCTGATTTTACTCTCAGTTATTGAAGAAAGTTTGCTGCAATCACTAGGGTGAGTTAAGCAATTTTGTTTTACTCTCATCAGTCTAACTTTTCATCGGAGTTCTGCTGGCTTGCAAGCTTTTGGCTGCAGTGGAAAAATGTAACTTCGTAGCATACTGTAAGCCATACTTCATACCATAAGTATTTCTATACTTACTGTAATTCTTCTGTACTTTATTATTAATTCTTTAAAAAAAAAAAAAAAACTGGTGTTATTATGTTCAGTTTAAAACATTTGCACTTTTGTGAAATGTTTTATTGACTGTAGTTTGTGCATTTGCTCTCCACAAGGATCAAATTTAGTCTCTAAGGCATAGTCAAATGTAGCAGTGAAAGGATTTCAACTTGACTCATACTATTATAAGCACTTCCTTTGTCGTCTGGCAAAAGCCCACAGTTGGATTTTATCCAGTCTTGCTACAGATGGTACATACCTTTTTTTCTTCTCTTGCATGCCTATTTAGTGTCAGAATCAATAGAAAAGTAACACTGTTTCAGATGAGCTAATGAACTACTTCTAACAGACCTGTGTGTGAAGGTGAGCTTTGTACTACAACCTTCAGAAATCAGATACGCATGCCACAGACATACTGGATAAAGGCAGGTAGAATGGAATTCAGTGAATTATTTCCATCAGTTTATACACAACAGGTGCGCATTGGTACTAAAGTCACAGCTCCTATAATGGACACACAGTCAGCCAACAACATTTGAAATCATGCTTGAGATGCATTGAAAATGTGTTGGAATAAGTTGGACTTGTGTAGATTAAGTTGAGCTTCACAATAATTCCTCCTATTAAATTTTAGATGTCACTGCATTAATAGAAATCTGACCAGAAAAATATTGTCCCTGGTGTAAATAGTAGTACCCTCCAGTGTTCTCTCATTTCTTTCCTCTTTTTCTTATTGATAATGTGAAAGAATGGTCAACTGACATAAAATAAAATCTGTAATGTAATGTCATAATGTCAAACTGAAGCATTGTGTTTTGAATTAAATAATGCAGTAAAGACCAGTTTTGGCTCAGAACAGCATCTGAAATGAGGCCAACCAAGTTTTCAGTATTTCTGGACTAATTTGCAATATTTCCCTAATTTTCCCAAAAGTCTGTTTTATATCTTGCAGTTTTTTGAGTCTCCACCACACATGTAACTATTGTGGAATTTCAAAAAAGAAAGAAAGAAATAAAGCTCCATTGGAGACTCCTTCCATAAATGTTAAGGTGACACTTGGAGATGTTTATTTATCAATGGTTAGACAGCATATTTTTTATTATGAGAATTATGATGTTATGTGGACCATCCTCCGTGTAAGTTCCTGTGAATGAGCACTTAGTATAAAAACCATAACATATTAGAGCTAGCTCCTAAAAATAAACCTGTGATTTGCCTTGCAGCTGTCACTTCAGTCAGAAGTTATATAAAATTAATCAACATCCTCTGACCACTGAGGTTTCAGAATTCAACAGTTGTGGTCTAAAAAAATATAATAAATTGTCTCTGATTACAGTGATTATAAAAACTTCCGTACAGCATGAACAGCAGCTGGATAGCAAACAGTCACGAAAAATTTATAAATGTACAACAAATGCAGACAGTTGGGCATTTTAGGCAATATATTTTCACCCATGTTATCCCCCAGCCACCATAGGGCTCCCTTCCTCACTTTTGCCAGGGGGGCTCAGGATTTTGCTTTACACTATTATCCATGAGTTAAAAAAACTTAACTTTTATTGTTGTGAAAATAACAAATCATTAAATGAAAGGTACATCCTGTAATATAATTACTCCCACCATTCAGCACACTATTTACAGAAGTGAAACAAGTGAAACTTGTGGGTTAGAGGCCATAGATCAGAGATGTGAATGAATTCTTGTGTATGTTGCAGGCAGGTGGGAGGCAAATGTAAACTCTCCACCGATGCCTCGCAGAGAAGATGTCGGACCTCCGATGGCCTGATATGCAGCGGGAGGGGAGAGTGTATGTGTGGGGTCTGTATTTGCCAAGTCAGTGAGCCGGGGATGTATTATGGGCCACGGTGTGAATGCCATGACTGGGTCTGTGCAACATATGACGGGAAGACGTGTGCTGGTAAGTATTACTACAGACTGTTACAAAAGGCTAACATACGGCTTCCTTTTAGCATGCACTGACCTATCACACACATTCATCCAGTATCCAGTATCCAGTATGAAGTGTGGAAAAGAATGTGACCTAAACTTGTGAAAGCCTTTGTCCAGCGTTGATAGAAGCTTTTGATGTTCCATTTGTCATTAGCTACAGGGACTTCATTTCAATTTCTGAGTTTTCTTTCACTCAAACACAAACCCTTTCAAAGTGCTCCGTTTGATTTTTTTTTTTTCAGAATGAGAGCTATTGCCTTTAAAATTCTGAGCACTGCTTCCAAAAAGCACTTTTACATCAAGTTCTCATACTCAATGTTAACACTGAATAGTGAGACCTTGAGCTTAATATTTGTCCACAAACACATGTATGCCTAAAGTCCATTAGGCTCATGAGCATGAATGCACCGTCCTCTAAGACTGTAATCCTACCTACATTTCTGCCATTTACTGACAGAAGCTGACGACATTTGCAGAATACTCAATGCTCAAGAATACTCAAGAATACTATCTGTCACCTTTTTCTTTCTACAACTTTTTATTACTTATATCAAAATCTTATTACCTTCATTTACAGGAGTAAAAGTCCTCTCTGTCAAAACAGTGATTTTTTAAAAAGTATTTCACTGGGCTGTATCCTTTCTTTTAAATTTTTTTCTTTTTTTTTTTTTTATTAAACATTGCAACTACATATTGTAACAAAGCTTAATTGCCAAAAGATATTTTTTTTTAATCGTAGATGACTTAAAAAATGCCCGATTTAGTTTACTGGAAGTGAACATTTATTTATCAGTTTTACTCTTTAAATCATTGTACTCTTATTGTGTTAGTGTGTCATGGCAGTCATCTTAATCCCGAAAAACAATTGCATCCAGACAACCCTGATTAAGCAATTATTTGCTATAAATGGCGGTTTTGTTGTTTTGTACCCTTAAAAAAGCAGCCCACTTGACAGCTTTTCAGAGAAAAACACACTCCAGCCTTTTTGTTCCTCCCACAGTTTGCTCTGTGGAACAGTACAGATGCTAGGGACCATTAATGGAGATGTGTGGAGACAGAAAGAGTGATTTATTTGTGAAGACAGGTTGTGAGCCAGTGAAGAGCTCATTAGCTTCACCCGGTCCTGAATGCCGAGGCCGGGTGTCTGGCTGATAATAAGGTTTCATTCACAGTTGTGCAGACTGCAAATGGACTCCACATATGGATCAGGACTTACAGTGTAGGTCAAGCCTAATCACTAGCATTTCAGGCGAAACACTTGACGTCACATTTTTCAAAGCAGATGGCTGCCATTAGCTAGTTAAATGCCTAGGCTCTTTCACGTGGAATTTCAATGTAGTTCTACTGTTTTTGTGCCTGCAAATGGCATTATAGACCCAAACGTCTAAATTCTGGGAAATACTCATCATATCATGTGGAGACATGTTAACAGTGGAAGTATACAGTACGAGTGCAGCTTGTAATGACATTTATTCAATCTTATTAAACCTTTAAAGACCTCTTACAGTATATGACTAATACATGCTTTATACAGTATGTTTACAGTCTTTCGGCTTGTTTGGCACTACTCAGGATATCTACTGTACATCTGTTACATCTGTTACTGTAAGAAACATCTCCAGTATAAAATGTTTGCAGGCATTTGCATTTTACAGTAACACAAAATCAGGCCTAGCTACTAAGCCTTCATACATGTTTTGACAAAATTTTTGTTACTGGTTGAATTTAGTTGGGAAATTTAATACAATTTTACTAAAGCGTATTTCAGATATACAAGGCACAAGACAGTTTTTGTTGTAATGGTTAATACAACTTGGAGTATGGAAAATGGTTAATGGACAATCTTGGAGTATAATCTTGCCACTATATATAGAATGTGTTATATATAGAATGTGAGTCTGCGTTTCATTTTGTGCTTTTATATTGTATAATAACAATAAAGTTGAACTACAAATCAGAAGTGAGAAAACAGGCTGGGAAATGCACCAACTGGTTGTATTCCTTTTTACATGACCTGATTTTGCTTTGAATCTGTTCTTGCTTTATGGCGGAGACGTTCAACGTGGCAGTTTTCCCCCCTTCCCTGCACTAGTTTACTGGGTTTGATGGAGACTCAACTCCTTCTGGCTCTAAGCATTCCTATGTGCAGAACTTTTCCATCTGCTCCTCTCTCTCTCTCTCTCTCTCTCTCTCTCTCTCTCTCTCTCTCTCTCTCTCTCTCTCTCTCTCTCTCTCTCTCTCTTATGTGCAGTTTGACCCTGAGCTAGCTCTGATGTATAACACATTGCTTGTTCCACCCACAATACTGTAACCTAGGGGGCTGTATTTACTCCAGTCATCACGTTAGATGTCATTAAACCTTTGAACAGCGAGGTCAATATCAGTTTTTTATTCAACTTGCTTATTTTCTCATTTTGCATGTTCAAAGATATTAGATTCTTATTTTTGGAAATGGAAGCATGATGTATATGACAATGGTAAAGTGGTCTTTTGTATATTTCAGAATGTCACACAGAAATACTGTAGAAATATTTTGTATCTTCTGGTCCTGTATAAGTTCTGTCAGGCTTTTGGTGTTTGTTTTTGTTTCACTTAAAGGCTGGAGTTCAATAGTTCTACACAGAAATGCTCTGTGAGTCAGGTGAACAATATTTATTACAAAACATCTGGCTGCAACTGCAAGACCAGCTTCAGGAGTCTTTAGAAGTGCGAGGAAACTTGGTCGCTGGCAGCAGGGGTTTGATCTGTAAAGTGCATCCTGGAACTTATTTGCTGCTATTAATAATAATGATAGACTACTACAAAGTGAGTACTCTACAACTCTGACACGATTTAAATGCTTTAAATAAGGAATTCAGAGTTAATGTTGTATATTGTATGTTCTCCTCCATGCTATCTTTAACATTTATGTCTCACTGCTTTTTTAGATGAGGGTGAGTCAAAAATGAAAATCTACATTAAATTTACAGTTGCAGAAGTAAAAAATTAATAATGGTCCTTAAACCGGATACATTTTTGTATTTTGTGGGGGGTGGGGGTGGGGGTGGTGGGGTTCACTAAGGGTTCATTAGTCACACTGTATTATTATGTAACAAAAACAAGCAACCCAGTGCACCCAGTCCACTTGGTGGCTACATGCTAATGACTGTGTTGATGGAAGCTGGGCTTATCGTATCTCAGCTGGAGTGAAGGACTAGCAATGTGTACATGCTGAGTTAAATATTTTGGATTGGGCAAAACCAGCAACTTAGAGAAAAGAGAGAAACACTTTTTGAAACATACTATAATGTGTGGATATTTAGGGCAGGATGCAAGTGCGTAAATTCAGCATGCTCTTAATTAAGTATTTATGAATTTAATTTTTTTTTAAAATCATAACCAATTTTCATAGCCAATATCAGCATACTGAAGCCAAACAGATGTAATCCATAATCAAAAGCGATAACAGGAACAATTCAGGGGGGAAAAAAACGGAATAAACAGTAACAGGAAATATGGCTCAGAAACAAACACTTACATAGACATGACTTTGCAAAGGGACAAAGAAACATGGGATGTAAAATAGTTAAACTAATTAAGGACTTCACACAAAACACATTAGGGTAATAAACCAATGATACAACAGAGTCAAAAAAACAAAAAAGTGCACGTCAAAACAAACCAATGTGCAACATGAATTCAATGCTGTGTGCTGAGGGGGAATTCATGTCCAATACAATGAGGCAAAAAAGGTTTATATATTTCCTGAGTCCAATACTCATCTATGGCTGTGTGATATTGTAATAAATTCCATGTTGAGTCTTAATGTGAAATGCAATGTGATCTCACAGTAGACATGAGTTTCTCTGACTCCCCTCATTAGCATTGTGTGCTTTGGCTTAGGTCTGGTTGAGCTAAGCTGAGTTATTACCCCAGACAGGTGTCTCCCTCTCACTCACAGCCCAGCACAGCCCCTATGTGCAATCATTTCACGCTTCACAACACCAAATGCGAGTAGAACAAGAGCAGAATAATTGCCTGGCTGAAATTCACCTTGTTTTATAACCACAGTTAAACCAACATTCATCAAAGGATGAACAAATTGCAGCAAAGACAATTTCTCGCTTGCTTTTTTTTTTTTTTTTTTTTTGCTCATTAACAGGTTAGAAATGGACACTGCATGTTAATAAAGAAAATATGTCAAATGTAATACCAGGTAACACCATAAGACATATATGTCATTTTCATTTGCTGTAATTGAGAATGAATAGCACATTCATATCAATGATATAGAAAATTGTTTCATGTTTAATCATATTTTGTGAGCAGGATAATCAGAATAATCTATTTTACTTCACAATCTAATCAGGAGCATAATCGCTGTGTCTGAAGTCTGTGCCAGCTGACCATTTCAGATATATTAACATCTGGGTATCATTTGATGGCATTAAGATCATATCTAGATTAAATTCAGAACACACCATGAAAACCTATCCCTATAATTAATATGATATGTGGATGGATAATTTCTGGTTCGCTGACCAGACTTGTGCTTGATTTCCTGCTCATTATGTCTGGTGCAGATGTTTGTGTGATGGAAATGACTGAGTGAGACTGGAGAACTTTTACAGTTTGAGGCAGATGGATGTAAAAGTGAGCCCAAATTAAAAAAAAAAAAAAAAAAAAAAAAAAAAAAAAGTCCAAGTCCTGAGGAAAAAAAAAAAAAAACAGGTAATAGTGTGTTACAAATCAGGTGAGTGTGTATGTGATATAATGTCTGTGCTAGATTCAGTTCGGGATTTGGAGTGGTGGGAGGCTAGACAGAATCCAGATGTGACAAGAACCAGTACAGAACACCAGTATGCCCACAGATAAACCTTTTTTAGTCAACCACACTGCACTAAAAAAGAAATCCCCATATAGTGTCAGATTATACAATCTGTTGTTATACAATCTATTATTATACAATCTATTGTTTTCTTGTCAAGCAGTTTGCATTAATATTTTCTACATCAACGCGCATAACTAATACCAGTGAAGCCTTCATTTCATTTCCTCTCACTTAAACAATTCCGGCAGCTATCAAGGAGAATAGCCATTAGCACCCAAGATGAATCACTGATCTGTAATTTGTGTGATGAGGATGCATATCCTATAAATACTGTTCTCAGCTGGTCTGGATGAGTCATCTGGTTCAGGGGCGTTGTGCTGCTGTCTTAGCCCACAAGAACAACTCTCAGGCACGCCAAGCTCATGGGGGATACTAGATAAATTACAGCCCCTGCGGCCCAGGCGTGTGGACGTGGCGGACAGTCAGGCCCACACTCTTCCTCCTAGCAGTGAGTGGGTGTCAATTAATATGTCTAGGCAATTGGCTACGCTGGTAGGCTCAGTACTTGGCATGAATGATGCCTGAGAGAGTGTGTGATGACAGTAGGAGAAATTTGAACAGAAAAGATGTTAAACCCCAGGCCTTGTGTGGGCCATGATGACTGAAATGTTCTGCCTGTTTTCCCTTTCTGAGTTCTCTAGTGAAATGAAATGCTCAATAATTATCAGTAATCACACTTACTAAGCAGTGTTATATGCTGACAGGAATGATTTGTTTTTGCATTTATGTTAATTATACAATAGTATCAGTAGAATTGAAATTAAAATGTTAATAGTTTTTTTTTTTAATTTGTAAAACTTGAGTGAGTAAGGAATAAAACACATTGAGGAATGCTGTTATAGGAACATCCATCCATTTTCTCTACCGCTTATCCTACACAGGATCGCCGGGAGCCTGGAGCGTATCCCAGGGAACTCGGGGTACAAGGCCAGGGGTGGGGTGTCAACCCATCGCAGGGCACAATCGCACACACATTCATTCACTGCGTACAATTTGGAAACACCAATCAGCATACAACGCATGTCTTTGGACTGGGGGAGGAAACCAGAGTACCCCGAAGTACAGGGAGAACATGCAAACGCCGTGCACACAGGGCAGAGGCAGGATTCGAACCCCTAACCCTGGCAAACATGCTAACCACTATAGGAACATCACAGAGTCTTTTATTCCTCTTATACCACAGCAGTTTGTCAACCCTAACAATTTCGTATTTATCAAAGAACAATATGTTGTACTTTTTCTCCATTTATAGTTGTGTTTAATGTTGTGGAATACAATTTACTGTATATTATAACAGCTATAAACAATCATTCCCTCACCGGCCTCTTTTACAAAGCACTGACATGGGAGACTCCCGTTGTTACTATAGATAAGATGTGCTGTTATAGATCATTAAGCAAACATTAAGCAATACCTTCTGACCAAAAATCCAACAGAACCATGGTATAGCAATTATAATTCCAATGATCTTTATCTTTTTATGTTCCTAGATCTGTAAATGTGTTTTGCTTCCTATTCCTAGAAGAGATTACAGATCTTTTTATTTATTTATTTTTTTACACTCATCACCCAAACTTCTCCAGCAGTGGTTTGTTTGAAGCAGAAGATACATGATTCCTCTATTTTATATTGTATTTTGCAGAATCCAAGATGAGCCCCAAAGCACTGAATGATTGTGAGAAGGAGCTAGGCCACTCCAGTAATAAGAACAGGGCTATTGTTACTGACTGATGGCTGGGCCTTTAAAATGACATCAAATTTATCTGATGGATTAGAGGGCCAAGTGATTGAAGCTGCACTATATGCTTCGGCTAAAGATAAGGAGTTGAATTTGTATTGTATATGCCGTAAAGTGTATGTGCTGTGTATGTGGTATACAGTAAGTCACTGATATTTACTAATTCATTTTTATGGAGATTGGAATCGTTAATAATGAGCAGGGGTTGTTATGACACACGTGTGAGATGTGAAATGTATCGTCGAAATGTTTTGAAATTCTTCATAATTTAAGGCAAACATGCAACAAAGAGAACTTGTCATATGTTCCACTGCTGAAAATATAAATATTTGAAGTATTAGGGTTGAAACTGTTGCTTCCTAACAGGATCAGGCCTAATGGTTGCATGAAACATTTTTTCCGTGTAACGGTATTAACATATTTTCCATTAAGTTCTAAGGGTTCCTAATATGAATCTCTTCCATATTAGGATCTATTCGTTCCCATAGTTTTATTCTATAATAGCACCTTATAAAATATTTCCTGTGAGATTAAATTCTTTCTAATGCTTATATTCTCTTCAGGATTTTAATTTCTCCTTTGGCAAATAATTTTCCATTATCATTTAGAGATGGCATGATACCACTTTTTCTTGGCCATTACGGACGTCAATACCGAAACCTTGAGCATCGGCCAATCAGGGGTGGGAGGGTTACTTTAAAAATGTAATCCGTTACAGTTACAAATTACTTCATAAACAAATTTATCAGTAACATAATCCAAGTATCACAACATGAAAGTAATGTAATCTGATTGTTTTTTGATTACTTCAAGGTCATATATGTAAATAAAGTCAAGAGAAAAGCAGTATGATCTAAAATACTTTTATTTAGAGCTTATTTTAGAGCTTAAAATCATGTTCAGTGTTTGGATTTGTTTTAATAAAATGAATAAATTTGTTGTTTGTGTGAGTCACAACTGGCAAGAGAGAACCAGAACTATAATCATGCAGCTGTCTATGTTGTGTTATGTCAAAAGTTTTATTTATTTTGTTTTAAATATACATATATATTTAAATGTATGCATATTTAAATATACATATATACATTAAATATACATATATTATATGTACTCCCCCTCTTTTTTTAATTAATTAATTTTTTTTTACAAAATGTACATGTAATCTGATCACTTTGTTTTTTGACGTAACTGTAACGGATTACAGTTACCAGTTTTTTATATCCTGATTATGTAACGCCGTTACAAGTATTCCATTACTCCCCAAGCCTGCGACCAATACCGATACCCATCCAATAAGGTTTAATTTTTTTTTTTTTACCTGAAGCACTTCATGTAAAAAAAAAAATAGCAGGAAAAAAAAAAACATAGCTAAAAACATGTCATACAAAACAGCAGCTTTTTCTCAAACAATCTCAAACACACAAAAGGTATTTATAGTATAAAGTAAAATTATAATAAAGTCAATACTAACAAAAATATGCTATTTTTATATTTGTTACAGGATGGGATCTAATTCGTTCATTTTATTCCCAAAATCAGATCCATCAGCTAGTATCGATCTGGTACTTATCCTGGTTATTGGATCAGCATCATCTCTAATAATTAATAATCATCATTATTTAATCTAAAATTGCATCCATTTGGCCTATACTTTATACGGTTTTTTTTTTGTTTTTTTTTCAAAATATTAAATTAAGGCAACATACTGTATATCATCTGCATTAACACATAAATCATGCCAAATGTCCACTCATACTTTATCCAGTTATGGATGCAGATTATATTCAATGTGTAATTAACTGTATTGGCAGCCTGTAGTGCTGCATCATTACAGATGTGAATATCACTGAAGTCCATTAGGCCCAGTGAATCACCTTTAAACCACCGACTATTAACACAAGGTCATCATCAGAGACAACCAAGCTCCTAAAAAACATCTAACATGTCTACAATCACCTGTTAAACCATCCGCTATGTTATAACCACATATAGTCCTGAAATACCATTATTAACCATTACAAAGCAATAGAAAAAAGCAACAGGAATCAGTAGAACCCATGTTTGTTTTTTTTTCTTTTCTTTTCAGTAGCGTGAACAGGGTTTGTGAAGCGAGAGAGCAAGATGATGCATTCTGCCCTTGAGCAGCAGTGTCAAGTTGAATTATGGACGCTAAACCTGAGGAGACGAGTGTGTGATTGCAGGAGGGCGTTTGATTATGTGGGAATAAAGTCCTTTCTGTTTTTCATTAAAGTGTTTCATGCTATCAGGGGCATCAAAGCGCATTAGCATGGCCCTTGTTGTATAGTTACACAAGCATGTGGGATTCACGTGAACAGAGGCTGCCTGGCTCAACCTGAGCTCCCCATTAATGTGCCACTGAGGCTTTGAGTCGATCCATTTTTGTCTTCACCTTGGAATAATTTGAAACCGGCGTGTGAAGAAATGCATTTCAGGAGGCATTCCTTTTCATTACGTGTTTGCATAATTTATAACACAATCTACCGACCAAGCAGTAAAGGCACAAAAAAAAAGTGAAAAGCAGATGTAATGCTTATAGGTCAGAAATAAACCAAGAATATCCTCTGAAAAATATTCATGATGAAAAGTGCACTGATCTGTTTTGATTTTAATAATCGGCGGTCAGTTTTAGGAGTGTGAAGTGAGGTTAGTAAGGTTTATCTGATATGACACTATGAGAAGGGATTGCTTATATCAAGATATACTGAAAATGTATTTATATGCTTTACACATCAAATGTTCTGTAAAAAGGCACAATACTTTAAAAAGAAAATAGTGGAATACAGAAAACAGTGGAAGTAAACCCTATTTATACACAGCAATCTGTAATGGTACATTTAAGAAGAAACATTTCTTCATTTTAAAGTGTTGTAAGATTTTTTTTTTTAATAGACTCAGTACTTCAAGATGTAAAAAGCCCAAGGAAACAAAAACTGCAAGCTATTTATTGTAAGTGTCAAATGAAGCATGCACATTTGAGGTGAAACACAAAGTGTTTTATTCATTACTCATTAGCTGTCTGAAAATCACAGTTTTGTTGATAGGTTAAGTAAATCCATCCACCCATCCGTCCATTTTCTGTACCACTTATCCTACACAGGGTTGCATGGGGGCCTGGAGCCTATCCTAATGAACTCGGGGCACTAGACCTGGGACACCCTATATGGGGTGCCAACCCATCACAGGGCACAATCACACACACACTCATTGACACACTACAGACAATTTAGAAACACCAATCAGCCTACAACGCATGTCTTTTGACTGAGGGAGGGAACCAGAGTACCTGGAGGAAACCCCTGAAGCACAGGGAGAACATGCAAACTCCACACACACAGGGCGGAGGTGGGAATCGAGCCCTCAGCCTCGGAGGTGTGAGGCAAACATGCTAACCACGAAGCTACCGTGCCCCCTAGGTTAAGTAAATATGCTTAGTAAAATAAAAAGCAAAATATAATGATATAAATTAGTTGTTTGAATGTTATATCTGGCAATGTGAAATCAATGAAATAAGAGTTGGCTGCACCCACCCAACACACAAACACACACACACACACACACACACACACACACACACACTGTAATGGGGTTTCCCTAGTACACCTTGAAAAAAGGAGGAGTGTTATTGGCTTGTACATCACACCTTCACCAAATGCTTTACAAATCTGAAACCTATCACAAAATCGATCTCTGAGCTCATGTGACCTAGGGACATAATGTCATTCTCCACCCAGCCATTTCATTTACCAAGTGGGATTTAGGAATTTACCTTCCAAATAATCAATAGCAATAAGTTTTTGTGTGTGTGTGTGTGTGTGTGTGTGTGTGTGTGTGTGTGTGTGTTGTCATTGCAGGTCATGGAACATGTGACTGTGGTAAGTGTGTGTGTGATGATGACTGGTTTGGAGAAGCCTGTCAGTACCAGGAGAACTGCAAGCTTTCCAAACGAAAAAGCAAAGACTTGTGCCGCAACGCTCAGGGAGTGGTGTGCTCCAATGCAGGTGAGAGAGAGATATATATTACACCTACAGCTTGTGAATCTGGCCTTGAAATGCTGTCCACTTTCTACTACCATCATAAGACATTCAGCTGTATTCCGCTGCAGAATTATTAGTAATCTTCACGAAAATTAGAAAATTTCAATATATGTGTTACGGAACCGGAAAGAGGGAAGCAGGATGCACTCGCAGGGGAAAATTTTCAGTTTATTAGGAACATTCAAAAATAATCGAACATTCAAAAGTAATGGAACAGTCTAACAAAAATCCACAAATAAACCAGGCAATATTCCACAAAACGACAGGGCAGTAATTCCAAACACTCACAAGGCAATAATCCAAAACTGGTACTGTGGTGTTCCTAAAAAATGGCAAGGTAAACATCAAAGAAGTCATGAGGCAATGATCCAAAGTCTAGGAAACGCGAGGAAAACAAAAACATGGAGGAATCTACCATTCCTTATCTTTACTCAACTTTTAGTCTTCAATATAATTACTTTTAGTTACATTTAATACTCCGCCAGGAAGCGGACTCCAAACGGGGTTTAAATAAAACAGGGTAATTAAAACCAAACAAGATAAAACACACAACACCTGGAAACAATAATCAAACTATAAACGGAGAACCAATGACAAAACATGGGAGGAAACACGACATGAACCAAAACAAAGGGACCAATAAGGAAGCGGGGGCAGAGACATGACGTAAACCAAAAACAAAAGAGCACATGGCAAAGTAAACAAACCCAGAGTTCATGAATGAACAGTCCAGAGATTTTTATGAATAGCGCTGGAATGCGCTCAGTGGAATGTGGAAGTGCGCTACTCCGCTAGCCTCTGCTAGCAGCGCAGCGAGAGGGAGAGTCTAACAATATGATATAGAACATCTTCTAAGAAGCTTAAAACATATAGGATATGGTATACGGTTTCATTTAAATACAATACAGTGGGGGGGAAAAGTGTTTGATCCCCTGCTGATTTTGTACGTTTGTCCACTGACAAAGAAATGATCAGTCTATAATTTTAATGGTAGGTGTATTTTAACAGTGAGAGACAGAATAACAACAAAAAAAAAAAAAATCCAGAAAAACGCATTTCAGAAAAGTTATAAATTGATTTGCATTTTAATGAGGGAAATAAGTATTTGATCCCCTATCAATCAGCAAGATTTCTGGCTCCCAGGTGTCTTTTACACAGGTAACGAGCTGAGATTAAGAGCACTCTCTTAAAGGGAGTGCTCCTAATCTCAGTTTGTTACCTGTAAAAAGACACCTGTCCACAGAAACAATCAATCAATCAGATTCCAAACTCTCCACCATGGCCAAGACCAAAGACCTGTCCAAGGATGTCAGGGACAAGATTGTAGACCTACACAAGGCTGGAATGGGCTACAAGACCATCGCCAAGCAGCTTGGTGAGAAGGTGACAACAGTTGGTGTAATTATTTGCAAATGGAAGAAACTGTCAGTCTCCCTCAGTCTGGGGCTCCATTCAAGATGTCACCTCGTGGAGTTTCAATGATCATGAGAACGGTGAGGAATCAGCCCAGAACTACACGGGAGGATCCTGTTAATGATCTCAAGGCAGCTGGGACCATAGTCACCAATTGGTAACACACTAAGCCGTGAAGGACTGAAATCCTGCAGCGCCCGCAAGGTCCCCCTGCTCAAGAAAGCACATGTACAGGCCCATCTGAAGTTTGCCTGAATGATTTAGAGGAGAACTGGGTGAAAGTGTTGTGGTCAGGTGTGGTCAGATCTCTTTGGCATCAACTCAACTCGCCGTGTTTGGAGGAGGAGGAATGCTGCCTATGACCCCAACTCATAACACCATCCCCACCGTCAAACATGGAGGTGGGAACATTATGCTTTGGGGGTGTTTTTCTGCTAAGGGGACAGGACAACTGCACCGCATCAAAGGGACGATGGACGGGGCCATGTACCGTCAAATCTTGGGTGAGAACCTCCTTCCCTCAGCCAGGGCATTGAAAATGACCTTAATGACTTGGAGAGGATCTGCAAGGAGGAGTGGGACAAAATCCCTCCTGAGATGTGTGCAAACCTGGTGGCCAACTACAAGAAACATCCGACCTCTGTGATTGTCAACAAGGGTTTTGCCACCAAGTACTAAGTCGAAGGGATCAAATACTTATTTCCCTCATTAAAATGCAAATCAATTTATAACTTTTTTGAAATGCGTTTTTATGGATTTTTTTGTTGTTATTCTGTCTCTCACTGTTAAAATACACCTACCATTAAAATCATAGACTGATCATTTCTTTGTCAGTGGGCAAACGTACAAAATCAGCAGGGGATCAAATACTTTTTTTCCCCCACTGTATATTAATTCAAGCATAAAATGTTATCTTAAGTAGTGCATTCCCCCCCTCCCCCCCAAGAAAATCACTTGTTTCAAAAGTATTGGTACTTCTGCAATTAATATTTTGTGAAAAACAACAGTCTCTTCATATGGTGTTTAATAAAGACAAAGAACCCAATATAGATGTGCCTTAGAACAATCCTCCATGCAGAAAGAGCTAAATTTTCACATAACCTCCTGGCAGAAGAACCAGGTTTTGGGCAAAAATGTTCTTAGTAGGATTCATGATGCTATCAATTTTCACAATAGCCTGTAGACAACTGGCTTCAAAACAAAAGTTTTTTGGCCAAAAACTTGAGGAGATAGTGAGGAGTTAGAGGACAGGTAATGGACAGGTAATGCATGTAAACAGCTTGTGATTGTGGAAGTAACATCTAAAATTATTGTTGAAACCTGACAATTCCAAGAATCAAATACACTGCAATTCTGAAACTGTCATCTTAGGATTTTTCTTTGCCTGCCTCAGCATCTCATCACTGTGTGGGAGGTCAGTATGCTCATGGGTCCAATTCCTGGCAACTACTGCAGAACGTTTTATGACCCCGTTTGTGTGCTTTTCTTGTATGCACAATATGTATTTAAATATATTTTAAGGGTGTCAATAAATTTGACAGTTGTTTGAAAAATTTGAATCATTGTGAATATTTTTTCCACAATGTTTTTTTTTGTACAGTCGTTCTTGCCTATTCTTCTAAAGGGAGCTAATAATTATGAAGTTGGCACCCTGTATGCACAAATACAATCACAATATCATTTTCTTGTGATCTGTGTTCAACTAACACAAAAGCCTTGGATTCATTGTATACTTCGAAAAGATTACAGTGTTTTATATACTGCCTTTTCAAAACAGCACAGAAACACACTTTCATGATTAAACATCTGTATGCATTTTAATTATTTCATCTTATCATTGTCATATTGTATTTTCCCCCTATACTAATCATGATCTTAATCTTGAAATGTAAAAAAAAAAAGTCCCCCCTCATTTGTACGGAATGACCCCAAATGTTTAATTTAAAAGAAATCCTGGCTTCAGAAGCCAGTGTTGTATACACTATAACCTTCAGTGTGTGTAGATGTGGATATTTTCTGGAACATACATATGTGTGATGTTTTTGGGTGTGCACATTATACCAGCCCAATAAACTCAGAGGTGGTCATAATGACCTTGTTCATGACCTTTAACCCTGACTTCTGAGGGTGAAGACCCAGCTATCACACCCCCTGCTGCTACACCTGCCTCTGGCTTGCTTATCTCTACATCATCTGATTCCCATTAATGTTCCCAACGCTGTGAATAGTTTGGAATATTCTATAGGAATATGCAAAGTCTTTACAGCAGTTTTCATGCTGAACTCTGTATCTCTCGATGTGGTTCTTCATGTATTCTGTGTAATTCAGTGTTTGATTGTGTGTGCGTGTGTGTGTGTGTGTGTGTGTGTGTGTGTCCAACAGGAACATGTCATTGCGGCAGCTGCATTTGCCGTAATCCCGATGGCAAAGGTCTCATCAGTGGCCACTACTGTGAGTGTGACGACAGCCAGTGCCTAGACGAGGATTCAGAGGAGGTTTGTGGAGGTACGCCTCCCTAATCATCCATGTCCACTTCTCTTTTCACATCTCTAACATCATACTAACTGAATATCACAGAATCAATCAATTAAACTGCCTTTGTACCACAGTGCTGTTGACTTCTCTAATCAGAAGGTGTTGATTCATTTTCTATAACAGCAGGGCCCTGACACTAGCTCTGGCTGTACCATAAATGACAGGTTTTTAATAATGCACTCATTCTAATGCATTATTGTTTCCATAGTAACAGCTAATTCACAGGGACTTATATGGCAGACACTCCACGTAATCTCCACATAAATGATTTAAAAACATGTTGTTAACAAAGAAAAAGGTATAATGATTGATATAGTGAAGTTTTCTGTTAGGAGACATTTATGTAACTGTTATGTAACACGGAGGAGAGGCTGGATGCATTCGCTGGGGAAAAGGTCAGTTTATTAGGAACTTAAATTCAAAAGTAAAGGAACACAAAAGCAAGGTCGAAAACAAACAATAATCCAAAGAAGCAAAAATGAGTATAATTCCAAAAGGCAAAACAAGAATTCACATGGGCAAGGCATAGATCCAAAAAAACAACAAGAGAATAATCCACAGTCCATGAACCGCGAGGTAAAGGCAACACATTCACTTTCTTCCTTAGTTAGGTATTTAGGTAGCTAATACTCCGTGACGAAGCGGACAAAATAAACGGTTTAAATAATCACAAAAGACAATGAGACACACCTGAAACTAATAATCACAATGCAACGGAAAACCAATGAACATAAGGAGGCGGAGCCATGACGTAAACAAAAAGCAAAGAACCAATGAACAAACAGGGGCAGAGACATGACGTAAACAAAAACACAAGCACATGGCAACGTAAACAAAACGTGAGTTCATGAATGGTTCAGTCCAGCGGAGTTTGTGAATGGATGACGTGGAATGCGGAAGTGTTCACGCAGCGAGTGCGGGGGGTTCTCTAACAGTAACATTTATGGAAGGAGTCTCGAGTGTCTTCAGGACAGAGGAATTCGTGCTCTCTGGTTTCTCTGTAACATAATAAGCTGTAGGTTTGTTTTTTTTTTGTCTTATTAACTTCAAGAGTGAGAAAAAAAGAGAGGCATGTGAAGGAATGATTGTTTATAGCTGCTATAACATAGGTTAACAAATGAACTTGTCTCCCAGATGTACAACGTGAAACACATAACATTAAATGTAACTATAATTGATTAAAAAAATGATGTGTATAAATAAAATAATCAATAAAAATTATAATCGTAGGGGGGCACGGTGGATTAGTGGTTAACACGTTTGCCTCGCGGTTGGGGTTTTGAATCCCGTCCCCACCCTATGTTCGTGGAGTTTGCATGTTCTCCCTGGGCTTCGGGGGTTTCCTCTGGGTACTCTGGTTTCCTCCCCCAGCCCAAAGGGCAGATTGGCATTGTAGGCTGATTGGCATTTCCAGATTGTCCGTTGTGAGTGTGTGATTTTGCCCAGCAATGGGTTGGCACCCCGTCCAGGTTATCGCCCGCCTTGTGCCCCGAGTTCCCTGGGATAGGCTCCAGGCTACCCGTGACCCTGTGTAGGGTAAGCAATACGGACAATGGATGGATGGCTTGTAATCACTGGCAAATCACTGTGGGGTGCTAACATAGCTCGATGTGTTTTATTCCATGCGTGAATTGCATTGTAAAACTTTTATTCCATTGTAGTTGAATAGTCTTCATATTCATATCACATTGCATTGCACTGCTAGGACTTTTTAAAATGACTCAGTTGCTGTGCATGTAACCTAATTTGGTGCAGGAAGTGCATTGAAAATAATATCACACTTTTATAATACATACTAGATTAGCATAAGGATGAGGTTACGGCCAGGTACTGAACACTCTCAGTAAAAAACACTATTAAACTGTACATTGTCACTGTGGTATGCTCAAGTGTAATATTTATTCTAATGTTTCATTTAATGTTATGTGTTTAACATTGTACATCTGGGAGACTTAAAGTTAATTTGTGTTATCATATATGTTATAGGAGCTATAAACAATGGTTCCTTCCCAAGCCTCGTTGGTTGTGCCTTCATCAGTGGATGTTCTTGGAGGTCCACTTCTTCCACAACACTTCCAGTCTTTTTGAATTTGCTCATAAGTTTGGCACTAGTGTTGTGTGTGATGTGCTTGACATGTTTCCATCCATCACAAATTTGTGAAGTTTCGCGATCCAGCCGTGAGAATGATTTCAATACATTCTTCTTTTGTCAAAAGCATTCTTAAAGGCTATTGGAAAAAATATATAATATAAACTAAGTATGGAATTTTGGAAGACATTTTGCTAAAAAGTTTTAATTTCCCCTGTGTATGGGGACTTTTGGGACACCTTTCCATGCAAAAGATACATACTAAAAGTAGGAAAGGTGATGGTATCACCCCAGCACAAGGAATGGTGCAGTTTAGTACCTTTTTTCAAAGAGAGAAGGTCACTGTACTTCTCCTCCCTACTGATTTTTAATGCATTATGAAAATGATGGAAAAACAGTTTATTTTTTCTTCTTTCTAATGTAGAATACATGTAATTTAAAGAAGCAATAATATATATTTGTTGTTGAATGTGAGTTGCTGTTATAAGGACAGTGGTTTTCATTTTGCCAAGGTTAATTATATCTAATAGAGATAGGCACCTTATACACTCTCAGAGGCTTTGCAGCCCCAGTCGGTCCACTTCAATTAACTACATTATGAGTTAATTTGGGAAATGGGTATTCTCTTTTGCTACTGGGGCTTTATAGGAGACAGTCATTCAACTTCTTTGAAGGATTCAGCAAAACAGAGCTTGAATTTAAACTGCATTCCAGTGACTGTAAAGCATACAATGCAATATTTTCTTTGGGGTGACGAGATAATGTTAGAGAGCCATGCAACTCTGACACTCAACTGGCTGTGAATTTCTCTCTCTCTCTCTCTCTCTCTCTCTCTCTCTCTCTCTCTCTCTCTCTCTCTCTCTCTCCTGTCATCTTTGGTTGCAGGCCATGGAATGTGTTACTGTGGAAACTGTTACTGCTCGGCTGGTTGGCATGGAGATAAATGCGAATTCCAGTGTGACATCAGCCCATGGGAAAGCAAGCGGAGATGCACGTCTCCAGATGGCAAGATCTGCAGTAACCGAGGTTTGTTGTCTCATGCAGCATTTGCACCAGTTGATAGAGGTGCTATTGCAGTTATTCTGTAGTGTTATTGCAGGAGTACAATAGAGGGGTTTTCCTGAGAGAAGACACATGGGTTGTGTTTGGCTTGGTGCCACATCCCAGCCTATTACTGCATAAATAACTCTAGTTGACAGGTATAGATGAGAATGGGACCCCTTTTGGCTCTGTTCCCAGACTAGTACTGGGAGTGGAGGAGAAAAATTCAGGAAAAGGGATAGGATAGAAAAAAAAATCTTTCAGAGAATCACTAGCACATGATTACAAGTAAATGATTTGGTAATTAGTCTCAGCTTTGATGAGTGAAAATGTTTGGCGTCGCACTATATCACACTTATTTGTGCAGTTCAGAAATGATACACTGTATAACAGAACTAACAAGTATGTCTTTTATGCATTACTCAATCCAAATAATCATAGTGTACATGCAGAAAATGCAAAATACACATGCACCTTTCTCCATGCCTTTATATTTAAGGCATTGGTTCTGGATTATTCTGAATTCTGAAGTGAGAATGGATTCTGACAAGCAGTCTTCTGCGAAATGTTGTGAGCGAGGTTTATGCAGTGCCTGTAGCACCTAACTAATCAGTGAAATCGTGTTGTAACTGAGAGAGAATTTCTCTCACTCTTTCTCTCCCTCTGTCTCTCTCAGAACTGCAAGCATCATTGGATAGTTAGGTTCAAGCAAATAGATCTTTGCTGGGCCCTTGAGCAAGGCCCTTTACCATCAACTGTCCAGTTGTATAAATGAGATACGTATATGTAAGTCACTCTGGATAAGGGCATCTGCCAAATGCTGTAAATGTAGGTCTGGATTACTTCAAGCAATTTTCACAGTTTTTGAAAACATCACCATTTTACAGTCATCACCTGTCTACTTTTGGTGAGTCTGTGTCCAATGTAGCCTCAGATTCCTGTTCTTAGCTTAAAGCACTGGAACCCAATATGGTCTTCTGCTGTTGTAGCCCATCCACCTTAAGGTTCAGCATGTTGCGCATTCTGAGATGCTTCTCTGCTCACCACAGTTGTAAAGAGTGCTTATTTGAATTACTATAGCTTTCCATTCTCCTCTGACCTCTCTTATCAACAAGGCATTTCCACCCACAGAACAGAACCAACATAGAACCAACAACCATGCCACAAAGTCACTGAGATCACCTTTTTTCCCCATTCTGATGGTTGATGTGAACATTAACTGAAGCTCTTGCCTGTATCTGCATGATTTTATGGATTGCGTTGCTGCCACATGATTAGCTGATTGGATAATAACATGAATGTGTATGGTGTACAGATATTCCTATTAATGTGGCCAGAGAGTGTAAACAACTTTGGATTGAACAATTTAAAATGTGATTTACATGCAACAGACATATACATTTGTGCCCAGTTTTATCTGAAATGCAAAATACAATGTATCTGCTTAAAGATGCACAGGATTATAAATACAGTGGGAAACCTAAACAGACTGAAGGCGGTTGAAATAGATTAAAGTTTGCTTTGCTTTAAAAATAAATAATTTAAAACAATTCACCACATTTGTTTGTTCTAGGGCAAAACTGAAGCTCTTTGTTACTCTTCAGCCTCTTCTGTTTTAGTAATTTATTCCCAGGCTTCAATTACCTATTCTACTTTGTAGTTGATAGCTCTCAGTGGATCACTGGTATCTAGTTAAATGCCAACATCCCTTTTACATTTAGCCATTCAACCTTTCAGTCCCAGAAATAGCTTATTCATTAAATGGAAAACTGAAGTGTCAACAGCCTTCTGTTTTTAAGCTTTTAGATGGTTCAGTTCAGGACAAATGCTGTAAAAGCTGCATTTTAAAAAAAATAATAAAACAAATCTATAAGTGGAATTAAATTAACAGTTATTAAAAGTATAACAGTCAACATACAGTAGTTTTGTTACAGTGCCTTGCTAAAGTATTCACACCCCTTGGTGTTTTTCCTGTTTTGTTGCATTACAACCTCAAATTAAAATGGATTTTTATTTGGATTTTATGTAATGGACCTAACAAAATAGTCAAAATTGTTGAAACGGAATGAAAAAATACCTTGTTTAAAAGAATTATAATAAATTAAAACCCAACACTTCTCCTCACCCAAAGAATACCATTCCCACAATAAAGCATGGTGGTGGAACCATCGTGCTGTGGGGATGCTTTTCATTGGCAGGGACTAGAATACTGGTCAAGATTGAAGGAAAAATTCATGGCACTATATACAGGGCAATTCTTGAGGAAAACCTGTTTTAGTCTGCCAGAGATTTGAGACTGGGATGGAGGTTCACCTTCCAGCAGAACAATGACCCTAAATATACTGCTATAGCTACATTAGAGTGGTTTAAAAGGAAACCTTTGAATGTCTTGGAACGGCCTGGTCAAAGCCCAGACAAAGCAAAAATAAAAGGCAGACATGCGAGTGCAGCTCAGCAACTGTATTGAAAAACAGAGCAGCCAGAAAACAATTGCTTTGCGACCAAAGCAATCAACTGCCAATCCATTACATCCCGTAACACAAACCTCAATTCAACTGAGAATCTGTGGCATGACTTGAAGATTGCTGTACACCAACACAACCCATCTAACTTGCAGGAGCTGAAATAGTTTTACCTTGAAGTATGGGCAAAAATTCCTGTGGCTAGATGTGCTAAGCTAATAGAAACATACCCCAAGAGACTTGCAGCTGTAACTGCAGCAAAAGGTGGTTCTACAAAGTAAAAATATTCTGCACCTTCAAAGTGGTAGGCATGTTGTGTAAATCAGATGGTACAAACCCCCCAAAAATCCATTTTAATTGCAACAAAAGAGGAAAAACACCCAGGGGTGTGTGACTGCTTTCACAAGACATTGTACGAGGCTACCAAATTTAGAAATCACACCCAGAATAACTACGGACTGGATAAACATTAAAAATGTGGTCTCACACATTCAGAAATCTGTATGGGACACCAATACATTGCAGGGCACCATGCATACACATTCATACACTTATTCACTCCTAAGGAAAATTTAGAGACGTCAATCCACCTACTAATAGGAGGAAACCCATTTGGATAGAATATGCAAAATTCCACACAGACAAGAACTCAAGCTCAGGACTGAACCGTGGACCCTGCAGCTATGAGGCAACAATGTTACCCACTGTGCCACCATGCACCCATAATCAGACGGTCATTATTTGAAAATACACTGATCCTCCTAAAAGAGAGAACAATGTAAATGTACATCAAATAAGAAAGAGCATTCTCTAAGTGAACATAGGGTGTAAGGTTATTGCAGGTCAGACCAGAGGCAGTAGCAGTATGAGGCTGGCAGATGGCAGGGCTATCCATGTGCCCTCTCTTCACTGGAGCAGATGCAAGAAAATGGGATTTTGAGCAGTGTAGCAGCTTGGCTTGGGTGCATCCAAGTGGAGGTGTTTCCCCTGACTCTGTCCCTCCACAAAACTGTTCCAGAAAATTTAGGAGCCAGCTGAAGCCACTTCTCTCCTTCAGCAGCATTTCTGTTATACACTCTTAGAAAAAAACAACAAACTCTTTGTCTGGTTAAACTTTTGCTATTTGGTTATTTATATCAAAACATGCTAATTGGTAACTATTATGCACTATTCAGTATTCAGTATAGTGACACTAATAGGAAAACGTATGTAGTTACAAGAGTGGCAACTGTAAGTATGGGCCCACTGATTTTACAGGGTTAAAAGCGCAAAACAGCCTGGACAAAATTGATCTGAGGTGGTGTTTGTGACATTGTAGCTTTTTTAACCATTTGGTTTCTTGTTCTCTTTGAATATTCTTTATAAAGTGCACTTGATGAAAGCCACCAAACACAAAGCTTACAATCAGCATTCACTCACTCTACCATCTACCATTTTCCTTGGCAGGGACATGTGTATGTGGAGAATGTACCTGCTATGATGTAGATCCATCAGGGGACTGGGGTGACATTCATGGAGACACATGCGAGTGTGACGAGAGGAGCTGCCATGCTACATATGACAGATACTCAGACGAGTTCTGCTCTGGTAAAACAAAGCATGTTTTTTTTTGTGTGTTAATTGGATTTGCTTAAATTGTCAGATTAAAGTTTTTAAATTATATGGCATGTTTAAGGTAACACTTTACTTAAGGGTGGCTTTTATAAGGTAAATGATGCTTGCATAAGCCCTTTATGACAAATGACAACATTCAGTACATTCTTCTGATTTCAAGTTGACTTTTGATTGTTGCTGGTAAATGGTTGTGTTATGAAATTTAAACATAAATCCATGTGATGCCAGTGGATTAATCCCAATTTTATGAAGCAATACGAATGCTTTGTGTGTGTGAAAAAAAAACTAAAATAGATCTCTGAAGCGCATTCATGAGAGAACCATGGTGCATGTGTGTTGTATTGACGTGAGAGTCGAGAGCGGACAAAAAAATGTCAGCGAGAGCGGATAGAAACATCCAAGTCCTGCTCTATGTTGAAATCTGCAGACATCTTTGTTACAAACATTGTTCTATGTGATTCAGTCTGTGTAATGTGTCCCTCTTCCTCTGTTGTAAACAGTGCAGTGCTTCTGGGTCTGGTCGCTAGAACGCGAGAGCGGACACTCGACAAAAAAGTCCACTCTCGCATCAACACAACACGCATATATCATGATTTTCTCATGAACGTGCGTCGGAGATCTATGCGGAAGTGAAGATATTTTTTGAATAAAGACTTAATTTTAGTTTTTTCGCACACACAAAGCATTCGTATCGCTTCATAAAATTGGATTACGATGCTTTTATGACCTTTTTGGAGCTTGAAAGTTTTGGTTACTTGGACTGTAAATGGAGGGACAGAAATCTTCCAGATTTCATTAAAAAAACTTGAAGATGAACGAAAGTCTTATAGGTTTGGACCGACATGAGAGTGAGTAATTGATGACAGAATTTTCATTTTTGGGTGAACTATCCCTTTAAAATGCAGAACAATAAATTATAGGCAATATTTAAAAAGTCAGATAAGCAATACTAAATACTAGGGGTTTTAGGTAAGTTATTGATTTCCTAGTTTAGCCTACAGTCATATTATGGTCATGTGACCTACTAATAATCAAGCGTAACTTGCTCAGCCACAAGCCCTACAAGTGCTTATAATAAAGGTCAAAATAATCATTTTGAATTAAATGAGGTGAAAGTGATATGCATGGAATTTTTAGTGTGACAACCATGCATACATTATGAAGACACTCCCCTTTCTGTGATTTATACAGATATCACTTACCCAAAGTGAAGCAATCATAATTATTACAGGCATCTTCCAGCAACTTTACTTAACAGAAATGTGTCTGGAAATCCTATCCTGTCTGAGTAGTGCTTAATTTAGGGTTGGAGAAAATATACATACAGTAACTCTGTCATCTTGATGTCATAGCATTGTCATAATCTGATAAGCAGAAATAAGAAACCCAATGCCAAAGAAAACATACATACTGTAACACATTGACAGTGTAATGGCTGTCACTTTCAAAAGCTTGACTAGGTTACAGTGAGTGCTGAGTACAGGACACACTGTGGAGTATCTTTAAGAAGTGGAAACATTTGTCCATTTTTCTAATTTACCTTACTTGACAGACTAAACTCATCACAATTATGTGACTCATGGTGCTTGACTGCACATCAGCCTGGAATGTCCCATAACTCAACCTGACAAAAATCTAGGTCACTTAACTCACGCTATGTTAACCGAAGATCAAAACTGATTAACGTATCTCATGAAAGGCTTATGCAGGGGTCATGTAGCCTTATTAACACTATAACACTATCTCTATCCCTAAGTAAGGTGTTAAATTGTTTTGCTAAAGGAATAAGGATATTACAGCATAATGGGTGTGGAGTTATTGCCTGAAATAGCAGGCACATCAAGTCCAGTAGTGGAAATGCTGATTTAGTTGAAACAATAAGGGTGGACCTGTACTCCTTTCATGTGTTGTTGAACCCTCCCTTAGTCCTCCTTTAGTAAACATGGGCCTGCTGGATTAGCCTGAGCTCACAGACATGAGGCATGAAAGAAAAACATACGCACATCTGTGTTTAATATTGAGGCATAACTCAGCGGTCAGGACTATGTGTTCTGCTTGCAATGGAAAGGCGGAGCGAACTTGTGAGAAGTGAAGTTATATTAAGTTCACTGTGTGTGTGTTGTTGTTTTTTTTTTTTCTAATCATAAATTCCCATGCAAATAGAGACTCACATACAGCACAAAGTGTGATTTTCTGTGCCAGTCTCCAGAACAGAGTCACAGCTTATTTTGCATCCTTCATCCTGTAGGCCACGGACAGTGTCACTGCGGGAGGTGTGACTGCAAAGAGGGCTGGACAGGCAAGAAGTGTGAGCATCCTCTCTCCTGTTCACTCTCTGTGGAAGCCAGTCAGAAGAAATGCAGAGGGACCTCCAACCTGCCCTGTCATGGCAGAGGTACATCTCAATATGATTGTTTTACCAAAGCAAAAAGCACTTTCGCAAATTGGTCTTCAGTTTACTCACCACTACAGTGAGAATTAGATTATTTCACATGATGTTCTCAGAAAAAAGGGTACAAAACTGTTCCTTTCATTGTCACTGGGGTGCTACCATCAAGAGTACAGGAGTAGAAATACTACTGAGAAATTATACCATTATAAGGGAAAATATAAATAATGTGTCATAATCATTCAAGGGGGCACAGAGGCTTAGTGGTTAGCATGTTTGCCTTGCACCTCTGGGGTTGGGGGTTTGATTCCTGCCTCCATCCTGTGTGTGTGGAGCTTGCATGTTCTCCCTGTGCTTTGGGGGTTTCCTCCAGGTACTCCGATTTCCTCCCCAGTCTAAAGACGTGTTGTATAACTGGAGATCAGTCTTTCCCTTTCTTCTAGAACTAGGATTCACTCCCATGCTTGGGATCCTTGTCTTGCTGCATAATCCAGTTGCCCCTTTGTTTCAATTTATGGAAGACCGGACATTCTCCTTTAGGATTTTCTGGTAGAGAGCAGAATTCATGTTTATTCATTATTGCAAGTTGCCCAGGCCATGAAGCAGCAAAGCATCTCCACACCATCACACTGCCACCACCATGCTTGACCATAGGTATGATGTTCTTTTTGTTGAATTCAGTGTTTGGTTTATGCCAGATGTAACGGGACCCCTGTCTTCCATACAGATCCACTTTCGACTCATCAGTCCACAGAACATTTTTCCAAAAGGTTTGAGGATCATCAAGGTGTGTTTTGGCAAAATTTAGACGAGGCTTAATGTTCTTCTGGGTTAGCAGTTTTTGCCTTGCCACTCTTCCATGGATGCCATTTTTGCTCAGTGTCTTTCTGATAGTGGAGTCATGAACAGTGACCTTTATTGATGCAAGAGAGGCCTGTAGGTCCTTTGATATTGTCTTTGGCTCTTTTGTGACTTCCTGAATGAGTCGTTGCTGTTCTCTTGGAGGAATCCTGGAAGGTTGACCACATCTGGGAATGTTCACTACTGTGCCGAGTTTTTCCATTTTGAGATAATGGCTCTCAATGTGGTTCTTTAGAGTCCCATAGCCTTTGAAATAGCTTTGTAACTCTTCCCAGACTGATGTATTTCAATCACCTTCTTCCTCATCATTTCTGTAATTTCTTTCAACTTTGGCATAGTGTGTTACTGGGTAAGACCTTTTAACCAACTTCATGCTGTTTAAAAAGTTCTATCTAAGTGTTGATTTGCTGGAACAGGGTTTGCAGTAACCAGGACTGGTTGCATCTACTCCAGCTGAACCACATTATGAATGCAGTTTCATAGATTTGGGGAATTAGTAACTACGGGGGTAAATACATTTTCACACAGGCCCAGTTGGTACTGGATAACCTTTTTTGCTTCAATAAATAACATTATCATTTAAAAACTGTATTTAGTGTTTACTCACATTGCCTTTGTTTTATCTTAGATTTTGTTTTAATTTCTGAAGCAATTTAGTATGAGATCTACACAAAAGCAGAAGAAATCAAAGAAATACTTTTTCACAGCATTGTAAATACACTAAAATAATACATAAGCATAGTAACATAGTAAATTACTTAAGTATTTTCCACCCCTACAATTTTACATCTTTTGTACAATTCATGTATACATCGATCAGCCATAACATTAAAACATTGATTATCTCGTTACAATGGCACCTGTCAATGGGTGGGATATATTAGGCAGCAAGGGAACAGTCAGTTGTCAAAGTTGATGTGTTGGAAGCAGGAAAAATGGGCAAGCGTAAGGATCTGAGTAACTTTGACAAGGGCCAAATTGTTATGGCCAGATGACTGAGTTTTTGAGCTGCTCCAAAACAGCAGGTCTTGTGGGGAGTTCCCGGTAAGCAGCGGTTACTACCTACCAAAAGTGGTCCAAGTAGGGACAACCTGTGCACCCGGCAACAGGGTCATGGCTCATTGATGCGCATGGGGAGTGAAGGCTAGCCCGTCTGGCCCGATCTCACAGAACAGCCACTGTAGCACAGATTGCTGAAAAAGGTAATGCTGACTATGATAGAAAGGTGTCAGAACACACAATGGATCACAGCTTGCTGCATGAATGAGTAGTTCATAGGGGTGTAACAATTGGGTGATTTGGATTGATGTATCGATTTAAAAGACAACCATTGAAATTAATTGAGACAGTGATCATGAATTTATTATTATTGATTATAGTTGATTAAATTGATTACTATTTATTATAATTGTTCATAACTTATCGAAAAAGGACATATTTTATACCGATGTGTAAATAGGCTAGCAAGGTGATTTGCCCATAACTCTGATACTTAAAATAATCCTTTTCTATGTCATCATCATTCGTAAATTAACGGTAGGCTTGCCCCAGATTCTGATCAAAGTTCGTGACATATTCATCAGAGGCTACTGAACTGTATTCTGTGATACTGTAGCAGATTCAGTGGTATCACTAAATATTAAGTCATTGTCTTAAGAATCAAAAACATGTACTGTAGGATTGTGTAAAAACCTGAGATTTACACCCCTAGTAGCTCATATAATAATTTTTTTTACAAAAGATCCCACGCCTCAATAACTTTCTATGTGTTTCCACCAAGATAATGTAATAAAAGGAAAAGCAAAGATCAATAAGTTTACAGTAGAGCGCTGCAAGTTCAATAACACAATAACACTTTATCAGATTACACCAAGCAAGTTGTAGCACATTAGCAGAGTTAGTGTTCTCAGAGAAGCCTCTGGTATTCCCTGCATCTTTTGGAATAGTGTAAACCAGGAATGCCACAAGCCCTGCACTTAATGGAGCATAAGGAGTGTTTCAGCCCAGTCGAATATGAGTAAGGGTTCCTCTGGGTTGTTCCACTGCTAAAGCCAGAGAGCAAAACAAGCCCAGCAGAATAGCCTCTTATTCACCCAATATTGTCTAATTACAGAAACAGATCAGCTACATATTTTCAAGATGTAAATATGGGGATATATTTGAACAAACACGCTGCAAAAAAAAGATGCCTTTACAGAAGTAGAAACAATATGGCATACAGCCAGCAATGTATAAAAACATCAGGCAAGGATGAGCCACTGTTGAAGATGTGGTTTCTATTTTGTAATTTCAGTGCAAAAGTCATTTTTCAGCTACTTTATGGTGTCTACTGCTGGACAGATTTTTTTTTTTTTTTTTTTTTTTTTTTTAGTAGAGAGCTTCCTGCATGACCTGAGTGATGGTTTGTGGTTTGCTTCTCTCATTATTGCCTCCTACAGTACAATCACAAGGAAATTCAATGAGGTTTGCAGAGTGGTCATAAGTAAACAGAAATTATAGCCTTGAGTTGAGGAAGCAACTATGGAGTGTTGTTAAATTGCAGGACGAGGTTAATTATGCTTTGATTAACCTTTTAGTCTAAATGATTAATTAATTGTTTAATTAATCTCGTGCTTAATACATTCTTACAGTTACTGTATTGTGTATTGAGTAGCGATGCTGGTCACTGAACCACTAAATGGTTACTCAGTATACAGTAAATGGAAGAAAAGAGTAGTTTCTTTTTACGAGCAGACTGTGCACAGCTGCTCAAAAAGAGTGTTATTGCCTTTTTTTTCTGCATAAGAATAGCAAGGTACAGTAGTAATGGTTGTGTTCCATCAAAGACACACAGGGGTAATTTTAATGGACCTTATGGGCTTATTTATAAAATAAACAAACAATGAGTGACCTTAGATCAGCCGCCCTCCATTGAATATTAGGGTACTTTAGATCTTTTCTCATTCTTTTCCAGCTTTGCATTAGATTTGAAATTCCCTTTAGAAGAAGAGAACATTACTCAGTAATAACAAGGTCAAACTGCAAATATATAGAAACATGTTTTTTTCAGTGTTTGTGCCTCCAGAAAGTATTCATCCCACAGTGATTATTTCTCCTTTTGCTGTATTGCATGGAATGGGATGGGATATTTGTAGTGACTCGATGCACAAATAAAATTAAATAAAGTATTTAAATGCCCTCAAAATTATTTAAAAAGTAAAAACTCTGAAAACTGCATAATTTATATCACATTGCTTCTACTACTATTTCGACTCCTAGATTTCATTTTACAAAGAGGCTTATAATCTTGGCACAAGTGCAGAAATATGGCAAACCTGTTTCCAGCATTTTGTGACCTTCAACGGAGTAACCTGGCAAAAAGTGTTAAAAGGCTTTTACTGTAGTTTTCTAATTATTAAAAGACATTTTATTGATTATGATGTGTTAGCTGTATGATTTACAAATTTGTTAGGAACAAAAACATTGCTGTATTTACAGTGCTTAGCCAGTTTATGGCAAAGTGGGTTGGTTGACAAAAATGGAGTCTGGGCCAGTAGATGAGACATAACTTAAAGCCCTTTCTTGAAGTCAAGAAAATACCATCTTGGCATCTCAGCAGATAACCGTAACAGTAACAGTAACCAATTTGGATGAAAATGGGTTTAAAAATACCACTGCCAAATGTCACTCCCTCACCATGCCACTCCACCCATGTCAGCAGCAGCACTTTAATTTCTACAGAGGAAAATACCAACTGACTGCAAACGTGCAAAAATAGCTTCCATCTAACAAATTAGCAATATGCCAGTAAAAATTTCTTATGCCAGCACAAAAACAACAACCCTATCATCATAAATAATTACTGGTTATTGTTTAACATGTAAAGTTATTGCAAATAGACAAAAAAAAAAATGGCAATATACTGTACTAAGAACTTTTTGAAAAGCCAGGTGTCCCAAACCTTTGACATGTTTGTATATTTAATAGATAGACAGATATACTTTATTTGATCCCACAAGGGAAATTTTCACATATCTTCACAAGTCAGATATTTCACAGGTCAGATACGGCAGATAGGTCAGCCATGATACGGCACCCCAGAGCACATAGTGTTAAGGGCATTGCACAAGGGCCCAACAGTGGCAGCTTGGCAGTGCTGGGCCTTGAACCCCCACCTTCTGATCAGTGACAATGAAAGTATAAATAAGGAAGTGACAGTGTATAACCATTGTTCCTCAAGAGACTGACTTTTGGCACTTGCATCCATAGAAGAAAGTCTTTTGAAATCATGGTGATTTATGTTATGATCTGGTATAATCAGTATTATTTATCAGAAATTATGCTCTATTCTTATTAAATTGATTCTAAATACTGATTAATCTCATTTAAAAGCTCATTTAGACTCCTGTACAAATATCTGATTGTTAGTCATTAATTGTATATTGGATGAAGCAGAGATAGTGTTATTAAAGAGCAAGACACCAAAGTTTCACAAAAGAGTGAACACAGACTTGAATGTATATAAATACAAATGTGTGTGTGTGTGTGTGTGTGTGTGTGTGTGTGTGTGTGTGTGTGTGTGTGTGTGTGTGTGTGTGTGTGTGTATACTTCAGGCTGTTATAGTCTTTATCTTTGCTCTTTTAAAAGACAGAACACAGTGAGATTTTTGGGAATCAGAGATTAAGTGAGTCTAGGGAACTTAATTAGGTTTAATTATTCCAGGAGCACCTTTAAATGATCTTAATTTGCTGCAACAACTGGAGGTTTAAATTGGCCCTGTCCAAGACAAAATTAATCAGCCATGAAAATTCCACTACAAGATGGAAATTATTCATTCAGGATCATATATAAAAAAAAATAAAATAAAAAAAGTGCATATATTTTGTAACACTTTAATGTTTACTGATTAAAGATTGCTTCTAAATGTTTGTTAATATATTAGTCAACATTAGTAAATGCATTCATTATGCAATAAACGTCAGCAGTGATTCTCAACTCCAGTCCTAGGGACCAACTGCCTTGCAAAGATTCAGGTTTTCCTTTGTTTTAACTATTCATGTGTCATATGGATTTGAGAGTATGAGGTCATCCTGTGAGTAATATCTAGCTTTCCATTACCTGCCCACGGGATTACTTCATCATTGTCTATAAATGATTATATGTGAAGATCAAACATTCTTGACTAAAAAAAAAAATGAATTCAGAAATGTTTTTCTAACAGTGGTGCAGACAGGTTTTTTCCCCTCCCCATAGTCAGCCTATAGGATTCCCCATAGAGGTTCAGTAAAACTATAGATTCTCTGTCTCTCCTCATTTTCCTTGTGGTCTTTGACAAGTGGCGAGCAGAGAGTCGCCCAAATGATGATTTATATATCTGTTTACATAGAATTTCACCCATGATTGGAGCTATAGGTCTGCTAGCTTGCATCCATTAGTCTGACAGCAGGTAATTACATAAGTTTCCTTCACTCTGAATTTCACTCCCACAATTAAGGTGACAGCCTGGCTGAGTCAGTCCAAGCATTCAAGCTCAGCTTGCAGCAATTTCCCAGCCAAGTATCACAAGGTCAGACACAAGGTTACAGCACCATGTAGCTAAGTGATGGCCACCGCCACCCTACCATGAAGCATGGGAACCCCTCTGGACAGTAAGTCAGTCAGCCCCCCCAGTAAGACATTATCGAACACCTTGGTAAATCTCACTGTGATAGGCTAGTCTAAAAAATATGAAAGTTCATTTCATCATTGGCCAACGGCAAGGAACAAACAAGCTTGGCTAACTAACATAATAAATTACTCAATAGCCAGATTGAACACAATGAACAATAACATTGGATTGCTTCAGTTCCTTATTGCCTACCTTTAGATAATGATATTGAATAAAAGTGTACTTCATAAGATTTAGCTTAAAGATATGTTAGCTATGACATTGTGTTGCTTGCTCAACAACAAACAAATGTCACTTATCTGTATGAATTTAATGTCCAATGGGGAGCCTACTCAGGCCATACACAGATAGGGGTAGCCATACTTTCATTTTCTGTGAATGTGAATTAGTATTTTGACCCACCATAGATCACCAATCCAATAAAGTCATTGGATCTAACCTAGCCACCCCACTGTAAAAGATCTGGCTCCACCCCGTACAGCACCAGACCTTAAACTTGATCTATAGTTGCAGTCAAAATTATTCAACCCAGACTTTCAGCTGTTTGCAATGAACAAATCAAGCAAAAGCAATTGAAATACTTCAACACAGTGAATGCTTCAAGTGGTTTCCCCAAATTCAACTGAAACTGCAACTTCTAATGACTTCTCCAGTTTCAAAATTATTCAACCCCCTGAATAGAATCCATCACAACAGCACAAATTCGCAAAACAGGTTTTGTCTCAAGCATGAAATACCTGAACTGGCTAGGGGCAGAAAATACATGAAATACCTGGACGGGGCAGAAAAAGGAAGCTATCAACAGATGCAACCAGATTTCTAAGAAGGAAACCCTTGGGTGACTGCAAAAGACCTGCAGCAAGACTTGGTGGCAACAGGCACTGAGGTTTCAGTGAGCACAGTATGGTGCATACTAAACGCAGAAGGTTTCCCTGCCAGAGCTCCAAGACATACACCACTACTGACCCAAAAGGACAAGAAAAGTTGGCTCAAAATCATATAAATAAGCCACAGAAGTTTTGGGATTCTGTTCTGTGGAGCAATGAAAAAAAACTGGAACTTTTCGGCATGATGGATCAGCAGTATGTGTGGAGAAAGAAAAATGAAGAAAGAACACTCTGTCCACAGTTAAGCATGGTGGTGACTCGGTGATGCTCTGGGGCTGCTTTGCATCCTCTGGCACTGGAAACCTGCAGCAAGTGGAGGCAAGATGGATTCACTGAAGTATCAGGAAATCCTAGGAGAAAATGTCATGCTGTCTGTGCGGAAACTGTAGCTTGGTCATCATTGGACCTTCCAACAGGACAATGATCCCAAGCATACCTCAAATTCCACCAAGGCTTGGTTGCAGAAGAAGTCCTGGAAGATTCTACAGGGCCATCACCTGACTTTTTGATTTGAAGAAGGCGGTTGCAGCACGCAAACCCAAGAATATTATTGAACTGGAGGCCATTGCTCATGAGGAATGGGCTAAGATTCCTCAGAAACGCTGCCAGAAGCTGGTGTCTGGCTATGCATCTCGTTTGCAGCAGGTCATAACAGCAAAAGGGTGCTCTACTAAGTACTAAAGATGCTTGCCATGAAGGGGTTGAATAATTTTGAAACTGGAGAAGTCATTATAAGTGGCATTATCAGTTGAATTTGGGGAAACCACTTGAAGCATTCGTTGTGTTGAACTATTTCAATTTCTTTTGTTTGATTTGTTCATTACAAACATCTGAAAGTCTGTATATTTTCACAATAAACCTGATTTGAAATGGGGGTTGAATACTTTTGATTGCAACTGTAGATCCCCAGCAGTTACCAATTGAAATACAATAAGAGTAATTGATCAGGATACCTTCAATAACTTTCATAACTGCATAGAAAATGTCTAAAGATTGTCCACATTAATTGGGAGTAAAAGCTCTGCAGACCATCTGGGATTTAAATGCTTACACTAACTTTTTAAAAAGAATAAGACCTGGACTAATAACCTTTTATGAAATTTGTAGCTATAACAACCCACATACTGGGCATTTGTTTATGCACCTGTCAGCATTTTCTTGGAATTCATATTATATCAGCCATTATGTAACAACTGGACTATAGTCTAGTGCTGCACAGTCTAGCTAAATAAAGTAAGAGGTAATGAAAAGCTCTTAGAAGAGATCATGGCATGTGACAGACTACCAGTTGTGCTTTTTGTTTATTGAACAGCAGAAGTCAACGGCATATTGCTGGAATTTCCTTGATAAAATTCTTATTTTGAGGAACACTAGTTCTTACAGTTCTTGTAACTGTGTTATTTGAACACCAGATAACTGTGTTTAGAGACAACTACTGCACTCACACCACTGGGTGGGTAAGCCATGGTAGGCCATGGTGATGACATTAATCACACTGTGAGCCAGACTCTGTTTAGACAGGGGTGCTCCCTGTGTCTTTCCCCCATAACTGGCAAACAGTTTCTCTAATGAGTGAATAGCCACCATCCAGTCCAAATAGTAGTACAGGGTGTTTACTGGTTATAACATGGATGCCTGTGGACTCCCTCACAACACTGCAAGGTCAATTGATTGGTTAACAAAATTGGATGATATAGGTAGAAACTCCAGGGGTTAAGGTCATTCCAGAATAATTTTGCCTCTAATCCATGCAAATCAAGCTTATTGCCAAGACACACAGTACTCCCACTCTTTTTGCTGAAAAGTCTATTTGAGCTTGGCATCCAGTATGGGCTGCTAAGAAGATTTTTCTTTGTACTAGGGGTAGTAGGGGCTCTTGTATTTCTACATAATCCTCAACCTGCACTTCACTCAAAGAGGCTAAACCCACAGGTTTATAGGCCTTACTAGCCATTTCACGGCCATAAGCATGTTCCAAATGCACTATGGAAAGTATGAAAAATTACACTCACCACAGTCAAAGAGATGATAGGAGCATAGGGGGCATGGTGGCTTAGTGGTTAGCATGTTCACCTCGCACTTCTAGGGTTGGGGGTTTGATTCCTATGTGAGTGTTTGCATGTTCTCCCTGTGCTTTGGGGGTTTCCTCCCCAGTCCAAAGCCATGCACTGTAGGCTGATTGGTATTTCTAAAGTGTGTGAAAGAGTGTGTGCACATTGTGCCCTGGGATGGGTTGGCACCCCAAGTCCCCTGGGATAGGCTCTCCATGACCCTGTGTAGGATAAACTGTATAGAAAATGGATGTATAGGAGTGTCTTGCCTGATCTACAGTTCAGGATACCTGTAGCTCTGACCATAGTTACAAGTTGTTATGTAGATAGGTCCCTAAAGGTCCCTGTGTTCTGAAACAGCTGTTTGCTACATGTCAAGCTTCATCACACAACACCATCATTGATTATTTTCCTATTTTTATTCCTTACAAATAAGCTACATTATAGCTAAAAGAATATTTTGATTTGATAAGGCATTACACAAACTGATTCTAGGTACTGTTAGAATCTCCCTCTCGCTACGCTGCTAGCAGAGACTAGTGGAGTAGCGCACATCCGCATTCCACGCTTCGTGCTACGAGGAAGAGTAGCGCGAGTGTGATGCATAAAAACCCTCCGGACTGTCATTCATGAACTCTGGTTTTGTTTATTTTGCCATGTGCTCTTTTGTTTTTGGTTTACGTCATGTCTCTGCACCCACTTCCTTATTGGTCCGTTTGTTTTGGTTCACATCATGATTCCTCGCATGTTCTTTCATTGGTTCTCCGTTTATAGTTTGATTATTGTTTCCAGGTCTTGTGTGTTTTATCTTGTTTGTCTTTATTACCCTGTTGTATTTAAACCCGGTTTTGTGGCCGCTTCCTCGCGGAATATTAAAAGTAATAAGAGTCATTATCGTGAATACTAACGAGTAAAGTGAAGATAAGGAATTGTAGATTCCTCTATGTTTTGTTTTCTGTGCATTTCCTAGACTTTGGATTATTGCCTCGAGATTTCTTGGATGTCTACCTTGCCATTCTTCGGGAATACCGCTGTGTCAGCTCTTAGATTATTACCCTGTGAGTTTTTGGATTATCGCCTAGCCTTTTCTGAATTACTGCCCTGTCATTCTTGTGGAATACTGCCTTGTTTGTTTGTGGATTTTTGCCTGAACACTCTGTGTATTTTTGTTTTGCGGTTTGGTAAATGTGCCTTCCCCTTTGAGTGCTCTGTTATTTTTGAATGTTCTGTTTCATTTGGATGTTCCTAATAAACTGCCTATTTCCCCTGCAAGTGCATCGTGCTTCCCTCCTTCCGGTGCCGTAACAGGTACCAGAAGCTACTACATATTATTTCTTCTTTAATACTGCATCTTAACCTTATATAATGAATGGTTCTTGGTTATGAATATGAATAACCTCAGAAGCAATCACCGGTACAAATACTCTCGAAGCCTTTAATTTGCTATGCAGATGTTGACTGGTATGCTTGTACATCACTAGAGCTGCCTGGCATAACGAGCAATCTTTTAAAAACAAATCAGCTGAATTAGTGCTGATTGCAATCACTCTCCCTGAGTCACATGATGGTGATTTTCTCTGTGAACAAAGACAAGGCAATGTTTCACAATATGGACTTAACAGACTTGAGAACAAAGCTGAGTCTCCAACAATCTTCACAGTAGTCTAAACAAAAAAATTATTGTGCAGAACATTACTGTACATTTTTAGGTGATATTTAGGTAAGTGATTATTAGTGCTAGCTGTGTCATCTTGATCTATATTTTATTCATAACCAGTTATCAAATCATTTTATTGTAGTTCATTAATATCAACTCCTCGACATTTGACAATTCCTCATTTTTAAATAAAGATTGGGACTATATAGGCATTAAATGTGGCTACTGTTGTTTTCTTATGGCTATGGACAGGCTTTATTAGTATGTTCAGCACACAGCTCCCTGCAATTGTGGCGGTCATGTGGCCACTGATAGCAGGCAGCACTTGAATGGCAGTTTGATTAGAGGATGCCTCCAGATGCCCTAGCTAAACATGACTCTATCCTGCCTGACCTTTCATTTCCTCCTCTGATTAAGGCCTTCCAAATGCTATCTCTGAAAAAGTCCAAAAAGCACCAAATTAAAGTTAGTTTGCCTCTCTCTTCAGGCTGCACCAGCCACAATGGAATAAATTCAGGCAAAGAGTGCACTGTAAAGAAGAAAAGCTATTATTTACCTTGCATAAACTTTCATAAAAGAATTTAGGTGGGGATTTTCAGTTCCTGACAGACTGATGGAAGAGTTAAAATCACGCTTTCTAACATCTCTCTATACCTGTCCATTAGTTTAAAGTTTACACAAGGGAGACTATGTATTGTTGTTTAAAATTATTAGACTCAACAGTCATGAAGAGGCGTATTGCCTTAAGCCTCATTGCGCTTCCATCCGAGGCACGGAGCCAATTTGGAAAAGTTGCAGTGGGAATGCAAGCATCTGATTTGTCTGCACACTTCTGCAATGATTGTCCTGTAGTGATGTGTGAAGCTGTGTCTCAGAGAGCCTAGCTGTGTCTTTGACCTTATACTTGTATTTACTACATCTGCCTAGTACTCTAGAAGATCCAGAAGATATGTAGAGTTACATAGAACCTATGTTTATGTGGGTTTGTACATGAGAAGTAAATTCAAACACAAGCTACTATGAAGTAAAATTACATTCAAATTAATTTGATGTAAACAATATACTCAAAGGTAATTTAGAATAGTGCATAGCTGTAACCTGTAAGTATGCAATTTGAGACATAGCTCATGTCTTGTTAAACACAATTATCTCGTAATATGATGGATTAAAAAAAATGTAGACTATATTATGTTGTTTGGAGCAGCTTTTCTTTTTCATATCAGTGAAATAAAACTATTTCTTACAGAGTCAATGTTTAGGAGCTGTTTTTTTTTTTTTTAAAGGTAATTGGTAGCTCATAAGATTATCATTTATAAATGTCAAATTCCAAGATGAGTTCCTTTAAAGGTCAAAGAAAAAAAATAATTGAAGTCTGAAGCCTTAAATCACAATAACCTACTGGTCATATAAAGCTGTAATGTGGTTGGCCAACAATCTTTCCCAAGCAAGCTTTCCTGTCCTGATAAATGTTTCCCATTGGTCTTTGTCACAGCAACAACTGCAACACTGCAATCTCAGTAAAAAATGGCCATCATTTTATTCAAAGGAACAAAACAGAAACAAACACATACACTTTCCACTGCAACCACATGCTATGTACTCACTGCCCCAACTGTTTGATGGACAGCCTGAAAATAACTCCTACTGTTCTGAAAAACCCATTTACATCCTAGACCTTTCTCAGAATCTCTTCTGATGAAGCATAAACCGAGTGTTAAAATCTCCACAAACAACTGGTTTTAGAGCTGCTTAAATGGCAGCCATAGATTCACCTGTACTGATTGCTTTGTGCATTTCCTATTTCCAGAGGAGTGATTTCCAGAGGGTTTCAGTATTTAGTTTCATATATTTGTTCATTTTGAATTCCTGAACCTTCGGCACATGAAATATTACTCAGCAAATGGGTTATACATTTGGTGATATGATGTTTTTCTTTAGAAAAATCTTGAAACAGGGTTGCTTTTTTTTATTCTTGTCATCGTTGTTTGTCCTTTTCAAAAGCAGAGGGGTGGGAAGGAGATTTTCTCTCTCTGGTGCCTCAGAGGCATTATTTGCATGGTTCATGCAAGGCAAGACACATCAAGATGCACACAGCAAGACTCCAGTGCACTGTGGTTGCTTGGTGAGCACTGCTGTCATTTAATGTCAAAGATGGCAATGCTTTATGCAGCCAAGCTACTCTGCCTTCTAGACTTCCTTCTTAGAAGTCTGTGAGATAAGAGTGACACATTGACTTGCTAACAGTCACAGCCTTTTATAGTGACTGGAGGTGAAAAAGCTTAACCATATTTAACTGAAAGTAGTTGTGACTGATATTATAGCATAAATCACTGTTGGTCATATAACAGGAAACAGATAGCAGATAGCTGTCCCAGGAGAGTATTTTGTTTAAAAGGAAATCTCAGCCCTTGAGCATCAAGACTATAAATGTCCTTCCACATCATTAATATTGATGAATTGGGGGCTGTAATATCCTTAAGTAACAAGGTGAAGATATTCTGAAGTTCAATGTGAAAGGAGGCTGGAGTTTCTTCTGGCACCTGCACAAGCACTGCTCTTTGGGGATTTGAAATTAGCGGATGGTTGTCTCTCAAATATACCGAGAGGATTAATTGTTACGGCTCAAAACACAGTGCATGATCAGATTGGGAGATAATAATCACTTCAGAGCTACAGATATGCTTTATTTATTTATGCATAGAATATACCACTAATTACTTGTGTTCAAATATTTCTCACAACTGTTAAGGGGTTTAAACACTGTATACGTCCAATGCATCCTGCTTGTGTGTGTGTGTGTGTGTGTGTGTGTGTGTGTGTGTGTGTGTGTGTGTGTGTGTGTGTGTGTGTGTGATAGCATCTTTTGTTATGTACAATATAAGGATGTGGCCAAATTCAAATCAATCAGAATTAACATATAATGCTCTAAACAAGTGGTCACCAACCCTGTTCCTGGAGCTCTACCTTCCTGAAGACTCCAACCCTAATCATGCCCACCTGACCATCTAATCATTGCCTTAATAAGTTCTTGATCTACTAAAACAGGTGTGTTATATTTTAGTTGGAGATGAAACCTGCAGAAAGGTAGATCTCAAGGAAGAGTGTTGGTGACCACTGGACTAAACAGATACAAATACAGATACGAACACGAGACGCACTATTCTGTTTTTTGTTTTTCCCCTATAGTCAGTTGTTTGCTCCAGTAAGCTGATCCACTGTCTTACTGAACTCCAAAATAAAACCATATTTCTGGCATATTTCTATACTAACTGGCCCAAAATTCACCAAAAATATATGCTTTTATTTATAGAGCCACCGCTCCATATAACCCACACAAAGCACATGCTGGGTTCAGGGCTGTATATCTGTACTGGACTCTCCCAAAAATAACCATTTAATTTTTTTTTTTTTTTTGTGATTGTTGCGGCCAAAAATGCTTGATTTTGCCACGGATTTTTTTCAAACTTGGAGTTTTTTGTGCTATTTTGCCGAAAACTGCTTGAATTGGCGAAATTGCAATTGCACGAAATTGTTTTGCACAGTCTGTCACAGAGATCTGTTGGTAAATGAGACCTTTTAGCTGTACTCTTGTTCGACGCATGTGAATCGAGGAGGGCTTTAGCTGAATGCGCGTTGTGATGACGTCACATGACGCATCTTGGCCCAAATCTGTGGAAAATCTGCAGTATTTGTGAAAAATTGCAAGCTCCTCCAAATATTGCGGAGTTTCCTTGATTTTGCATTCATTTTTGCTGGTTAATATACAAATATTAACTTGAATGTTCATTGCCCATGTTTTTCATCACTCATTCTCAATCTTCCCAGAAAATAATATGGGCATTATAATGAAATGCAGCTTAAAGAACAACATTTTGACTCACAGTGGCACAGCTTCAGAGTAGTGGCTGACAGCACGTCCAGTGAACTTTCTGGAATGTAACAAACTCAAAGTCTGAAGTAAATCTTATTAAATATTATTAGGTGGTTATTGCTGTCAACTATAAACAACAGTGTCCTGATTTGAGAAAGGCATCAGTGTTTTGAAAGATATAGAAACTTATTCAGTCACATTAGATAGAAAGTTTACCAGAAAGCCCCACATGGTGTCTGGTTGAGACCAATTATGAATTCGAATGTAACTGAGGAACTGTACAGGAGTTATGAAGTTATGTTCTGCAAAATGCTATATGTTGTAATAATTCTCAAATGAAAAAATGACATCTTTACTTCTTTTTCCAGCAGCCCTGGGTTCTTTTTTTCCAGTGTTTTCCAGTGTTTCCTGTGGCACAAAAAACAAAACAAACAAACCTCTGGTCTAGACCACACCCACTTTTGGTTCAAATCTGAATACAGGTACAGAAACAGATTGTGACATTGTGTTACATTCCTAGTATGGTAAGACTGAAGAATGTTAATTGTTTGGAGAGGCTGGAAAAAAAAAATCTAACATAATATTCCCTTAGCACTGTAAACAACCCTGCTATGAAATCTGAACAGGTGAAAAGCAGCAGGCAAGGCAAGACAAGATTTAGCAGAAACCTGTCAGTTTCTTTGTGCCATCTATATATGAGATGCCAGCACATCCATAAGCCAAATTCCTATTCACATGGGCCAATCAGATCTCTCATTCCTCTTCCACTCATCTCAAGGTGAGACAAAATCCAGGAGCCTGACAAAGAGCTTAAGTGTGAGGAGAATGCCCGAGCCGTCCGAGCGGGCTGTGTGGTGTCGCAAAAGCTAATCGATCACACGAGAGTGTTATGACATCACCAGTTGCTATGGTAACAGCAGCACGCAGACTGGGCTTATCTGCTTGGCAGGCTGAGTGCTTGTCAGACAGGGCGTTGCTTGTTGTTCTCGCCGCCTGCCTGAAGCCACGGTAGCTGCCAGTGTCGGACAGATTTTTGCAGCCGTGTTAACGTGTACACTGATATCCACAGGCCAAAGCCATCTGCACTTCTTCATCCTGTGACACAAAGTATGTTTAGCTGAAAATCTGTGTCAGTGGATATCAAGATCATTGTTTTCTCTCTTTCTAGTGAGTTGGTGTAGAGTTGTTTAATATTATTATATCAAACTCCGTAGCCACAATAGTTTTCAGCTAAATGTAATGTGGATACATTTATGTAGATTTTAATTGTCTATATATGTTCATGGATACCCATTCATGTTCAACAAATAATGGATATTTAATTATGAGAATTTATATTTGTATGTCATAGCAGATGTCTTCTACTGCCAGCACCATGCTGCTTGTATGGTGAAAGCTATTGGCTGTGATGCAGTTAGCACTGTATATAGCATTCATTGTCTTGTTTTAGTCTGTCTTCATTATCATGAGCAAGCATCCCACGAGGGAAAATTGCCTCTAAGTATCTTCTGCACAGTGGCAGGTGCATAATTGGGAATCACTTCAAAACACAGATCTGACCATTTCCTTATCATGACACCTTTGGTAATATCATCCTTCCTCTACCACCCCATCATCTAATGAAAAATTCAATTGCCTAAAATTGAGTCTTTAATGGCAAAAGAAAGATGAGATAACAGAAAGCAATTACGACATTAGCACCACTTAACGGCCTACAAATCATCCAATTTTAAATATCTCACACTGTCACTGAGAAATTGTGACTGGACCATGACGTGAGTGTAAATGGAAGGTGGGGTTTGTTTCTCGGCACCTGAATACACTCTGTTGATACACAATCTCCAGAATGCTTCAGCTGTAATAGGCTCATTAATACCCACAACATTGGATCTGATGTTATCTGGTAGAATCCAGTTGAATGTGAAGCATCACTAGCAAGAACACAGCTGGATTATTTAAATATTTGTCAGATACAGGTGCATCTAAAAAAATTAGAATATCGTGGAAAAGTTCATTTTTTCCCGTAATTTAATTCAAAAAGTGGAACTTTCATATATTCTAGATTCATTACACAAAGTAAAATATTTCAAGCCTTTTTTATTTTAATCTTGATGATTACGGCTTACAGCTCATGGAAATCAAAAAGTCAAAAGTATCTCAAAATATTAGAATAAACAATTATATATATAATTGGTCAGGGCTCCTTTTGCGAATTACTGCATCAATGCGGCGTGGCATGGAGGCAATCAGCCTGTGGCACTGCTGAGGTGTTATGCTGAGGTGTTATGGAAGCCCAGGTTGCTTTGATAGCGGCCTTCAGCTCATCTGTATTGTTGGGTCTGGTGTGTCTCATCTTCCTCTTGACAAAATTCAGGTCAGGTGAGTTGGCTGGCCAATCAAGCACAGTAATACCATGGTCAGCAAACCAGTTACTAGTAGTTTTGGCACTGTGGGCAGGTGCCAAGTCCTGCTGGAAAAGGAAATCAGGAAAAGGAAATCTCCATAAAGCTTGTCAGCAGATGGAAGCATGAAGTGCTTTAAAATCTCCTGGTAGACGCTGCATTGACTCTCGACTTGAGAAAACCCAGTGGACCAACACCAGCAGATAACATGGCACCCCAAATCATCACTGACTGTGGAAACTTCACACTGGACTTCAAGCAACTTGCATTCTGTGCCTCTCCACCCTTCCTCCAGACTCTTGGACCTTGATTTCCAAATCAAATGCAATTTTTACTTTCATCTGAAAAGAGGACTTTGGACCACTGAGCAACGGTGTTTTGAGTAAAAAGGTGTTTTGAGTTAATTAGCTGATTAGAGTCTTCTCAGGTCGACATTGCTGTATTATAAATTCTTTATTTGAATATTTTTGAGATACTGGATTTTTCCATTATCTCATTTCCATGAGCTGTAAGCAGTAATCATCAAGATTAAAACAAAAAATGGCTTGAAATATTTTTCTTAATGTGTAATGAATCTAGAATATATGAAAGTTCCACTTTTTGAATGAAATTACGGGGAAAAAATGAACTTTTCCATGATATTCTAATTTTTTTAGATGCACCTGTATTTCCTATAGCTTAAAGGAGATGAAACAAAACACAGCGCAAGATTTAGCCATGTTATGTTTTACCATCTCTCTGTAAGTTTACTGAATGAATAATTAATTAGCACTACATATTAGGATCAATCTCTTCTTTTCCATGTGTGTGTTTGCATGTTTTAGGCCAGTGCGCATGTGGACAGTGCACGTGCCATCCACCAGGAGACAGCCGTGTTCATGGCAGAAACTGTGAGTGTGATGACCGGCAGTGTGAGGACGTAAACAAAGACATCTGTGGCGGTAAGTAGTGCACACACAAACACTACACACACATTGGATTACAATGGCCCATCATTTCATGCCATGGCAAGTGTGTGTGTGTGTGTGTGTGTGTGTGTGTGTGTGTGTGTGTGTGTGTGTGTGTGTGTGTGTGTGTGTGCGCGTGTGTGTGTTTGGGTGAGATCCCCAATTGCACCTTTTTTTCTGAAGGTCTGAAGGTTATAAAATATAATATATATATATATATATATATATATATATATATATATATATATATATATATATATATATATATATATACAGGGTGTCCCAAACATCTCCATTCATAGGGAAAATTAACACTTTTTAGTAAAATGTAATTTTATTTAGAAAATATCCTCTACATGATCGGCATTTCTTTGTAAACACACACGGAGCCGTCTCTCCCACTCATGATGAACCTGTGTTAACACATCTGGTGTTGTGCATGTAATTGCAATCTTGCTACAGCTTCCTGATCCAGCCATGAGAATGATTTCAATAAGTTCTTCTTTTGTCAATGGCACTCTTAAAAGCTATCTGAAAAAAAATATATAATATAAACTAAGTATGAAAAATCTTGGAAGACATTTTGCTAAAAAGTGTTAATTTCCCCTGTGTACGGACACTTTTAGGAACACCCTGTATAATGATAGGAATGATAGTTTCTGTCCTCCCTGAGCTTGCCTTATATAATATAAGTTCAAGTTCAAGTTCGGTTTATTTGTATAGCGCTTTTAACAATGGACATTGTCCCAAAGCAGCTTTAAAGAAGTATATAAATTCAGAACATAGATTTTAAATTTATGAATTTATCCCCAATGAGCAAGCCAGTGGCGATGGTGGCAAGGAAAAACTCCCTGAGATGTAATTAGATATGTAATTAGAGATGTAATAAGACATAAGTATGTGTGTATATATATATATATATATATATCTCATGCAGCCCTAGAAAGAACTTCAGGGTAGACAGTGTGGAATGGACATGCAATCCTTACTTCTCTGAAAAGTGCAGTTAATAATATTAATATTCTCAAAAACAGCTATTAGAAGTGTGCGGGATAGAAATGAATGGACGTTCTGCATCCTGGAGTGCAGGCCAAACCACTACAGACCTAGACATTTAGGTACCAGACAGCTTAGTTTCAATTGTAGTCATCTCAGCTGCTGTGATGGAAAATGTAAGCAATTCCACATGAACAAGGAGCTAAATTTGGTTGCTACTGGCTTGGCTATGATAGACTGTATGATAGCTTGTAAACCACATGGTCCTGAGGTTCATGCCATATCATCTTACAGCAGCTGAGATGTGCAGTACATCAAGCAGTCAATTAATAGCTTTTAATATTGCGTGTCTCATATTGACTAGGCTTCAGGAGTAGTGATAATGATTAATCAATCAATCACTCTGTACGGACCCTGCAGCAGGATGTGGATACACAGAAGTAAGAGGTGCACTTCAGAGATCAGACATTAATGATTTCCTAAACATGTGAAGAACCCAATCAACGTAGTGCTATAGATCATGTAAGGCAGCGACTACACTCAGTCTGCCCTGATTTAGCTGATTTTATTTCACCTTTTGATATATACACAACAGGGATCAATTAAAAGTGACCTGAAAGCAAAGGGACTGGGGTGTTGAGTCAGCAGATCTGTATTTGATCAGATACACTCTGAAATCTACAAACTGAATTTGTGACTATTATAAAACCTTTGAAGTTTATCCTCCCTCAAGAACAAAGATCTTACATTATTAAAAAGTGATATTGCAAAACATAGACATTTCTATTTAACTGACTTTAACTTTGTAATTGTTTGCCTTCATATAAATCCCGAAGGCTCTAATATCATGGGGTGAACTCCAGGAGAAACTCAGTATTAATTGGTGTCTCAGCTCTGATAAATCTCAGAGACACTGTCGAGCTCTCATGTCTCAATAACCGAGTGCACAAGAGAAGCGCACTGCATGTACTCTAGGGCAAAGCAGCTATGGCAGAGAAGGCTTGTCAGGTCTAACCCTTACCTCATTTTTCATGTGGGCTACATATCGTCACCACTTTGAGTGTGTGTAGAAAACTGTGTTTGTGTGTGTGTGTGTGTGTCACATGCACTGGGTCTCCTGTGCAGAGAGCCAGAGGCCAGATGGCTGTAATCACTTGCCATGACTTTCACTCTCAGGCCAAGGAGATTATTGTCTTTTATTCCCCCTGCATCCCTCTGTCTGTTCTAGGCATAAATGAAACCCTGTAACAAAATACTCACCCCGTACCATCTTATTTAAGAGCTCTAAATAAGCAATGTCTGGATTGAAAGTGCAAAAAAGAGGACTTAATGTTACTGTGCAACAATTACATGGAGTGAAATGGGTAATTGTGTAGTCTTTACAAGTAATAGTAGTTGCAGATGGAAATGTATGTACATATTAACGAATGTAAAATAAATAAATAAATAAATAGAAATCAGCATTTAATGCTAAAATTCATACTTGGGCATAACATCTTAATAAACCATTCCTTATACAATTCGTATACATTTTCAAATAGTATAACTTGCTTGATATCCCTAGTCAAATATGCATGTATTTACTGAAGTGGTTTGTTAGGACTTAACCTTAACATAACTTGTTATGTTACTTCTTAACATTATATGATGATGTTTAGCTGGTATTTTTCAAATTATTACTATTATTATCACATATTCAACTTGAAAACTATGCAACAAGGATTACTTTTAAATGCTACAGTATTCCCTGGTAAATTCTGAATAATTATCACATTGTGGCAGTTGCTATGCAAACCTCACTTTTTTAATATTCAATATGAAAATTATGGAACCGATTTTTTAATTACTATTTTATACTTTTTAAAAATCATTTTATACTATACATTTTATACTGTAAAATAAAATGCATCCAATTTTTCACACACAATAGACTCTAGAGTTTACACAGAATGGTACAAACACAACAAACAACAATAGGAAGATTCAGTAAGTGGCAGTTCTGTAGGCAGAAATAACTTGTTGATGAGAGAGGTGAGAGGAGAACGGCCAGGCTGGTTCCACTTGACAGGAAGGCTACGGTAACTCAGATAAACACTCTTTACAACCGTGGTGAGCAGCATCCCAGAATGCACAACACGTCCAGGAGGATGGACTACAAAAGCAGAAGACGACATCAGGGTTCAACAGTGAAAGATATGTGAGACTACAGTAGGCACAGGCTAATGGAAGACTAGAAAAATGTCGGCTGGCCTGATATATCTTGATGAATCCATGGACCCAACCTGCCTTGTGTCAATAGTGCAGGCTGGTGGAGGTGGTGTAATGGAGTGGGAATGATTTCCTGGCACACAATAGGCCCCTTAATACCAACCAAACATCATTTGAATGCCACAGTCTATCTAGGTATTGTTGCTGACCATGTCAATCCCTGTATAGCCACAATTTACCATTTTATAATGGCTACTCCAGCATGATAATGCACATTGTGACAAAATACATCTCAAACTGATTGAACAGCACAATGAGTTCAGTGTATTTCAGTGGCCTCCTCAGTCACCAGACCTGAATCCAGTAGAACATCTTTGGGATGTGGTAGAATGGGAGATTTGCAGCAAGAAAGCAGCTGACAAATCTGCAGCTATTATGTGATGCAATCATGTTAACATGGACCAGACTCTCAGACTCTCGAAGAATTCAGGCTGATCTGGTATTCCTAATAAATTTAAAATTTTAAAGCCTTACTTTTTACCATAAAATTCGATTGGTTACCTGAAACAGTTTCTGGCTATTACTCTCCATTTCTGGTTAGCACCGATACTGCTAAAGTGTTACAGCAGTACTACAGAACAAAGGACACACTCAGTCAACAGAATATTATATCCTTTAAGTGATTCAAAAGCACAACCACAGTTCACACAAACTCAGTACAGTAGTCAGATCACACTCTTTGAGTCAGGGCCGTTAAAGAAGATCTAATGAATAGCTTTTTTGATGTGATTTTATGTATTATTTTAGCATGGTGTGATGCATTGCAGCATCCAAGGCAGATATTCCTCCTTTTGGGTGGCGGATTCATTATTAATCCTTTGCGCTTTCCTCAAGCTCACTGTGTCATTCTCCTAAGTGACAGTAGCACAGGGGCCCGGCGGGCACACTCGACCCACTGGCCTGTCTAGGGCATGCCTGAAAAATGGACTTTAAATATGCATGAAGCTCTGCTGATGCAGATTAGAGCATGTTATCACAGGAAAGCTGAGGAACACGGCCATCTTTCACTAATGCTGATTCAGCCCACACACTTCCTGCAGTTCCTCTCACACACACTACAGAGAGCCCTGTGACTCTCTCACTGGCGAAAAGTTAATATCAGCTAATCGTCTGGCTGATTCAGTTGGAGAGTTAGCATTTAAAAAGAAGTGTGCACTCAAATTATAAGGGGTTTTATACATGTTTTGACACGGTGAATGATGATATTATCTCATAAATTCATTTCATATTTCTGTACTCAAGTATTGTGTCAGCGTTTAAACTCAGTGTCATACATTTTTCTAAGGCAATAGCCATATGCACAGTCATGCAGGGGGATTTCTCTTATACATTGCTCCAAAGCCAGACATGAAAGGCTTGAAGACAGCACACGCATGCAAATTGCATTCACAGCTTTGGTAATGTGGAATCACAGGTGCAGTTTAATTGAAAGGGTCGGGGTGCCACTCTTCCAAAGCAATTAAATGCTCTCATAGGCTGACTGATTGAGCCAACCAAGCGTGCAGCCTCACCAACTACACACTCCAGCCCTTTAAACCCCATCCCTTGAAAATAACGCTGGATGAGAGGAAGAATACTAGCAGGTTACCATGGCATTTATATGATTTTTGTTTTGGATTTTTCCTCATTCCCCAGCCCCTGCAAATTCCTGCACACCAGCTAGCTCTCCCCTATCACACAACAACTACTACCCATGAAGGGTGAAGGCAGTGCTTCCTCTGAGACACATGAAGGCAGCCAACAACATCTTTTTCAAACTGCTGCTCATGCTGAATCACAGGGCTGCGTAACACACTCTGAGGTGCTTACATATGCCAAGCTTACATATGCAGAGCTTACATATGCCCATGACTGTCTAGTGTTACTGTGATTGATAAGGGAAAGAAAGTATACCATAATTCCCACCCAGAGAATTGCCGGAATTTGATCTTCTGACAACAATGTAAACGCTTTTCTAGTGCACCGCTCAGGAGCCCTATATCTACAGTATAGTATTTTAACTTCAACTGTAATTAATCTTTACCATATTATTAGAAAACCTGTGACCAGCTAGGTTTACAAAAAAAAAAAAAAAAGTTGGTGAAAAATGTAAATAAAAACAGAATGCAATGATTTGCAAATCTCATAAACCCATATTTTATTCACAATAGAACACAGAAAAAATATCAAATGTTTAAACTGAGGAAATGTACCATTTTAAGGAAAAAATAAGGTAATTTTGAATTTGATGGCAGCAACTCATCTCAAAAAAGTTGGGAGAGGGCAATGTTTACCACTGTGTAGCATCCCCTGTTCTTTTAACAATAGTCCGTATACGTCTGGGAACTGAGGAGACCAGTTGCTGGAGTTTTTGGAGAGGAATGTTGTCCCATTTGTGTCTGATACAGGATTCTGGCTGCTCAACAGTCCTGGGTCTTCTTTGTCGTATTTTTCGTTTCATGATGCGCCAAATGTTTTCAAATGGTGAAAGGTCTGGACTGCAGGCCAGTTCAGCACATGCTGTTATAATAGATGCAGTATGTGGTTTAGCATTGTCTTGCTGAAATATGCAAGGCCTTTCACTGAAAAAGACGTCGTCTGGATGGAAGTATATGTAACTCTAAAACCTGTATTTACCTTTCAGCATTGCATTGATGGTGCCTTTCCAGATGTGCAAGCTGCTCATTCCATAGACACTAATGCAACCCATCAGAGATGCAGGCTTTTGAACTGAGCACTGATAACCTAATAGTATAATAATAGTGTAATAATAATTTCGATTCATCTGACCATAGAACAGTTTTCCATTTTTTCCACTGCCTTAGTACATTTTAAATGAGCTTTGGCCCAGAGAAAATGGCTGCGTTTCTGGATCATGTTCACATATGGCTTCTTCTTTGCATGATAGAGCTTTAACCTTCATTTGTGGATGGCATGGCGAACTGTGTTCACAGACAATGAGTTCTGGAGGTGTTTCTGAGCCCATGCAGTGATTTCCATTACAGAATCATGTCTGTTTTTAATGCAGTGCCGCCTGAGGGCCCAAAGATCACAGTCATGCAATATTGATTTTCGCCCTTGTCCCTTGCGCACAGATATTTCTCCAGATTCTCGGAATCCTTTGATGATATTTAGTACTGTAGATGATGAGATATTCAAGGTCTTCACAATTTTACATTGAGAAACATTATTCTGAAATTGTTCCACAATTTGTAGACACAGTTTTTCGCAAATTGGTGAACCACTGGCCATCTTTACTTTTGAGAGACTCTGCCTCTCTAAGATACTCTTTTTATGCCTAATCATGTTACTGACCTGTTGCCAATTAACCTAATTAGTTGCAAAATGTTCCTCCAGCTGTTTCTTTTTAGTAACACTTACTTTACCAGCCTTTTGTTGCCGCTGTTCCAACTTTTTTGAGACGTGTTGCGGCCATCAAATTCAAAATTACTTTATTTATTTCTTAAAATGGTACATTTCCTCACTTTAAACATTTGATATGTTTTCTATGTTCTATTGTGAATAACATATGGGTTTATGAGATTTGCAAATCATTGCATTCTGTTTTTATTTACATTTTACACATTTTTGGAATTGGGGTTATAATTTTTTTTGGCACTTTCCCAACCAACCAATAGACACAACAGTAACACTTACTATATCCTCACTGTAGGTCTTTTCATTTTATACTGAGTTGAACTTTAATATCCAAGAAAATATACAATTCTCTGCCCAGTTAAATCTTGAGGGAATCCTTGAAATTGTGAGAGAGCGGATGCAGCAGTAGCTGCAGGTAGGACTCTATTATTCACTGTTCATTTCCCACTGATTCACATACTCTCCCTCCAACAACAGAGAAACTCTAGCCTTCACAGCCTTCAAAAAGTGTTTCATTTACTCCCTGCCAACACTCATACAGCCCCTGCATCACATTTCTACTGTCCAGCTATAAAGCCCACAGACATGAACAATACCAAACTCAAAAGGACAGAGTCAGTCATGAAACCTATAAAACATATTTATGAATTATTCATATTTAGCTTCTGTTGTACTGCTGTATGAGAGAAACAACAATGAAGACTCTAAATCTGAATATACTTAGATATTCAAGTCTACTTTTGTGAGGTCCACAATAAATTATGTATTAAGTTTTAATGTGAGCACATTTTAATCCAGTATACAAGTACTGGAGTATATAGTATATAAATTCAGAATACAATTTGAATAATCATTTCAAATTGTTTTTATACCCCCTTGACTCAAATTCAGGTTAACTTGATTTTACTGTGCAGCTTTTTCCTGGTCTTCTATTGGTCTTTACATTGTTTATTTAATTACATTAATTACATTAATTGCATTGTTCATTGTAATTACAGCTGTTACATTGGTCTTTAAATGTGCTGAATCAAAAAAGATGACTTAAACAACCAATCAACTAACCAACCAGCTAAACAAACACAGAACTAAAACCAACCAACTAAACATCCAACCAAACAACCAAACAACTAACAACTAACTAAACAACAAACCAATCAACCAACCACACAAAACAAACAAACAGACAGACTGACACACCAACAAACTCCTGAGTTGTGCACTGGTAAAGTGTTCAGCTTGGGTGATCATCTTCACACTCTGTTGAGTTGTTTGATACCAGATTTGTGATGATAGACCAAAAAACCTAGAACTAGTTATGCAAATTATTGGGCAGCCCAAGATCATTTGGATTGAGTAATTAGAAGAAAGAAAAATCTTAACGATTACAAAAGGTTTCCAGCACTTTTGGTGCTCAGACCCCTAATAATAACAACAGCAACAACAACAACAATAATAATAATAATAATAATAGCTTTGTCAATGTTGATTCTGATGTCAGAATCACATGGGACATTTATAAGCCAGAATTTCATGTGGATCCATGGTTGACTTATGACTCAAGCTGAGTTGCTATGATTAAAGCCCAGCACCACAACATCAACAGCTAGTCTGGAATCCAGCACCTGTTTGTTTGAACCAACTGCATTTGCTCAGCTCTTGGATCCCTCAAAATGTTGCATTGTTTTGTTGCTTTCATAGGTGGGGAGAATGACGTATGTGTGTATGTGTATGTGTGTGTGGCTGTGTGGTCCTCCTTCCCTCAGGCCATGGCTTTTGCTCCTGTGGCCGCTGTATTTGTAGTGATGGATGGTTTGGAAAGCACTGCCAGTTCCCCCGTAGTTGCAACATGACTGACGAACAGAGCAAGAAATTGTGTGAGACAGCCCACGGCGTCATGTGCTCTGGAAAAGGTAAGATAGAGCTCTCCCAGTGCTGCACTTTATCTATGGCAGCAAAGGTGGGAGAGATCAACTGTGGCGCTCCACTTTACCTGTCATGGTGCAATGGAAGTGTAGCAATCATAAAGCACAGGTGTATGCCATAAAGTTAGAATGCACCATAGAGACTGTCTTTCGTTGTCTGTAGTGCACTATAGCTTTTATGGAAATGGATGAAGAGGGCTACCACAGAGCACACTGGTTCCTTCCATGCTGTGCTACTACAATCCTTGGCATTTACTGCATGCATTATGCCAAGTCATTTTACGTAAGGCCTAACAAAAGATCTGCTGTCTAAACCTGCAAAATAAAGAAAGCAAAGCAAACCTACAGACAGAAAGCTGTATCAGCAGATATGCTCTTCCAAATGAAGACGAGTACATTTATTGTCATCCACTGCAAATAGATCACATACATACCTTTACTAGGCAGACCACAAAAACCAAAAATGTCTATTTGAAAATCCTTTAGATGTGTGTGTGTGTGTGTGTATATATACATATATATATATATATATATATATATATATATATATATATATATATATATATACATATATATATATATATATATATAGGAGAGTTGGAGGAGTTGCAGCTTTCCTTTTTGGTGCTTTGAGAAACAAGGAGATACAGGGATTCTCCACCTGCAAGGAAACCGTAACACTTTATTTCAACATGTGCCCTTGAAATGTCATCATGATGCTACATGCTTTTATAGGAAAGGCCACGTCAAGAGAGGAGACACTTTTGTTGGACTACGAATTGAAAATGTAAAAACAGATCATAGTGTGTAGCTCAAGTGGCTATACAATTCATTTTAATAAGCATTTTGTGCTAGCATGAGGATTGTTTTCTGAAGGCTACCTGACTGTCTTTGGAATATAATTGTAATTTAAATCCGTATAAATGTAAAATAATAATAATAATAATAATAATAATAATAATAATAATAATAATAATAATAATAAATAAAGTAATGGTCTCATGGAGGATTATCTAATTTGCTATTTGAGGATGTGGATTTCTATTTGACAAAGTAGTAGGAAGACCTCTTCCAACATTCAGCAATAATTACTGTATTATACAGGTAACTGCAGCATATTGAACCTTTAACAAGCTGCTTTTATTCACAGCAGCAATGTAGTAGATATGTTATTGTCATGGTTTTATTTGAAATTGGCCACTATAATAAGCCCAAGTATATGCTTTCAGGCTCTTGCCACTGTGGGAGGTGCATCTGCTCACCACAGGAGTGGTACATTTCAGGCGATTTCTGTGAATGTGATGACAGGGAGTGTGACCAGCATGATGGCTTGATCTGTACAGGTATGTATTGGAGTTATATGTATAGCAACCAGGGAAACCTGTCAGATGATGTTTTAATTGCAAGCTTGCTAGCTAAGTCTACATTCCTCACACAGTGAATGTCAGGCTTTGATCAAGTTGTTGGTTATGTGACATAGTGAAACAGACATAAACCTAATAGATTCAGTTTGTAAACTACAGTCACATGGAAAAAATAAGTACACCCTGTGGAAATGTTTTTTTTTTTTTTTTTTTTTTTTTTACGTATTTGGACAAGCAAACATTTCATCCTCTCTGAAACAGTGCCTATTAACAAAGTTGATACACTCTGTCAAATGACACATAAAATTGACGTTTGTAGTAATTTTCACAATTTAAATAAATAATAAACAAAAAAAAAAACAGATCAGTCACATGGAAAAAGTAAGTACACCCCTACATTTATCACACCTTCAAATCCATAAAATTAGAATCAGGTGGTCAAGATTGGGTGCCAGTGATTAGAACCTGCTTAGGGGGTGCAGGTGGAACCTGTATTATTTGCATCTCTCACATCTAGTGTCTGGTGTTACCTTTGTTATTGAGGTGTGTGGTGTCATCATGCCAAGGTCTAAAGAGTTCTGTAAGGCTTCAGAAAAAAGGTTGTGGATGCCTGTTAGTCTGGCAAGGGATTTAAAAAGATCTCCAAATTATTTGAAATACATCATCCCACTGTAAGGAAAATAATCTACAAATGGTACAGATTTCAAATGACTGCCAGTTTGTCCAGGACTGGCCGTCCCAGTAAATTCAGCCCAAGAGCAGACCGTCTGATGCAAACAGAAGTCTCCAAGAATCCCAAATGTAATTTATTCTGAGATTGCACAAATTTGACCTGTATGGGAAGCATGCCAGGAAAAATCCTTTGCAAGACTACGGTTTGCCAATGTGCATATAGACAAAGGCCAGGCCTTTTGGAATAATGTGCTCTGGACAAACAAATCAAAGATAGAGTTGTTTGGCCACAGTAACAGCAGACATGTCTGGCACAGACCAAACTGTGAATTCTGCATCATATCAAAGAGTGCTTGAAGATTGGAAGTTTGGGGAGTTTGGGGGGGACTTGATACAGGCAACTGAAAGAATGTTGCATGGAAGAGTGGTCAAAAATTCCTGCAAGCAGATATCAGAGACTGGTGGACAATTATGCAAATCACCTACAAGAAGTTATTTCTGCTAAAGGGGGCAATACTAGCTTCTGAGGCCAAGGGTGTACTTACGTTTTCCACAGAAGAATATCACATCTATTGATATTTCTGTTGAAAAAAATGGTTGAAAAAGCTAATTTTCCTTGTGGTTTGGTTCAAGTATACAGTGGGTATAGAAAAGAATCACCCCCCTTTAAAATAATCACATTTTTGCTTTTCAGCCTGAAATGAAGACAGACACAGTTTTTGTTTTGTCCAGCTGTATTTACTCAGTGCAACTTATAACATCCAAGTGAAAGATATAACACCAACATGTCAGAAAAAAATAAAAAAATGAAAAACCAGAATCACTGAGTTGGAAAAAGGATCACCCCCCATTTTGTTGAACCACCTTTTGCTTTAATTACAGCCTTTAGTCTGTTGGGATATGTCTCTACTAACTTTGTACATCTAAACTTTGCAATATTTGCCCATTCTTCTTTGCAGAACTGCTCAAGTTCAGTTCAATTTGATGGTGACTGTTCGTGGACTGCAGGCCATGCAAGGACATTCACCTTTTTCTAATTCAACCACTGTGTGGTCAGTTTTGCTGTGTGCTTTGGGTCATTGTCATGTTGGAAGGTAAACCTTCTTCCCATTGACAACTTTCTGGCAAGAATTTGCCAATTTTCCTTAAGAATTTGACAGTATTTTGCCACATCCATTTTCCTTCTATCCTGACAAGTGCTCCAGTCCCTGCTGCAGAGAAACACCCCCATAACAGGATATTACCACCTCCATGCTTTACTGTAGGAATGGTGTTATTTGGACGGTGAGCTGTATTGGATTTCCACCAGACATATCGTTTGGTGTTGAGGCCAAATAATTTAATTATAGTCTCATCTGACCATAACACCTTTTTCCATGTGGCCTCAGAATATTCAAGGTGTGTTTTGGCAAAGCTCAGTCGTGGGTGGCTTTTTTCTTGCAACCCTCCCATACAAGCCACATTTGTCAAGAATTTGTGATATTGTTGACACATGCACACAATGACCACTCTTTGTCATAAATTCCTGCAACTGCTTCAGAGTTGCTGTAGGCCTCTTGGTAGCCTCTCTGACCAGTTTCCTCCTGGCTCTTTCATTCAGTTTGGAGTGACGTCCTGATCCAGGGAGGGTCTGTGTTGTGCCAAATACCTTCCACTTCTTAATAATAGACTTCACTGTGCTTCTAGGCATTGATAAAGCCTTTGATTTTTTTTTTTTGTATCCATCTCCTGACTTGTGCCTGTCCACAACTTTATCCCAGAGATCTTCTGACAGTGCCTTGCCACCCATAGTTGATTGTTTGCTTCAGTTGCACTACCAAGGACTGAAAAATACTCCAGGAAAGCTCTTTTCATGCTGAGCTAATCAAAATGACCACAGCTGATCACAGTTGAAAGTCAAATGGCTTTGTGTGCCATTGAGAAGGTGATTAGCTACACCTTATTGAGTTTACAAGTCATTTTAAGGAGGGGGGGTGATCCTTTGTCCAACTCAGTGATTCTGGTTTTTCATTAAAAACAAAAAATCTGACATGTTGGTGTTATATATTTCACTTGGATGTTATAAGTTGCACTGAGTAAATATAGCTGGATAAAACAAAAACTGTGTCCGTGTTCATTTCAGGCAACAAAAGCAACAAAATGTGATTATTTTAAAGGGGGGTTATTCTTTTCTATATCGACTGTATCAACTTCATTAATAGGCACTGTTTCAAAGATGATCAAATGTTTGCTTGTCCAAATGTCAAAAAAAAGCCAACAATTTCCATGGGGCGTACTTATTTTTTCACATGACTGTATATAAATACCAGATGTCAAATTATTCAAAATGCACATGCACAATTGATTTCACTGTAGAGATGGCAGAGGACAAAGTTGCAATGTTTCATTGTTAATATATAAATGGGAAATTTAGCCAACAGGACAGAATTCATTCTTTTAATCAGCAATTATTTCAGCTCCAGTGTGTCTCCCATTTGTCTCAAGTGATAAGATTAGAGAAACTGACGTGGATGATGCTTGTGATTAAAGTGTTTACTTGTTTTCCAACATAGAATCATAATCTTTGTTAAAGTGTCACTATTGTCATTTTCCCTTACAGTAAGTTAGGTTACAAATGTAGATATAGGCACAGTGATATAACCTATTTTCTCAGATAATATTAAATCAGTTTAAGATCTTTCAAATTGAAATAATATAGATATGACAACAGAGAAATCGAGGGCTACAAATTTGGTTTATAATGTAAATATAAGGAATTTGCATATAAAGAAGTAATTTGACCATATTTTTAAAAAATTATATATATATATATATATATATATATATATATATATATATATATATATATATATATATATATATATATATATATATATACACTGAAGGATAATATTAAATGACCTCTTTAATTAAATATATACATAATATATATTTTATTTATGACACATTAAATTAAATGCAAATCAAATAGACAAATATTAGTTGCTTTTAGGCATTTGGAATGGAATCTTTAAATCTGATTTTCTCTCTTCACTTTTAGGCATCTTGAGGATTTTAAAATGCTGTAACTACTTCTGGTTGAGATTCAGTTCAGTAAATCCTTTAGTTTACATAACTACAACTGAAAGGGTTTCTCCACACATATAGACCTTTTAACACCTCCACACACACTGTCTAACACACACTTACATACACCCACACTCATTTCTTCTGGCTTGACTGCAGTGTATTTTGGTGACAGGTTGAGGGTTGTTTGAATGTTGCTTTAATTTCATTGGTGGATTAAATTGCTTAGTACCAAGCCAAGACAGATCTGTCCAATCAGTAAAGCCTCACTGCCTCATTCTCTCCTGTTAATGGCCTTGGCTGGGGTCCAACAGGAAGGGAACTCTGGGGACAGTGGTGATTTACTTTAAAACTGGTTTGTGACCAATGATAACAGAAAACTCAGTAAGTATTTATTATGGCTCTGATTCTTGACCCTGAAGACATCTGGACAGTTGTTTTAAATTTTGTTCACTTATTGGTCTCCAGGCTTCATTGTGTATTGCATTGTCATTCAACCAATTATCTTGTTCCTTCCACACAAACATTAGAAACAAGGGATGACACATAAATGACAAAGGGAATTCATAAATATCTGTTAAATGTCAGTGATTAGCATATTAGTGATTAGGGCGTATGCCATAATTAGCATATGTATAATGATTATTAAAATCATCTTCCTACTGAACACTATCTTTTTTTTCAATAGACAAAAATGCAAGTACAAACAAGCAGGCAGTGTTTTGCATCTCCTAAGGCAACAGTAATGCACACAACCTTTATAAGCATAATGATGGAAAATGGTATCTGCCAGGTTACGAATACTAATTTCACATCCACAAATTTCATGGTTTCTCCAGCTGAGATTCTCATTACCCATAAATTGATGAGTGATGTGGAAAATTCAATGTATTAGGAATGCCTGGTGCTCGATTTCATGCCCCATGGATTAAAATTCCAACTGTTTCAGTTATGTGAAGCATCTTCACCAAGGGTAAAACCTCTACTTCAACATTAAAAACCTAATTCAGTGTATTCAATCATATATTCAACATTTGCATTCCAGTGTATTAGAATTTTCTCTATATTGTACAAGCACTTTTGTTCACTCTGCTAATGCTAGAAAGGATACAAAGTAGGGGTTGCATAGACTAGTCAACTATTCAATGAATACATTTAATAGTCACTGTTGTGTGGAGCGCTCGTCTAGATAGGGTTTATACTTTGTTAGTTTGAAAATAGTTCAGACAGGATGAAGCCCATTCTACAGTCAACTTATTTTCTTTTGCTTTAATGTACTGTTATCACTATGCATGAAGTGGAATTCAGGCAAAGAATTCCTCCCACATTTTTTTGTTGTCTTTTGAAGCTAAAGTCCTTGCACTGTGCAGAGTGAACTCCATTCAGACCAGATCTGTGTGAAAGAGTGCTTTCGGAGCTGCGGGTTGCACGTCACTATCCAATCCCAATCAGCTTATTTATAGTCAGATCAGTGGTGCATGCCAGCTCAAAGAGGCCAATCCATACTCGTGTACTGAGAGCAGAGTTGAACATGGCAGAAAAACCTCCCAGACACTGCTGTAGAATTCACATCCTCCATCCACCATTAAGCAATAAAGAGCTCCTGTGTGCTCTCAGTTACAGAAACAACTACTGCTGCTGCGTGGCCAGCTCATGCACACAAGTGTATGGGAAGCCAAACAACTCAAAAGCTGCTCCAAACTGAACTACTCAGAAGAATAGTACAGCGCTGACCAAACACCTGCATAACCCACTGGGTAGCGTGGCACGGACCACTGAACAGCACAGCACAGACCATTTGACACACGGACCAGTGTGGACCTCCCAGCATGAACCATGAGACCTTGGCAACCCACTGAGCAGTACAGTGCAAAATAAACTGGGAGAGTCTAAATAGATGATTATCTATTTGATAATATTTGATTTGATATTTGAATATTTAATTTGATTACTTACAGAGATGCACATAGGCCTACAGTTACATGTTCCTACACTTTGACGATAAATGATCTGAATACGAATACACTGTTATCTTCTGTTCGTAAACAGCTTTCCGTGGTGCATCTATTATCATTTCTTTCAAGGGCTTCATCAATTATGTTAAGATTTTCAGGACTATTTAAAATAGTTTTAACTATTACTGTTTGCCATCTGTTATAGGAACTACTGATAGCAGTATTATGGAATAATAGCATAGAATTATGGGTAGAATTCAGATGAATTTACGCTGCGCTGCTCATTGGGGTGCAGGTCTCGTGGCTTGTGCTGCAGCATGGGCAGGGTTTGTCCATGCAGTGTGATTAAAACCCGCCCACACCATGCTACCCAGTGGGTCATGCAGGTGTTTGGTCAATGCTGCGTGGCTCTTCTGGGTAGTACAGTTTGGCCTAGCTTCTGAGTTGTTTGGCTTCCCATAGAAGTGCATTTTAAGAACTGGCTCATTCTTAAATAGCATAATATATGATACACAGATTTATAATTTTGCACATCCATTGCACCAATTTCTTCACTTTCATCATTAACATTGAGGCTGGAAACGTAATTTATAACCTGGATATGACTGTTCATTGAAATGTAATTGAAAACAGCCTAAAATAGTGATTTCCTGAAACATTTTTTTTTCCTTAACTGTGAAAAAGAAGACTGAATTATTGGTCAACTAGAAAACATCAGCAGTCATGCAAAACCTAGTCTGAACTAGGATGTAGTGAGTGTGGGTTTCAACTTTTTACATTTCATGCTTAAGTATAGCAGTGAGCTGGAAAGTGGAAAGTGGAAACTGGTCTAAAGTCACCCAGTGACACTGTGGGTCAGCATGTGTGAGTGAGCTGGTTTAAGCATCCAGGCTAGGTAAACAGCAGGGTAGAAACAACAGCAGAACAGTTTGTCTCAGCAGAGTGATGTAGCAATTTCCCACAGCAGCCTCCACCTGCAGCGAGCCAGCCAGGTGTTTTCAGGCCTGCAGGGCGACACACTGGTTCTCCTTCAAAACTTCTCAATAACAGTCCTTTCACAAAGCCAGCTACAGTACTCATGAGATATAAATGAGAAATAAAAAAAAATGATGAAAACGGAAAAAAACTAATGAACAGTCAACATCACGCAACCTTCAAGGCCAAGAAAATGTGTTTTGACTGGATTGAATATTATCATTTGGATTCGTTGTTCTTTATTCTCAGACAGGAATTCAAGCTCTCTATATAAAGTCAACCTTGTTCATGTGTAACCCAGTAATTAAACAGTTTTTTTTTTTTTTTTTGCTGTTAGACTTTGCAGAGTAGAAAGTGCAGTAGAAACCAGTAGCGAGAAATGAAATCATGTAGAAGGTCATGAAGAGACTGTCACATTTAATTTCCTGCTCCTCTTCTCACATCCTGTTCCAGGAAATGGCATGTGCAGCTGTGGGACCTGTGAGTGCTGGGACGGCTGGACAGGGAACGCCTGTGAAATCTGGGTGGGAGAAGAGTACTAACGTTTTCTAAAGACTGTTTGTTCATCAGAAAAGGGCTGCTCAACAGGATTCAATGTTAGTTAGGAACAGAAGCACTCTGAATCTGCTTCATGTATATAACAGTATTCATTGTACTGGTTACAAATCTCCTTTATTAAAACAAGGTTTTCCTTTTCTTATGCAAGTCAAACAAATATGAGCAAGAGACATTGGTTTGAAGACACGTTACCTTGTACTTCTTTTGTTCCTATTACAACTATATGTTATGAAATGATTTTTTTTATAGGAAGGAATGCATACACACACTTTCACTAATGCCACACAGGAGGATGCACGTACATGGGCAGGATCCAAACAGTGTGTTTTATTACTGATGTGATTATTTGTCAGAACATTGTCTGAGTGTATATGAGCTTGTTACAGTTCTGCCTCAATGAAGAGAGTTTAATGGATGAAAACAAGGTTAACCCTGCACTCAGGTGAGTGATACTACAATTATACCATTAAATGTGCTTCAGATATACTATATCACTCAAGAGAACATGGTAACACTTCAGTATAGGAGGTTATATATTAGATATTAATTCATAGCAGCAGTTATTAAGGAGAAGTTAGTAACATCTACAGAAGAGGTCCAGCAGACCGAGCGAAGTATTTCCGAGGATCAAACTGAACACTCAAAAACTGGCCATAGTTCAGTGTCTCTACTGTTTTCAAACATGAACCATCAAAGCAGATCCTCTGCTGTAGCCAAGCACATGCATTTATGTAAATTATTAACCTTAAGGTAGTTCACAGAGAACTCAGGGGGTTTCTATTTTGTTTACCATCTCTGGTCTGATCAGTGAAATGATGACATGGCTTGTTTTTTTTTTGCTTTGTTTTGTTTTTTTAAAAAGGGTGTTGAACCCTTACCCTAACCCTAACCTAGATGTCTTCTCGGTCCACCATGCAGCCATGATAGTCACTTATCAGGACCTTTTTAAGCAAGAATTGTTTATGTAGCTGGACTTTTAGTCGAATACCCCTGATCTACAGTATAAGGTAAAAATATGAGAACATTAATTAAAGCACTAATAAGGTGTTAAGGTTGCCAAATAACTGCTGTATTCACTTCTTACATAGTCAGCTGTAATTTAATATGTAATATGTGTCCCCTTATAATGAAGTGTTACTGAAAACCTGGAAAGCAAGTTATGGTGAGATGTTAATATGAGAATAAGAATGAAAACAGCATGTTTGCAATTGTATAAAGCTCTGCAATAAACCACTTTGACATAAAATACCATAAATCTGTTAAATATATCAGTTTACAGTGAACTAACAGTTCAGAAATGATGTGTAATGTTTAGACAGGTCATTTTGAGAGAAATGCCCATGCTCGCATGTTCACATATTATATACTATAGGACAAAAGACCAGGACATATGAAAATAAGGGAATTAAGACCCACAATGTTCACTATTAGCCAACAGTTTGATCATCAAAAAGGCTGAGTGCAGTAATATACTGCACATAATATTGCATTAAGGTTCTTAGTGACGTTACAGTACACCTTTATATAAATATTTTATTCAATATGTTGTATCTGTGTATACAACAAACACAAACTGTACAGTGCAGACAATCTCTTTGCATATATGTATGTAAAATTAGCAGTACATACCAACATTTCTTGATACACATAGCCTACAACATGCATTTCTTAAATGCCATCCTCTTCCCATGCAAAAGATGAAGTAATGGACACACCAAAGACTGAAACCTAAGACAAAGGAACTAAGAAAAATATGAACAAGGAGAAAGTAAAGAATTGACAACATGGTATGTGGTAGCTCCTTAGGATGAACAGACATCACACATCACCTGTATGGAACAGAACACAGTAACATTTTTGCAAGAGAGAGAGGGAGAAAAAAAAAAAAAAAGAAAGAAACCAAAAAGACTGACAAACAGATGTACATTTACTCACCAGTCATTTACAAAAATAAATTCAGCCTTCTTAGGACTAGTCAACTGGTTTGAAGGGCAGGTTAGCCCAGCATGTAGAGTTCATCTGAGAGAATGATCAGTGTGTGTTGTGGAGGCTGTGGAAGTCGGACAGCAGCTCTCAACTCAACTCATACGCTTTACACTCCCTTTTGTCTACGGCACTGCATGTCATTCTAGCAACACAGCTTTGTACAAATATGTAAGTCAAACTAATGTGCTTCAATACATCCTAATATAGAAAGTAGCTCATAATCCCAATAAATTCCAGAAAATACAGGTCTTCAAATGAAGCCTTGGATATATTTGCAATTTAATTTAGCAGCCCAGCTTCAGTCTACATAATAACATTCTAAATCGTATTCATTAAACTATGAGTTATTAAAGCAAGACAGGCTTAATATCAAATCTGATCAGAGATTCAGAAAATCCTTGATCATTTGCCAAACGTCATGAGTAAATGATAACTCTGAATTGAAAGTGCTATGATTTCAATTCAGAGAAAGTAGGATGAGAGAACGTTTGAATAACATGCCCATTCAATGCTGACCTAAACAGTCTAATGATCCATTGTACCTTTTCCCCGTTTTTTTTTGGTCCTTAAGGAAAAGCATGCAGGTGAATAACTGATCGGTACCCCACGTGTTTAGTCGAATGGACTGTATACTAATGACTACAATCCCACCCATCCAGGATTTACTCAAAAAGGCAAAGTTTATTCTGTTGTGAGGGTGAATATTTGTCACAGTGAGCAAAAAAGCAAAACTGGACAGAGTGGGTGAGGTTTTAGTGCTGCCCACTGCATTTTACTGCAATCAGTGGATCTGGATTCTCGGATGGATTGATCAACTTTGGTAAAATTCACAATTAAGATCATTACAAAAGAATAGCAAGTGAGACGAGTGTTTATAGATTGACTTAAGCCACTCTGTGTGTGTGTGTGTGTGTGTGTGTGTGTGTGTGTGTGTGTGTGTGTGTGTGTGTATGTGTGTATGTGTTTCTTGGGGGCATGAGGCACCTTTAACCCAGCACAGACTGGGTACATGTTTTTGCATGCTGGGTTAGAGGTCATCACAGGCACACAATAGGCCAATATGAGCAGTACTGGACTCTGCATGCTGAGCTAGGAAAAAACTCTGCTTATTTAATTATGATAGCTAGTCATTAAACGTCTATTTGTAAAGCTTTTTAAAAAATTGTCATACAGTGAAGCCATTTCTTGATTTGCATCATACGTCATGAACAGAACACAATACTAACCTTGCCCATGCTTTTGCGGAACAAAAAGGCCCATTAAGTGAACACCAGGATCAGCTGACAGTTCAGCATGAGGGGAGTGCCTTGACCTGAGGCCTACAAGGCCTATATATGTTCCTAGAGCATGTGCTCTAAGCTATCTGTAAAGAAAAATAGAATTTGGCTTCCTCTATATGCCGGCTTGGTGAAGATATGAGATATGTGGACACATATGCATCAGGCACCTCCGTGCATTCAGGTGCACTGACTGCAGGAGGGCAACGTGGAGTTGTGGATTTGTGGGTAAAATCCCCTAAGTGAATAATCAGCTTCCAGTGTCTCTTTCTGTGCACTCAATCAAGAAAGAGAAACAGTGCTGAGCCTAAGCTAATTCGCATTTCTATAGGCTCTGCGGTGACTCCAGTCCTCCTGAATTATCCTGCAAGTGAACCACCACTGGCACCTCAGTCCTACACAAGTAATGTGTGTGTGTGTGTGTGTGTGTGTGTGGATGGGTGTCTGTGGGTGTACTATATGTACTGGATGTGTTCACACAGATGGATGTTAGGGTTGTTAGAAAAATCACACGTAGCCCCTGCAAAGGTTTTCTCTAGCACTGGACAAAGAGAAAAGAGTGCGAGTTTAACCAATGAAAGAGAAAGCAAAAGAGAGAGAAAGCAAGACTGAGCAGGTGACACAGGAAGAAACTCTATAAAAAATTCGAGGACGAGAGTCCTGTTTTCTTGCAAGTCAGTCAATAGTTAACTTCCCCAGAGCATAGCTGGTGTTCTCTGTGTATAGAAAATAGATCTGAATTAGACGCTTCTTTTACAGGGCTCAAAAAAGTACTCACGGGTGACCATCAGCGGGACAAAGATGGCCGCTGCTGAACGCACCCACGGCCACCGTTCCACACTTCGTTCTCATGGATTGTCACAGTCACAGAAAAATGGGTCGCGTTATTGTATGTGTAGGCAGGAGGAGAGTTGGGGGTGAGGTTGGGGGGGTAAAGGCATTCCATATCTGCTGGGGCATTCCATGGTGCGGGTTGAGCTGATTCATCCAGTCGAATCCTCCTCGTCGTTTGGCCACACTTCTGCAATCGATTTGCCAAGTGGATGGAGAAAGTCAGAGGAGAGCAGAAAACGAGGAGAGGAGGAGAGGGGCTCGTCTGGACCAGATCCATAGAAGAGAGAAGGAGAGCATCTTTCTCTCTCTGAGCCGAGGCTGGGCTATGTGCTGGGCTTGCTCGCCTCCTTGCTGACGGGCTTGCCTCCGTTCATCACGGCCGGCTCGCTTGTGCTTTTAGCAGGAGGTGCAGCAGCTTTGGGTAAGGTCTCTCCCACATCGTGCAATGATGGCTCTCGGTACATTGCGACTGCAGGAGCAGAGCACACACACACACACACAGACACACAGACACACACAAACACACACACACACACACGTGAACAATAGAGTATGTGAAATAATGAGCCTGTAACAAGCTAAAAGGCCAGCATAATGCCTGCCTTCTCCATGTACGAGCTTGAAACATGCTTGGGTGAGAAGTGAGCGTTCATTAGGCCAGCTCTGACAGAGCCTGTGTGACTTTGTCAGAGTTTAAGACAGCCTGTCAGACAGGCTCCAGACAGAATGCCACATTTCTGAAAGGAATAAGGATAAGTTCTCCTGCTTATATAACAGAAACTCATCTTAGCTCTGCACCAAAATCCCTTGTTTGAATCCAAGCTGCTGCAGAGCTCTGATCTCTTGTTTACCTCAGGCTGCAAACAGGTGGCCTTTCTGCATTTGTGGCTATATAATGCACACAAATCAGCATGTGAGAAAGAGGCCTGGGAGGCATGCGTCTCTTCTGCCGAGCCACAATAAAGTGTCGACATTTCTCATGCATGGACAGGACAATCCTATCAGCTCCACACAAACCATGACTGTAAATTTCAAAGGCCACTCATCATTATGAGCTACATTTCAAACAAGATGTAAAACATAACATGACACTTGATGCCTGAGGAATGATGCCTGCATGGCGTGGACTGGGTTCAGACTTATAGTAGAAAACTGTATGAATACGAATCTTCCTGTACTTTTCTAAATTCTGTTATCATTGGTAGTCCTTTGCACTCTTACTTTATGCCATCTTTGACTTAGGAAAGCATTAACAGGTTTATATGAACTCATATAACAACAATAATACACACAGCTTCATTTGTCCAAAATCAGATACATGGTTAAGAACCATGGTTCTCAAAGTGGGATCTGTGAAGCATAGCAGTGGGGGTCTGAAAACTTTTTTTGTTTACATTTATGGCATTTGGCAGATGCCCTTATCCAGAGCGACTTACATTTATCTCATTTATACATCTGAGCAGTTGAGGGTTAAGGGCTATGCTCAAGGGCCCAGCAGTGGCAGCTTGGTAGCACTGGGATTTGAACTTACAACTGTCCAATGTCTTAACCACTGAGCTACCACTGCTCTATTATTACATAAGTTATTATATAATAATAGATGATATTACTATATAATATTATGTAATATAATAACATATAAGATAATAATAATAATAATAATAATAATAATAATAATGTATAAAATATACTTATTATATGTTATTATATTTATTATTGAGTTCTTATAAATCGTAGCCACTCACTTGAATTGAATTCTGAGTGAAAGGTTAAAAAAAAATTTAAAAAAAAAAAAAGCTCTATGGCTATAATAAATATAAACATATTATTGTACACATTTAAATAATGAGCCTGATATTTGAATAGTTCATAAAATAAACCTGTGCTGAATGTGTTCATGAAATATTAAGGTTAAATGGGTCTGCTGAAAGATTGAGAACTCCTGGTTTAGAAAACCATGAGTAAAAACTTGCAGCGTCAAAGCAAGCCAGAAGGGAGCTGGGTTCACCAACCAGGATCCATAGTACTCATTACCTTCTAATGGCTTGGGCAGGAAGTGAGCAGCTGGCTTGGTTTTCTTCACTCGGTTGCCTTTCATTGCCTGGCCCTCTTTATTGAGACCCAGAAACCAGGCTCTCCCTGACTCCTGCTGCCTGTACAACATGGACGAGTAGATCACATAGTAGTTCTCAAACACTGACTCTTTGAACTTGCATTCGGCTGTAAAGAGTTCCTGTGAGAGAGAGAGACAGAGAGAGACAGAGAGAGACAGAGAGAAGAGGACAAGGTCATTAAGATTTGCTGTTCATTGGAGGATTTGTGATTTGTTTGCTACATGAAGGTGGTATATGTTTGTGTAGATGAGCTTCATACTGAAAAACTATGATTGTGACTATGGAATATGGAGAGCTTCATTTTCAATACGGCAATGTGATATTCCCTGATTTGTCTTTCTTCCATCGGCAAGTATTAATAATCAATTTCTTTTTTATAATGCAATTTAATCTATCCATCTTAAGTTTAATTCTTCAAGTAGGAGGCTCAACGAATCAATGGTGTAAAAGCATGGAGGTTCACCAAGCATGTGTAAGACAGTCAGGTTTTTCATCATGTGTAGTTTCCATATTTAACAACCAATTTCATCTTAATATTTTTAAGCTTTGTCACCAAGATGTAAAAGACAGCATTTAAATGAACTAATTTCAAAATAGACACCCTCTAACTACAGTACAATGACATATCTTCAGCATGGATTGAGATATTACCAATGATTAAATTGGTTTATAATACAATTTATAACACAGAAAAGTATATTTTCATTGCCATGCTTTTGCTGAACATGGTGATTCTTATATTTTATTCCTCTAGACATGCTAAATAATATTACCTATTAGATATATTATATTTCCACGTTAATCCTACAGCAAAGATGGAATAAGATGTTTTAAAGAATTTCATACACAATGACAATGCTATCATTCTTCATGAGCACCGCTCAACTATGAAAGATGGCTAATAAAGACATTCATTTTCAATACCGGACTATCTCTCTTTATTCGATGTCATTGGTGAATGCTGCGTGTCTTGTGTATTGCATTACCTCACAATTTATTGCTTTGATTAAAGTTTGTTGGCTCCGTCTGTCAGTTCAATAACTCTGCCACTTCATAAATCCAGGAAGCACGGTGCTTGTTGCCAGCGTTTAGACAAGCGTGTAGTTACTTATATATGCTAATAAATTCCACACTATTATATAATAAGAGGTAATAACAGTCCTGTTAGATTAAAAACCAGATCCATCATGACTTGACATGCAATAAATGTTGTAAAGCAAATCCACACTGTGCCAAAACCAGTCTGTTGTAATTGAGGCAGGTATTAATGCGATAATGCTGTATCACTGGCCAGTTAAGACAGAACTGATATTTAATTTGCGCTGAGCTTCTTACAGGGCGGTAAAACACAGATGAACACCTGCTTACACGTTTCACTTTTTTTTTTTTTTTTGACACCTTACAGAATTCTCTATGCAATCCTTTATTGTAAAGCACTGTAATAACAAGCATGTTGAAGAACTCTCTAAATTCCACCTGGTTATTTTTATCTTCTTTCCAAACGCAGGCAATCCCACAGTGTTCTCAGTTATTACCGCTTGTTAAATTGTTCCCTGTCAGCTTCAGACAACCAGTAGCTTTAGTTTAGAGGAGGAGAGGAGGCAGGGACTAAGTGGCACGTTGGGGAGATGTGATGGCTGACTGAATGGGACAAAATTGCATTATGTAAGGGAGTTGAACTCGGATGTGTTTTGGAGGGTTCTCCAGTCCCCTTGATTAAACACTAAAGGGAGGCTTCATTGACTGCACCAGCACTGTGTTCATCCTCCAGCAGGATGTAATGCATGTGTATAATTTTTAGCTCCATGTTAAACCCTCCTGAGAGTGTAGCCCTCCAACACAAGCTGTGCCACAGTGTCGATCTAATGAAGGATCCTCTCTAAGCATCTCACCATGCACATGGGCTCAAGGTTTCCCCAGAGCACATCCGAGACATCCATAGAATTACCCGAGGACATTTCATTTCTGCCACTTTACCATACATTTGAACTGAATTGATATGGAACATATTTCCAGTTTCATCACTACAGCCAAAACCAAATCTCTTTGAGACATATGATGCACTGCACGACGTGGACACTTTTGAAAGAATTAAAGCATAACCATTAAAATGGTAACACTCATGAATATATATGGAGGTACCCAGGCTGCCTGCACTTGTTCCTAAGCTGTTACCGCATGTAACAATTCCATAAATGACATGAATAAAAAAATAACACTGAAGACCGACGCAAGCAACATTTTTAAATCCATGGCTCCCTGTGTCACTTCAAAGAGGTAATTAAAGATTCATCTCATCAGGTGAGGCATATTGCTCACTGGCTGGTAACAGTAATTAGTTAGATGCTTTTGGATAGAGCATACTGAACACTCATTTCCAAATCATGCGATGGCACCAGATTTTTAGCATGGCACAACCTGACACAGAGCCAGCAATTAAAACTAATTACAGTGTTTTACATATCAAATACTGAAAGGATGATCGTGACAAAGTCCCATTTTTATGTTCAACTCTGCAACTGACTTATTCTAATATATCTACTGTATATTCATTCAAGAACAAGAAACAGAGACTACAGTGGGCACAGGTTCACCAAAACTGGACAGTTGAAGATTGGAAAAACATCACCTGGTCACCTTTTTACATCTTCAAATGTTCAGTTTGGGTGAGTCTGTGCCCACTGGGTTTCAGATTCCTGTTCTTGGTTGACAGGCGTGGAACCTGATGTGGTCGCCTCAAGGTTCGATGTGTTTTGAGATGATTTTCTGCAGCCCCCCGCCACCGCCCCCCCCCCATTGTAAAGAGTGCTTAATTGAGTAACTGTAGGCTTCCTGTCAGCTTGAACCAGTCTAGCCATTCTCCTATCATCTCTTCAATGCGGCATTGCTGACCATAGAACTGCCGCTAACTGGATGTTTTTTTGTTTTTCGCACCATTCTGTGTAAACTCTAGAAAAGTCCCAGAAGATCAGCAGTTTCTGGCATACTCAAACCAGCTCATTCAACACCAACAACCATGCCATGGTCAAAGTCAATGAGATTACTTTTTTCCCTATTCTGATGTTCAGTGTCAGCATGAACTGAAGCTCTTAACCTGTATCTGCATGATTAAATGCATTGTGCTGTTGTCACAAATGACAGCAGGGTTTTGATGATTCAGACATTGACTGAGTTACTTTTCATGAAAAATGCAAAGAAAGGAAAAATCCAAGGCACTTCTTCTGGTACAAAGATAAAAAAAAAAAAAAAGCCTTTATTGTTATTTGACTAATCACATTAGGACATATAAAAATTAAACGCCACACTGATGCATTTCGGTACACACCCTGAGGAAGGCTCTATGCCGAAATGCATCAGTGTGGCTTTTAATTTTTATATGTCCTAATGTGATTAGTCAAATAACAATAAAGGCTTTTTTTTTTTTTTTATCTTTGTACCAGAAGAAGTGCCTTGGATTTTTCCTTCCTTTCAATTTTTCATGATTGACACCCAACCAAAGAGCACTTTCTGGGATTACTACATGAGGTTCGTTCAGCAAGCAGCATTCCAAGATGTCTCTTTCTAATCTGTTTGATGAGTTACTTTTCAATTAGAAATTATTGAAACATGCAGTAGAGGATGCTGAGTCAAAAAGCAGTGTTTGAAGTCAATGCTAAAGCATCTTTGATGCTGATTTTGACTTTATAAAGAGAACATAAAAGTCTACATGTGTCGTTCAAAATTCTAAGGAAGTACAGTTCACAGGCATACAAAATGGGATAAAAAAAAAATCCACAAAAACAGATCATATCTAATTCAGAGCTGACAACTGCGTTATCTTATTTCGTATCTTAATTACTATAAACAGCATATAATTAAGGCATATTCTGTGATTAAAAACTGTATACACTTAGTATCTCACATATAATACACTAGAATATTTAATTGCACCTTCTTAAACGTAACACACATCTGGAAAGAAAATCACAATTTCACTGAAGTGCCACAATGACAGATAGACAGCAAATCAAGACCAAGCCCTGGTCCAGCAGAGTCATGCTACATAAACGTATTGCTTCCCTGAGAGAAGTGTACACCTCCTACACTCCTACACATCGCTCCACTAAGTGTGTGAATGGCTGCCAGAGGTGGCGATGCAGGACTCAGTTAGTTGATGCCAGCAGCTCGCCATGAGCTAATGTTTGATTTTGCACTGTAGCCAACAAATGAGTCAGGTGACATGCGCCAGGGCTATCCTCACCTTGCTCTCCGACATGGGAACATTGTTAGGGAGAAGCACTCGTAACATCTTTCTCTTTCCACTGATGCTCTTTTAACAGCCCTTCATTTTCTACTATTAAAACAGCATGTACGTTTCCACTGGGTTACCATGGTAACACTCAAGGGGTCCTGGAAGGCAAGTGATTCCCCCCCCCACACACACACACACTTTCTTGAAGAGAAACACAAATTGTTCATGCATTCAAATACATAGGTAGGAGCTATTGTCTCTATTTCTAGCTATTGTCTCTGTTTCATTGTGAGAAAGAATGGCAAGACAGGGAAGCCTATGTGCTCCTCCAAAGAACATGACAAGATAATTACTAGAACATATTTAAGCAGCTTCTGGATGGTGCTTATTTCAATAGAAGAGCTGTGAAGGTGTGTCAGTTTGGCATAATGCAGGTCAGCTACGTACTCGACAGTCGATGTACAATGATGGTCCAATAAAGGTAACTGAAGAGCAAAGAAAAAAGATGGCAGCTACACTGTATGGAGAAAGAGGCGAGAGAAAATCAAAATATTTAGTAGACATGGCAGTTCATTTCCTCTTGGCTCAAACCCACCACCCTCCTATATCTGGATTTTGCACAAAAGATTCGCTCCACTTTGAATGTGTGGCCATAATTGACCTTGGCCAGTGCCAGAATAGGACAGCCTGCTTTAGACACACATAATCAGCCCATCCTGCTGAGAGAGGAGATGAGAGAGACAGAGGCACACTCACACAGATTAAGACAGAATGAGAAGGGTATAGGGGGAAAAAAGATGGTGGCTAACAGAGTTGAGAAATGGTGCTCTGGGTCTGTAAGAGAAAAAGAGAACAAAAAAAAAAAAAAAGCCAAACATTGCTGAAATAAAAGAGAAATACAGCTGAGAAAGAGAGATACAAATGAAGCCGGAATGAAACACAGAAGCAGAGGGAACGAAAAGACTGAACATGGTTTTAGCCAACGCATGCTTTTGTTTGCCGATGAATGAAAGTAAATGTGCGATGGGGGAAGTGCTATTAGCATGCAGAGTGATCCCTCATAAGCATGCAGAAGCCAGCAAAACTGTTTATTAATGCTGTCAGTATAAAGCCTATTAATCCATGGAAAAAGGTCATTGTTCAGGAGGCTGAGTTGTGTTTGCTGCATTCCTTCACTCGTACAGACAAGAAGGCACAAGTGTAGATAGTGTCAGCTGAATCTTTCGGCCAGAAAAGGGCAAAATAAACAATATTGTTAATAACTGGAATTTAGGATGCCATATTAATATAGGAAGCCTCCACAAATTCGGATTTAGGAGGTGATTTAGGGGTGCCAATTATGTGTGGGTTATTTGGGGGTTATTACATGGGGTTCCATTGATACAACAGAAAGTTGAAAAGTTTTTTGGTATCTGTATGTGTCACTGGGGGAAAAAACATTGTCAGGTTACTGTATGTCTCTGGGTTAAACCCTGAAACCCTGGATGTGGTGCTGGAGAAGAGAATGGCATCAAACTGATGACCATCACCGATGGTCACCACCATACACAATTCTATTCAAATATAAATGTCGAAATGTAAAAACATTTTCCTCAACAAATAAAAACAAGACAAAACTGGTGGATCAAATTTTAAAGAGAATTATTTTACAGGGAATGAACTGAAACGTGTTCAGACATGCAGCATACAGTACACTTAGAGCTAGAGAAGTGGTACGCGGGCACCACTGTGGTTGCACACACTGATAGACAGACACCAAACCTGTCACTTCTGAGCTGTACTGTATGTTATATCTTCGTCATTGAAAATGCTGACATACTACTAAACACTAGCAACCATTGCAACTACACTGATGTTATTTTGTGCCAAAATGTGTAATTCCCAAGGAAAAAAGCTGCTATTTGTAGTGTTTGTTGTTAGGCTAATATAAAACCAGCTAGCTAAAAGTACCATGCCTGTTGACATCGCAAGAAAATCACTGAATCGATGTGCTTACTAAATTAACATTATTAAAAGTGTATAGTTCACTATAACTATACTGCTGGTCAGTATGTATGTTAGAGACACAGTCGTAGGCATATGCTAAAAAGGTTTAATGAGCCTACAATGCATCCTGGAAGTTTAACAAGAACATTTGGGGGAAAATTGAATTTTAATGTGACTAAAACTAAAATCTTTGTGTAAGTTAGTTTTGTATGCTAATGACACTGCTCTCATTGGCTGGCTCATTTGGGGAAGGTTGGGACGGAGGTTGTGTTATAGTAGAGTGCAGAAAATAAGTAACTGTAAGTAATTGAAGCTAGTACAGCAGGTGAGGACAGTTCAGCAAATCCAGGATTAAAGATTGGGTCCTTAACAAGCATGAAATGTGATCATAAATATCAAATCTAAGGTGGAATTTGGTCACTGGAGGAGTATTCTGAAAGCTATTTTGCAGGTAAATTCATTGAAATCCATTCAAATTCATGTAAAGCCCTAAGGTTTTTCTTATTGCATGCTTCTCAGTGTCTGTATGGTGGATTTTGAACTCAAATGCAAGAGGAATTTGGAAGTTTTTATGAGTGTAGGCTCATAGAAGAGATAGTGAGCAGTAAGTTCGGAGGGTCACCTTGGGGCTGCGTCCAGAGAGCTTCTGTAGGCAGAATCATCGACTCGGTTGTTGGCTCAGGAAGAGGTAGCATTAGAGGGGTAACATTTAAAGGCATTTTCTTGGATGCTTAAAAAATTTTCTCATGGTTTGTCAAAATTGCTCATGGTTTGTTGCATGATGGATAAGCCAACAGGTCATAAAATGGATATTTTTATCACTATTAGGTGGCATTTTGTGATAGATTACATCATGCTAAAAATAATTATGGGTGAAACAAGTTACTGATTTCTTATTACTTGGTATATTGGTCTAAGCTGATGTTTGAAGCTGAATTCAATTCAACCAGCCAGATAAAGTAACCGATACGAAATTAAATCCAAGGCCATTTTCCATGACAGTCCAGCTAGACGATAATATACATCTTGATATCTTTATCGTCTATATTAATCTTTTTCACACACACAGAGTTGTGTAGACAGACTGCCAGTTGAGAGCACTTTAAAGAGCAGACTGAGCCGAAACACTTCAAGCTCTTACTAAAGTCTCCCAGAGGAAAGAGACCCTGTGCATAGACTTTTTTAACATGGGCTGTGTGAAAAGGTTAAATCTCTGGACACTTAAATGCTCTTTAAACAGCACTGGTCCATCTCTCTTGTGTATTCAGATAGACAGAAAGCATGCAATCGCACTTCCAGTGTGACGTGGGTTCAGAGGAGAGAGCAGAACTGGGGTATGGGGAGGTTATACTACAAGGCAGTTTTCTGGTAGTTTTTTTGTTATGTTCAGTTGTTAGCAAAGTTATGCAACCAAACATCTCCCATTTCCAGTGTTATAAAACAGCCAAATGACTATAACCATGGTTTAAAAAACAAGTTTTGTCTGATTAACAATATTGATTAATTCATCTTCAACTAATTCATGTTTTTGGAAGGGAGGAGGAAACCGGAGAAGCCAGAGGAAACCCATGTGGACACTGGGAGTACATGCAAAACCCCAAACAGACAGTAACTTGAGCTCAAGATCAAACTGGGAACCCTGGACCTGTGCGGTCGCAACGTTACCTGCTGCCCTATTATTAACAGTATGTCAAAGCTAAAACAAATATTGCTTAATCCATAACTCAGTACTGGTTTCTTGTGAGTTATCAATGTCAGGCCCTTTCTTTCTAGTATGTAGCTTATATTACATGTAATATTACATGTATATAATTCCATTAATTGAAAGGAAGTAGAGGTAGCACACTTCTAGCTCAAAACTCCACATGGAAAGATGAAGTGCTCATGATCCAGCACTGTCCACCAAACAACCGAAGATCTTTAAATTGAGGTCATTCTGGTGGCAAAAGGGCTGGATCTAAACAATCCACTAGGTATTACAGAGAGACCAAGAGAGCTTGGCCTTTTCTATAACAAGCTGACAAACGCCCTGCTGGAAGGTCGGGCGGCTACAGCAATCAAAGTACACGCACTGCTCCAGATGACAACCTGACAGAGTCACGGCTTATACAGCCACATGGGAATGAATGAGATTGGTTTCTGTTGGGATCTTCCGCTTTTATAGCCTCAGAAAATATCATAGAATGATCTTCTTTTTTTTTTTTTTAAATATAGCAAACAACAGGAAATGTAGGGATTAGCAGACTAAAAGCATATCTGAAACCCTGATGAATCACCTGCTATGTTACACTAACAGTCTGTATCAGATTAGATTGTCAGTGTGTGTAGAATGTGTTCAACTTAATGCGCTATATTCAATTTCCCAAGAATATTACTATAATAATGTACCATCTTAAGGAAAGTTGAGCTGCATATGAACATGTGAAAATATAGTTTAAAGGAATGAAAAGAAGGTCTGCCACCATAAAACTAAAACTAATCAGGAATAGTGCACTAAGATGTTTTCTTAACATATTTTAATCACCTATGTATCAGTTATAACCATACAAAAATGATCATTTTAATTTAAAAATGTGACTGTAGTAGTGTATATACAGTACATATACAGTATAATCCTATGATAGAATAAATGGTCCTATCCAAGTTATTGCAACCATAAGACCAAAAGTAAACTCAGTCACAAATCTGAATGTACAATATTAATGCTTACACCATTACAAAGTAAATGTATTTTGCAACAAAATATACTTCCATGTCACCATGACATAGTGTTATGGGTATAAAGTGCTTGTAGCTACTGTTTACCATTCTTTTATGCATAAATTACTTAATTAACACAGTTGCTACATACTGTAGATTATCCAGTTATGTGTCACTGATTTACATTAGCGCTAAGTAATATTAACAGTATGAAAGTATGTAATAATGAAACTATGTAGTTTTATTGTCACAAGCCATCATTTCTATCACAGATATGTTTAAAATACTCCACTAAAAGTCACAGTGGGATCACGGCTCTTGTGACAGTACTGGAGGTTTCTGACTGACTTGGCTGATCTTCAGTCACTGGTTTTGACAGAAAGTGTCATCATTCTTTGCCGGTTTGTGCTTTTGCTGAGGCCACTGCACCCTACCAGTGATCCAGCACACAGCTCACAGAAAGCTGTCGAATAACCCAGAAGGACACATTTCATCTGTACATGTTTGGCAGAAGCAGGAGGTCTGAAAGTGACCCAAACTTCCAATGCCACAAATTACTCAAGCAGAGTGAGTATGACATGCTGAAGTCCTGCACAAAATCTATGAAACATAAAGGCTTGCGTGGGCCACTGTAGAGTACAAGTCCACACTGTGGATATGAACTAAACTGACAGGAAAAATAAAGGAACTGGTTTCATCCTAAAGGCAAATGCAATGTTTTCAGGGTTTTTAATCTGACCTTATCAAAGTAAGCTAATTTAGTGATGTGGAGATTATATCCATGTGATTCCGTGTAATTAAAGCATACATTAACCTTAAGCAGAGGTTTACTGTGTGACCTACAGTGGGATAAAGTGTTTGTCTGAAAAGATAGTTTGAGCCCATAACCAGAGGATCCCATTAATTCAATCTGATATACACGTACAACAGCAGAAATGTCAACAACCACACTCAAAAAAAAATATCTAAGACACAGTGTAACTGTCCAAAAATATCAAGGAAAACTTCCCAATAAATAATTTGTTTGGCTACAAATAATCTCTTTTGAATATAGCAATACAAATTTAAAATTATACACTACTGTATATCATCATGTATAATATATAATATATAATATATTATACTATATGGTATACAATATATTATCATATCATATAATACATTATCATCATATATCTTCATCTTAATGATAAATAAATAAATGTACAAAAAAATATAAAACATGTGAATAGAAATAGACACAGAAAAACCCCTCCACATGCTTAGAGACTGCTAAGACTTTGCATACCAAAATAAATGTGTTTTCTTTGTTTAACGGATGCCAGAACACATACAATTCAGTATGTAAGGTCGGTCATCATCTGAAAAAAACAACAACAGAAAAACAACTTTTTTGTTGTAAAATACTACTACTACTACTACTACTAATAATAATAATAATAATAATAATAATAATAATAATAATGATACTTTATCCCTAAAATCCCATTGCACCAACCCATTCTGGAGCACAAAAATCAAGAGCTTAAACTTGACAGATGCAATCATTGATGAAAATAGTAATATGACCCTCCGTTAGAACAGAATTCACAAACTAAAGCTGAATCATGTGATCATCGTGAACTATTTTCTATAGGTAAAGATTTTAACACAATCAAAGAAAGCTGATCCTGAATTATTAAGACTGGTTTGATATTAAAAATGGTTGTCACAGGATTGCATTTTCTGATTCACTGTCCAAGCTCCTGTAGTGTATAACGCCTTTGTTTAGAATTCGTCAAATTACAAATTATTCATCCCTCATTTATGCAGCAGGTGTGCACTTGTCTTTAGAGGGAGTGCAAATAAAAGTCAGTGGGAATGTGACATGGCCGCAATGTTAATTATTCCATACACTGTGCTAACAGCAATGTTTTACTTCACTGTGTTACTGTCAGGCTGAAATGATATTAATGTAATTAATATAATGAAGATATATCATGTAATAAAGCCTTGTAGATAAAGTGTTAGTTTGGGGGTTGGGGGGGGGGGGGGGGGGGTGTTAGTATTTCTCAAGCTTAAGAAGAAATTGTGTCATTTAGGCCCAAATGTAACATGAATGTTAGGCTATTAGTATCCTCTATGGTCACTAAGTCATTTCCTCTTATCTAGGACCAGCTTTCCTGAAAAATCATTTAAGTAACACTTGTAGTGCTTCTTCAGTGAATAGCACGGCTTGGCATGGCTCAGCAACAAATACAAACCCAGGGCTATCCATATCCTACTCGAGTGCATGCATTGGTTTCCTATTACACTATACCTGTGAAAGTAGGAGGAGTTTCTCTGGAGATTTTCAGGTGGAGACCTGAAGGGCACAAGTAGTAAAAATACTACTAAACATTTGATGTGGATTGACTAATGTGTGTGTGTGCATTGTGCCGTTCAATTAACTACCTTCCCATCCAGGGTGTATTCCCACCTAGCACCCAGTGTTCACGGGATAGCACTGACCTGGATAAAGCGCTTACTGAAGATAAATGAATGAATCAATCAACAGGGTCTCTGAATCTGGATGTCTTTCACTACTATGCATGAGGCCTCCAATATGTTATATCCTGTGTAGAGTGTAAACAGAGCGAATAGGAAGGCATTTGGGATTTGCCTTAGAAGTTGACAAAGTTTACGTTTCTCTTCATGGAGAAGGAATATTGGATTATATTAAACGGTGACAAGAAATGTCTGAAACATTACATTACTGTTTAAAATTGTGAGGTTGCCGCTGAAATCCACCAGAAAAAGGACTTAGAAAAAGGAAAGAGCAAGAAACTTTGGCAGACAGTCACAACACTTGCCTACTGAAGATGTCTGTGCAGTAGAGAAGTGACTTCAACAAGAGATATTAATCAGGACATCTTTTGCACTATTTTAAGGTAAACCCACATGTCCAGGCTTGTTTCACATGGTACCTGGGCAGGAAATATAACCGAACTCAGCATGGGTATTTGGGTATGTATATGGTGGTGGAAATAGTAACAATGTTGTCTAATTTGCCGAGGTGTGTTGTTCCGTGAAGTACCACAGTGCTATTATATAACCAAGAACTGATAACAAATTAGCATCACAGAACAAGTTTGACCTTCCCACATACACAGTCTATCCGAGCAAACTGAGGACAGCAGAGTGTGTGCCGTGACCAACCAAGCAATACAAACCAGACTGCAGCTCCAGCTGCTTCAGGTGCTCAGATTAATGATGCTGCCCCTTAAATCAAAAAGCGTTGAGGTGCAAGCAGCACAGTCTGACCACTAACCTCATCCTGCTTTTATAAAAACAGACCTCTGTGATATGCCCTAATTGGGACCTATGGTTAAGTGTGAAAGAGTGACATGCACGAGTTATGGCTCCCTTCAGAGAGCTGCTGTTTTGTTGGCACTCAGCAGCGTGTAGGCTTGTGTCGGTTGCTTATTAGTGCATATTTTTTTACTGGCACTGCCATCAAACAAGAGGGGATCTGGTCTTGTTTATCACTGAGGAAACTGTTAGTATGCCAAAAGGGATTTTTTTTGTGATGCTTTCCCTGATAATGTAAAAGGAAATCAAATATGTAGCACAACATATTACATATAAACATACAATAAGCAGGCCTAAATATACTGGTAAATAAGCCATACTCTTTAGCCATACTCATCCAGATGATACCGTGGGCTCAGTAATAGGGTTCATATCCCACACACATCCCTCTCTTTCTTGCACAGAACATACAATAATTCTGACAGTCCTGACACCCGCTTGTTTTAAGCCTGGTGTATGTGGGAGAGACAGAAGATGCCAGAGGAATCCCAAGCAGTTTCAAGCTTCTCCCCATCTGTCAGAGTGCGTGAAACATGGCAGGAAAGTGGCGTTCAGGTCAGGCAACACTGCTGCTCAGCTGTGGAGGGCTCCATGTCTCTGCACACAGCCATCTCGGTCTCAGCTTCCTCTGTCCTTGGTCTGATTCCTCAGACACAGCACATCCTTCAGAAATGACTCATATGAAATGAAATGCCATCATGTGGCCCTGTATGTAAAACATGCTTCTGACTCCATTCATACATGCTGTCATGAATGGAAAAAGACTTGGTCATATTTTCCAATCTTCAACTATCCAGTTTTGGTGAACCTATGTCCACTGTAGCTTCAGATTCCTGTTCTTGGCTGACAATAGTGGAACCCGATGTGCTGTTGTAGTCCATCTGCCTTAAGGCTTGACGTGTTCTGTTTTCTGAGATGCATTTCTGCTCACTACGGCTATAAAGAGTGGCTTCTGAGTACCTGTAGACTTCCTGTCAGCTCTAACCAGTTTGGCAACTTCCTCTGACCTCTCTCACCAAGAGGGCGTTTCCGCCCACAGTACTGCCGCTCGCTGGATGTGTTTGTTTTGTTTTGTTTTTAGCACCATTCTGTGTAAACTCTAGACACTTTTGAGTGTGAAAATCCCAGGAGATCAGCGGTTTCTGTAATACTCAAACCAGACTACATCCATGCCATGATTTTTGATGTGAACATTAACTGATGTTCTTGACCTGTATTTTATGCATTGCACTGCTGACACATGATTGGCTGATGGATAATTGCATAAATGAGCAGGGGTACAGGTGTTCCTATCAAAGTGGTCAGTGAATTATACTGTATGTTACTATATGCAATGTATAAAATACAGGTCAAGAGCTTCAGTTAATGTTCACATCAAAAAAGCAGAATGGGGAAGAAAGTGTCCATGATTCAAGCACAGACTATATTTGACATATAAGAAGCAATTCTTTGAAGACAAACAGTACAAGCACCTGCAAAAAACAGCTGTAGTGAAATTTTGCTATTCAGTCTAAACAAAACCATGGCAACAGTACAGTCCCAGTTTTGGGCAAAGCAAAGCACAGATCAGCATTTTGAGTGCCTCTGGGTGACAGAAATGTGTGTGTGTTCTACATTAGTTGCTGATAACTCTGACCCGCTTTAACCATAATGTGATTAAACTGTCCTCTGCTTTTATATATGGGAGCTATACAAATGTAACCTTGGTTTTTGGAATCAGGACCTCAGTGCCCTGGTGGATTATTCCCTAGTCTGGCAGCTTGCCCTGTCTGAATCTCTCTCTGTTACAGCAACAGATGTTGTTTTGCACTTTGCAAACGGGTATGTAAGTCCGTGTGACTGGGAGTCTGTATTTGTGTTAAGAAGGGTTTACATTATAGATAATGTTGTTGCAGACAAAAAGCACACATCATAAGAGAATTCTCTGGACTTGAGACCGGCGGTTTTGGAATACTTAATGTGACATGCGGTCAATTTAGTGCCATTGTAACCAAAGAGAGCCAACAAAAAGGTTAACAGTAACAGAAATATTTTAGTCAAATCTTAGAGCATGCTACTACGAAGCTTTTCTAAAAGCCACCAATAGGAGGATGGCATAGGATTATGCAAATCTCAGTGGGATAGCTACAAATGATTTGTTTGAGCAAGCAATCATTTAAAATACAGACTTGCTCACATTAATTAATAAGCTTACCAGCCTACATGCCTGTCCACTCTATACAGTAAGTTGCAAAGCTACCACGGATGTTAATGGACAGAAAAAAGTCTGCATTGCCTCAAGCTCACTTTAAAGAATGGATATTTCATTTTGTCCTCTTTTACCCAGCCACAAATGGCTCCGAAGTCCTCTTCTATGCCTTTTAAAATGTGTTTCTCCTCCAGGCATAACATGCTATTAAATATTATTATATTACTATTACACCAAGAGCTTGTTTGTGTTTATGCAAATCAGTTTTCTGAAGAAGCCTGAGAGATTATCTAAGCAGAACATAGTATTTTCAAATAAATATAGAAATATAACAGAAATATAATTTTCTATTATCACAGGTCTATCGTCAGAGGATCTTCATCATGTAATCTGGCATGACAAGGCTGTTATAGAATTGGGCTAATTTTATTGGGATTATCTTGTACAGTGTGAAATCTTAAAAGACTGAAAATGATAGTGTAGCTGTGTGTTAAGCCCAAAATATGCTTCACTTTTTACACCTACGCTGGGAGCAGCGTACAGTACGCGTGACGCAAATTTCGTCATCAGCAGAGTATGCACGTACTGTACACGCGCCAGCAGATTTTTCTAACCTCACGTACTTTGTACACGCAGGTCGCACATGCGCATTTAACTCTTTTGCGCTATTTAGTTGTTCCACAAGGTTCCACAAGATTCTCAAGGTAGTCGAAGAAAAAACAGAATAAACGGAAGAGACAGTATGAGTGCAATAGAACAACAATGGATTTCTACGTGGTTGAGAGATTGTGCGAGGAGCTTAGAAAGTACCCGCATTTGTAGAATTCTAGCCTTAAAGGATTTGTATATGGGTGCCAACTTGTGGCGAGAGATTGCCCAAGCAGAAGACCACAGCAGAAGACCTGCTTTACTGCTGTGTACTGACTCTTGTAGGCCAGGAGGGGTAGTGCAAGTTGTCATAATGCACATGCGTCGACCGTCTGTATACGCGTACATGTCAAATGGGGTATAGTTTGAAAGGCTATGTGTATGCTAGCGTACATGTAAAAAAAAACGAAGTATACCAGAGGCTTTAGCTCTAAGAAGGGGGGTACAGTGGCTTAGTGGTTAACATGTTTACCTCACACCTCTCGGGTTGGGGGTTCGACTCCCGCCTCCACCCTGAGTGTGTGGAGTTTGCATGTTCTCCCTTCGGGGGTTTCCTCTGGGTACTCTGGTTTCCTCCCCCAGTCCAAAGACATGTGCTGTAGACTGACTGGCTGCACCTCTAAATGGTCTGTAGTGTGTGAATGAGTGTGTGTGATCGTGCGCTGTGATCCTGTGATGGGTTGGCACTCCATCCAGGGTGTCTCCCGCCTTGTGCCCCAAGTTCACTGGGATAGGCCCCAGGCTCCCCCGTGACCCTGTGTAGGAAAAGCTGTATAAAAAATGGATGGATGGATGTTCTCTCTTTGCATTACATGGCAATACAGCAAAGATAAGCACATTGCAAATGGGTGACAGTCTGAAATAAATGAAGTGATGTCCTCTCTTTATGAACACTATGCTTCCACAGTCTATTTTCCTGCTACACCCGCCAACATTATGTACACGAATTTATTTCAAGAGCAGTGATGGCATACAACAGAAGTCAGAGCTAAAATGTAGATGCACCAGCTGCTCTATAGGGAGGAAGGATAAATAAAGTGGAGGATGGTATGATGGCGGCTTAGGCTGAATTAAAAGGAATGAATTCCCATCATTCTCAACCTTTCAATAAGAGCATTCCCTATTGATTCCCCACGGTGCAACAGCAGAGGCTGATAAAACTGAGGATCGTGTTTCAGGAAAACGGAGTGAAGGATGGGTTTGATGATTTGCACTGTGCGTGCTGTGAGGATGAAGCAGAATAGTTTTCGGAGAGGTCTTCATCTTGCCCCCCACTCACCACAATGCCACAGCTATAGAGGAGGACAGTGAGACAGCATTTGTCTTGTCTGCTCATGTCACATCTGCAACCAGGAGTTTGACCCAGAAAGCAGATATCCAGCTTGTGACAAGTATATTCATTTACTTTTCATATCACATAGCACAAACACTGATGAGGGATCGGGAACGTGGAAGTAGCCAAACATGTTATTGGGTTTCAAAAACAGGCTTCATTAATATGAAGAAAGAAATTAAATTATGATATTTATAATGATGTGACATGAGAATTCGCAGAAGCAGTGGGCATAACAATGAGATAGAGCTCATCAAGAACAAGCTCAGGAAAAAAAAAAAAAAAAACAGCAGAAAATATTAGCAGCAGGCTTTCTTTTGAATAGACGGAGAGATTATTGCTATAAATGTTCCACTGTTTTGACAAACACATCACATTTCTTAAACAGTATTTTTCATGCCTGTGTGTTTTTAATGCAATTAATACAGCCAATGTTCACTTGACAGCAACATGACACTGCTTATCTCCTTACTAACCAAATCAGGCTGTTTGGCGCTTTTTTGTTCGCCCAGACTTCATCACTGAGTAAATAAGGAAAGTGACAAAAAGGTCACATTATACGATTCTAGAAAACAGAGTGTGGGCTTTATAAATGTGCAATTTACCATACACATCGCCTACGTACCATCAAAGCTCTGTCATGGGGGAAAAAAACAGATGCTCAGCTAATTATAGATCCACCAAATCCAGGAGTTAATAAGCCTGTACACAAAACTGGTGTCTTCAGAATGTCCGAACTAGATTCGGCTAATTACATCTTATCACACTGTGCTGCGGTCATTGTTCCTTTTTTTTTACAACTTTGCTTGGCTCGTTAGCTAACCATTTTCCATGTTGCCTAACAACTCTGAATAAGGCGATGAATCAGTGTTTAAAAGCCCACTGTGAGAGAACAGTTTTATAGTACCAAAGGGATATCCTAAAGATTTGCACTTCCCAAAAACAGTTTACATCCAAGACTCACCCTTGTTTCAGTGGATACTTTAAATGGATACTGTAGATTTATACCTAAGAACTGCTGCTGTAATCATAAAGAATGCCCTGTGCTCATCCCAGGACTCACATTCACAATATATGCACACTGAACATTCTTTTAACACACTTAGGGCTTTTTTTTTTTTTTTTAACTCTTCTACAATTGTATTCTGTAATGATTTATAATCATACTATCCGGTGAAGAAGATGGGTTGCTGGTCTGGTTCATCTCAAGGTTTCTTCCTCATGTTGTCTCTGAGAGTCTTTCCTTACCACTGCTCCTCTGGCTTGCTCATTAACGATCTAAAACATTCATCATTCATGTTGAGTATCAGGTTTATATGTGGATGGAGATTTTACACAAAGAAAGAGAAAATGCAAAATGAAAGTCAATTCAGAAGGCGGTCCAAGGCTCATTTTAGCTGTGCAAGACACATGTAAATGCATCTGACTCCCTAAAGCCTGGATTATACACTATAAGTATGTGGACACCTGACCATCACACCCAAATGTGGCTCTTCCCCAAACTGTTTCCACAAAGTTGGAAGCACACAATTGTATAGAATGTCTTTGTAAGTTGTAGCGTTACAGTTTCTCTGCACTGGAACTCAGGGGCCCAAACATGTTCCAACATGGCAATGCTCCTGTGCACAAAGTGAGCTCCATGAAGACAGTTTGCCAAGTTTGGAGTGGAAGAACTCAAGTGACCTGCACAGATCCCTGACCTCAACCCCACTGTACACCTTTGGGATGAACTGGAACACAGACTGCGCATCAGGCCTCCTCACCTGACATCAGTGCCTGACCTCACTAATGCTCTTGTGGCTGAATGGGCAAAAATCCCCACAGCCACGTTCAAAAGTCTAGTGGAAATCCTTCCCAGAAAAGTGGAGATTATTATAACTACAAAGTGGGAATAAATCTGGAATTGGGTGTTCGAAAAGCACATATAAATGACGGTCAGGTGCCAAATACTTTTAAACATATAGTGTATTTGCTTTTAACTGCATCATATGCACTTTTATATAATATACTTATATACATTTATATTATATAGAAATGTGGCATATATAAGTGCATCATATGTACTTATATATGCCACATTTATGCTGTGGACCTTGGAGCATCACTTGTGCATGTCCTCAGAAATGAATGTGTCCATGTGGCGCTATATGAACAGAAATAGTGGGAGCAATACAGCACCATGTAACTGGCTAAACAAACTAGTGTTGTGTCTCAAATTGCATATTTATGTACTATTCTGTTAAGTTACTGAGTACTAATTAACACTAACCAGTTCTCCTGTCCCAGTTAGTGTTCCAATACCTCTCATGTAGCCTTCAAATGTCTGTCTTGCATGCCAGGCTTCTGGATCTTTCATATTAGTAAATACTTTTAAGGTCATAGTTTTCAATTTGAGTTGCAGCTCAAGGCAACATTCACAACGATGGTGGAAAGTTTTAAGAGAATTCGTCAGTGTGCTTAACATCACTGTGTATGAAATTGTTAAATGTTTTACAGTTCAACATGGAGGGGGATGTATGGCTCTGGTATGCCATCTGGCTGATGACACTTTTAACCTCCTCGAATGTACAGTACAGAAAGAACACAAGCAAGTGTGTGAACAATGCCGCTTGCATTGTCACTGCTTCTGTCGGTGGTTAAAATCTTATCAGTATTTAATCCAGACACAAGACAGAGATGTAAATGCGGTCAGGGAGTCCTAAAACAATGGCCATTGTGTGCAGTGTGTCCTGGGGTTTTAGAACAGCAGGACACACTGGGGTCAGAAAGTTATAATGTTCAGGATTATAATGTTATACCAGCTCTCTCACCATGTACTCCCACATTGCAAAAAATGCCTTTGTTGAAATAAGCAAGACACACTTAAATCTAGTTAAAGTGTACTAAAATCAAGCAAAATATTTTGCAAATGGGGTAGGCAAAACTGACTCGGTAAGAATTCTTGAAAATAGCATACTGTAAATATCTAGTCACTAAAAATGCTACTGGATCTTAAAACTAGACCAAAATGCCAAAATTTAAACAAGTTGTGCTTATTACAAGCAATGAAAACTCAGTTATTCAAGATAGATTTACTTAAAATTAGTATTTTGTTCTCTTGATTGGGCTGACTTTAAGAATGTATCCCTTAATCTAAGATTAATAATTAGAGGGAAAAAAAGCTTACAATAAGAGACCATTTCTTCAAACAGCATAATAAAAATAAGTGACTTTGTCTTAAATTAAGGCACCAGAAGCATTATTATTTTTTAGCATTTTTATTAAAACAGGGAAAAACTCCGCAACATAGTGTCAGGGATTGTAGAAGATGCTAGCACAGATTTTTATTGAATAAAGTGCAAAACAAACAACCAAAACTGTGAAAACAAGAACCATAAATGTAACAATGGACACAAGCCAAAAAACATGGAGACTATGAGAGCAGCTGTAGGACACACAATAACGCATGAACACTGCAACAACAAAAGCTTCACAATTAGGTGCTGAAAAACTAGAACTTATATAGGGGTGCTTATTAGGGGTAACACAGAACAGATGTGAGTGATAAGTGGGACATGTGACATGGTCATGTGGCATGCTGGGGCTGATGGGTGTGCAAGTGGTCTTAGTCTTAAAATAAGGAAAACCATCTTGTGCCTCTGCTGGTATACTATGCAAACCATTGTTTAGCTTTTTACTGGTTAAATCTTGCTCAATATTAGCTGGAATATCTTATTAAGACAAAGTCAGATATATTTTCTTAAAATGAGATTACTTTTCTAATGCAAAACATGCTTGAAAAAATTATTGTTCTTTTTACACAAATAATAAGAGTAATTCCCAGAAACAAGGCTTTTTTTTATTTCTTGAAATTCCTTTTTTGCCATGCACTGCTGTATTTGTGCTGACTTTACAGGATTTAGTTTTATGTTCCCAAAATCTTTTATGGGTAACATCTAACCATTGGATTTCCCAATACTGCAGGACTCTGATGAGCAGCATGACTCACCAACCTTGAGGTTGTAGCCCAAAAGATTCAATGAAATTGGCTAGGAACCAAGAGGTCATTGGTTTGATAACAGATGTTATTGCCCTTGAGCAGGACACTTACTGTACAGCAGAATCTGCTCCATTTAGGATATAAAGATCAATATGGGTGAAATAACAAGCTAAATGATCAGTAACTAAATATAACTAAATATATCTGCAGTAAAAGTTGTCATGCAAGTCTCATGCTGACGAATCAAAGTGACGTGTTTGAAATTCTAGTCTTCTCCTGAATCACATACAGCACTCAAGCTACTTCAGTAACCATGACTGCAAAACAAATTACATCCAATTATTCATTGCTTCTATTATTTTTGTGTCGGTTGCACACACAAAACACTAAGGCACAGATGTTACAATCCCCACCACCCCAGAGGTGTCTGAAGCAAATAGTAAAACAATCACACAGCTAACAGGCTCTGATGTTTACACACTGACAACAAGTCAATGGGTGTTTGCCAGTGTGGAAGCTTTTGGAGCTGATTGGTAGTGCCTATAAAAATGAGGATGTAGTTAATAAAAAAGTAGTTATGGGACATTGGGAGTGATAATCAATGTGTTACTGCAGCACCGATACTGATAAATCCATCACACCAGGGTGAATGAGTACAGCCATGGCATGTGTGGGAATGGTCCAGACATATGTCAGCCCACACACTCGCTAAAGCCTCTGCAAGTGGAGATGTGTGGGTGAAACTGGGTGCTATTTCTATGCCAAACTGCCTGAGAATTTTTAAGGTGGTATTCTGGCTCTATTTACACATAGGAGTTGGGCATTTGAATTATTCCAAACTAACATCCTGGAATCTGTCTATAACTTATAACTTGTCTATTATAAGAGCTATAATAACTCAGTACTGGGGTTTATAATTTCCTTCCCAACGCTGTTTCCACTGAATCTCTTTGATTCATCACCTAATCAGACTCAGAGTTAGCATTAGCATGCACTGAAGGATATTCTTGCCTGAGCTGAGGTATTAGGCTTAAGCTGCCTGTCGATCTCATGATGCTGCTATGGCTTTCACTCCAGAAAAATCAGGTGTACGCACTCTCTCCTTCTAATCGATACCCTGCTCTTTCAACTCCCCTGCTTTCTGGTCAGTCAGGTAAAACATAATTCATTGATCCAGAAAGACTTCACTTGTGTTATTTGCCCTAAACCTTTCCAACAGAACATCTTTTACTCATTGAACACACAGACAGATCCATGCTACTTAATTCTTGGGAAGTTCCTGCTTTCCGATGTGACCGGGCAAAGCCGTTTAGGGAGCTGACTTTTTCCGGAAAAGTCCTAAAGCCCTATAGATGACATGCTGGGAAACGCATAAAGTTGATGAGCCATGCAGCAACCAAAATGTTCACAAATGTTCGTAGGCGATTCTAAATGCCTCACCGTCCACAATGTCTGTTTGTTTAAAGTGGGAAGTTGATTGCTCTCTCCTGGCACATAAAAGACTTTATATTGTACTCAGTGATGTGCAGTCTTGTAAAACATTAGCTCATAAAGATCCTGGTCATGCACTTCCTGACTTAAAAACATGAATTGTGAAATGAGAGAATAGGTATGGACCTGTTGACCCATATAGGAGGTAAAACTACATCAATTGCTTTGCCATAATGCCAGCTAAAGTATGTAGCTGGGCTATGTTGCAATGCACAGTACATGTGCCACCATAGGATCTGCTTTCTCTAAAAACAACCATTTTTGAAGTGGCTTCCAACCCACATAGTGTTGGTGTCACAGCTTGCATTTGCACGCACACACTAGATAGTTGTAAACAGTGAAAAAGCATTCACGTTAATGTAAAACATGCCCAAACTAGACTGAAATGACAAACCAGATTGAAAAATCATGCACTGGCCAGGGACTGCAGGTAGAATTCCATTTGGATGGCGTCAGACAGGAAAATTACTTTTGCTTCCATTAGCAGACCTATATTTCAAACTGAGACCTATCCACACTGGCGCAGGCACACTTTATCAGCTGTCTCACCGGTAGGGTTATTTATTTTGCTATAGGGCTTTCCCTGGATGTCCCTCTGCCAAGCAAGGTTCCAGTGTCTTTATGCAGTCACGTGGCTAGCTTAAAGGGCTTCGGATCAAATTTTCCATAGAGCATCATTAAAATAATGAGGAAATGTATGTGGATTGACCAGATCCTGTTCGCCTGGACAACATGACTGGCCATGGACAGATCGATGCAACAGCCATTTTTGGATAATAATAGACATTTCTTGGCTGTGTGAAGAAATTGACAAAACAATGTAATGACACTTCACTTTAGCCTGTGTTCAGGGCTAATGGCTGAGAACAAAACAAGGCCAACATTAATTGTGCCATAACATAGCTGCAAAGAACAAGTCTATTTATAGATGCCTTGTCTTCCTTTTCCATTTGCTAAGCCAGACTTGACAGGGCACTTTGACCTTGCTGTTCATTAATGCATAAAGCAGTTCTCCCAGTGGTTCTCATAAGTACAGTACATGGTGACAGGGGCTTTACATTAGAGAGGTTTTTGAGCTAATGATGCTTATCTAAAAGGTCAGGTCTGCTCTTCTATATAACTGAATAATTATCTGGAAAATGATGGTGCATGGGAAATAATAAACAGTAATATCCATTCTTTAAAAGACAGTGGGCCTTGTTTATCAAGCTGGATACAAATGGATTTATTCGTAAATCATTTGTACAAGCATTTACACAAGAAATTTGTTACTAATGAAAATCCCATCATTTTGTAAAAGCATTCGTATTCTACTTGTGCTCCTCCTTTTCCTTTCGGCTGTTCCCTTCAGGGGTCGCCACAGCGAATCATTTGCCTCCATCTAGCCCTATCCCCTGCATCCTCTTCTCTCAGACCGACTACCTTCATGTCCTCCTTCACTACATCCATAAACCTCCTCTTTGGTCTTCCTCTCAGCCTCCTGCCTGGCAGCTCTAACCTCAGCATCCTTTTACCGATATATTCACTCTCCCTCCTCTGAACATGTCCAAACCATCTCAACCTGGCCTCTCTAACTTTGTCTCCAAAACATCTCACATGTGCTGTCCCTCTGATGTACTCATTCCTGATCCTATCCATCCTCATCACTCCCAAAGAGAACCTCAACATCTTCAGCTCTGCTACCTCTAACTCTTCCTCCTTTCTTTTCCTCAGTGCAACTGTCTCCAAACCATACAACATCGCTGGTCTCACTACTGTCCTGTACACCTTTCCTTTCATTCTTGCTGGTACTCTTTTATCACACAACAGACCAGACTTTTCTCCACCCGTTCCGACCTGCCTGCACACGCTTCTTCACCTATTTTCCACACTCCTCATTGCTCTGGACTGTTGACCCTAAGTACTTAAAATCCTGCACCTTCTTTACCTCTTCTCCCTGTAACCTCACTGTTCCACTTGGATCCCTCTCATTCACACACATGTATTCTGTTTTGCTGCGACTAACCTTCATTCCTCTTCTCTCCAGAGCAAACCTCCACCTCTCTAGACTTTCCTCCACCTGCTCTCTGCTCTCACTACAGATCACAATGTCATCCGCAAACATCATAGTCCATGGAGATTCCTGTCTTACCTCATCTGTCAGCCTGTCCATCACCACCACAAACAAGAAGGGACTCAGAGCCGATCCTTGATGCAGTCCCACCTTCACCGTGAACTCCTCTGTCACACCTACCGCACACCTTACCACTGTCCTACTGCTCTCATACATATCCTGCATCACTCTAACATACTTCTCTGCCACTCCAGACCTCCTCATACAATACCACAGCTCCTCTCTTGGCACCCTGTCATACGCTTTCTCTAAATCTACAAAGACACAATGCAGCTCTTTCTGACCCTCTCTGTACTTCTCCATCAACATTCTCAAAGCAAATATTGCATCTGTAGTGCTCTTTCTTGGCATGAGACCATACTGCTGCTCACAAATGCTCACTTCTCCCCTTAGCCTTGCTTCCACTACTCTTTCCCACAACTTCATTGTATGTCTCATCAGCTTAATACCTCTGTAGTTTCCACAACTCTGCACATCTCCCTTGTTCTTAAAAATCGGCACCAAAACACTTCTCCTCCATTCCTCAGGCATCCTCTCACTCTCTAAGACCTTGCTGAACAACCTAGTTAAAAACTCTACTGCCATCTCTCCTAGACACTTCCATACATCCACTGGTATGTCATCAGGACCAACCGCCTTTCCTCTCTTCATCCTCTTCAAAGCTCTCCTAACTTCACCCTTGCTAATCCTTTCTACTTCCTGCTCAACAATATTTGCCTCTACTACTCTTCTCTCCCTGTCATTTTCCTCATTCATCAGTTCCTCAAAGTACTCCTTCCATCTTTCCCTCACCCTCCTGTCATCTGTCAACACATTTCCATCTCTATCTTTAATCACTCTAACCTGCTGCACATCCTTTCCATCTCTATCCCTCTGCCTCGCCAACCGATACAAATCCCTCTCACCTTCCTTACTATCTAACCTTGCATACATGTCCTCATAAGCTTCCTGTTTGGCCTTTGCCACCTCTATCTTAACCTCACACTGCATCTCCCTATATTCCTGTCTACTTTCCTCCGTCCTCTCACTGTCCCACTTCTTCCTAGCTAACCTCTTCCTCTGGATACTCTCCTGAACTTCCTCATTCCACCACCAAGTCTCCTTGTCTTCTTTCCTCCTTCCAGATGACACACCTAGCACCTTCCTACCTGTCTCCCTGATCACTTTGGCTGTAGTAGTCCAGTCATCTGGAAGCACCTCCTGACCACCTAAAGTCTGTCTCAACTCCTCCCTGAAAACCACACAGCACTCTTCCTTTTCCAACTTCCACCACTTTGTCTTCTGCTCTGCCTTTGCTCTCTTCATCTTCCTCACCACCAGAGTCATCTTACACACCACCATCCTATGCTGTCTAGCTACACTCTCTCCTACCACTACTTTGCAATTGCTTATCTCCATCAGATTACAGTGTCTACATAAGATATAGTCCACCTGTGTGCTCCTGCCACCACTCTTATATGTCACCCTGTGTTCCTGCTTCTTCTGAAAGTACGTGTTCACCACAGCCATCTCCATACTTTTAGCAAAGTCTACCAACCTCTGTCCTTCTGGGTTCCTTACCTGAAGATCAAACCTGCCCATCACTTCCTCATCCCCACTATTCCCTTCACCAACATGTCCATTAAAGTCTGCCCCTATCATCACTCTCTCACATCTGGGAACACTCTGCATCACTTCCTCAAGCTCGCTCCAGAATCTGTCTTTCTCCTCCTGCTGACAACCTACTTGTGGAGCGTAAGCACTAACAACATTCAACATCACACCTTCAATTTCCAGCTTCAGACTCATCAACCTATCTGACACTCTCTTTACCTCCAGAACATTCTTCACAAATTCCTCATTCAGGATCACGCCTACTCCATTTCTCTTCCTGTCCACACCATGATAAAACAGTTTAAACCCTGCTCCAATGCTTCTAGCCTTGCTCCCTTTCCACCTGGTCTCCTGGACACACAGAATGTCGACTTTCCTCCTCTGCATCATATCTACCAGCTCTCTGCCTTTACCTGTCATCGTACCAACATTCAAAGTCCCTACTTTCAGTCCTAAACTCCTGCCTTTCCTCTTCTCTCTCTGCCTACGGACACGCCTTCCTCCTCTAACACACCTTCCTCCTCTCCTTCTTCGACCAACAGTAGCCCAATTTCCACCAGTGCCCTGTAGGTCAACAGCACCGATGGCGGTCGTTGTTAACCCGGGCCCCGACCGATCCGGTATGGAAGTCATGTTATTGATTCGCATATTGAATTTGGCAAAAGTTTTACGTCGGATGCCCTTCCTGACACAACCCTCTCTATTTATCCGGGCTTGGGACCGGCACAAAAAGTACACTGCCTTGTGACCTCCTGTGGCTAGATTTTCAACTTGTGCTCCTGAGTGTGTGTAAATGTACGCATAAGAACACTAATTAATGTAAACCTCAACTTGATCGATTTCAAATCATATAATTTGCATGGATTACTGCACTTTAAATATATGGAATGTACTGCTGAGTTTAAATTGCTTATTTTTATTACAGCATTTAGCAGACACCCTTATCCAGAGCGACTTATAGAAGTGCTTTGGAGTTCCTGTCAAAAACACATCCTCGTGCTAGTTCACTAGGACAAGAAACAAGAATACCATCAAGAAGATTGTGTGAAAACTAATCATTTAATATTATCAGTGTTAAAGAATATTTTTTTAAAAATCAATAAAGTGAGCCAACACAACACCATAAATGAAGACAAATAAAACTAATCATTCAGTTATGACAAAAGAAATGGTGCTGTATAAACAGAGGATGAGCCATATGCCATAAACAAATGCCTCAGCTGATGGAATATTTAGCACTCACTTATTATATATTATTTTATATATTATTAAATGTTTGTATTGGCACAGAAATTGTTAATCTCCCAGCTGTCTGTACACTTGAAACTTTATGAAGTTTTGTGGGCATCATTACATACGAGTACGAGGACATTTTTAGTTCAGTTTGGCTTATGCAAATATTTACACAAAAGATTTACACATTTACTGGGGTGTTGTTATCAAAGCAATGCGTTGGGGGGATATGGGGGTGAAGTATGGGGAGGGTGTGTAAAGGAGTAATATTTGAAATGCTTAAAGTGAGTTAATTAATATGTGTAGCACCAACTTTGAATACTGTGAATGTTATACGCATGTGTGTGTAGTTTAGTTCTGTGTATTTGTGAGCATCTTGTTTGAGATGTGTGGTATGGCTTTGGTTATGTGGTTGGTCTGTAGAAGCTGTATTGTTTGCTATTGCAAGGTGGTATCCTGGTGTATGTAGGTGATCACTGGTGTCCAAGTAGAGATAAATTTGATAGTTTTATTTTTGATTGAGGCAGAGAGTTTTTCCATTGTTATATTGTCGATTATTAGGTTTTTCAAATGTGTGATGTTAATGTTGTTCTTTGATTTCCAAATTGGTTTTCTTGGCAATGGTTAGTGCTGTAAGGAGGACTATTGTGTTTTCCTTTGTAATGTTGATCCCAGATGTATCTCCATGTAGGCAAAGTGAGGGGGAAAGTGGTATGGTGGTATTTAGAAAATAAGATATTTCCTCGGTAATTTGTTTCTAGACGTGCTTAACTGGTGTGCAGTCCCATATGGCATGTATGTAATTGCCTGGTTTATTTTGTGTGCACTGTGTGCAGATGTCTAATTCCCCGAAGCCCATTCTATACATCCTATGACCGGTGTAATGAGTTCTACAGATTATTTTGCATTGTATCAGATGCAGACTAGTGTTGTTAGCTATGTGGTTCATGTTCTGTAATATATGTTGCCAAAAGTCTTCTCTAGGTGTGATTGCTAAGTCGTCTTCCCATTTTTTACAAGGTATGGCAATTGAAGAGCTGGATTTAGATATTATTTTATATATTTTGGGTAAGACTTTAGTTGGTGGTGATATATTTAATAGTTCTGATACTAATGGGGGGAGGTCTAATGTGCTGTTTTTTAGGTTGATTTCATATAATGGATTTAATTTGTAGAAATTCAAGGAAATGTTGTAGTCCGTGCTTTTCGGTTAGATATGGAAATGATGAAAAGGTGTTGTTTTGACATATGTGTTTAAGATGCGTAATGCCTTTTTCTACCCATGTGGAGATGTTTACTTCCGCTGAGTTTGTGAAGTCGGGGTTATGCCATAGGGGAGTGTAGATTTACAAATTTACTAAAAGCTTGATCAATGAGGCCCAAAGTGAGGTCCAGTTGTTAAGTGGCTGTGTTTTGAGGTGTTCTTTCCTTCTAGAAATATAAACAGTTACGAGATTTCATGTCAAGTCCATTATCATTGCATATTAGGTTTAAAGGCCTAGAAGTCTTTCTGATTTAGTGTTTAAATACATACAAGGTTTCTGATGGGAGAACACTTTTAACAGTGTGAGATAAAGATATTTTAGTGAATTGAAAGTTTTGTATAAAACAGTGAGTAAACAAGTTAGCCTCTCTTATTTGCTGACAGGCTACAAGAAATATCTGGTTGGTCATGTACAATGTCAGTAAAAGCCTTCTTCCTGTTAAGAGGTAGATCTTGGTTACTTTTAGTGACAAAAAGTGATAACTAGCAGTCTGGCTTGCGTGGCTAAGTGTTTATAAAGAACATTTGAGTACTTTCAAATGAGTTTCAATTGCAACCTTCACTCCACAGTAGGAGGGATTCTGGTAGGATCTCAATGATGAATAAGTGTAGGCTGGTTTTGGATAAGTGAATATTAGCACAATCAACACTAGAAAAACACATTCATAGCCAGCCATCTGTTAGATTATGGCATCAGACTATAGAAAGATAGTGTCACCTTTCGTGCACCTTCCGCTTCTTCTCTTTCTATTTTTTATTAGCTATCTTCAAATCATGAGAAAATTACTTGGAGGCCATTCAAACGATCTGGTGCAATTTTTTTTTTTAAATGCAGTGCTCTCGGTACCAACAGTTGGAGATGAGGATTAGAGCCAAGATTGAGTTTGATTCCCAGCAATCCTACAGCCAGGAACTTCGAGTCCAAGAAAAAAAAACAACTTTCTCCCCTAGATTCTCTTTTGCATTTAACCATCACTGAACTCAATATTTGCTTGTCAGTCTGAAGCCAATTACTGTGCACTCTTTTGCATTGTGTTGATATATGGGGGTTAGGAAACTTTATCCTCTTTAGCCATTTAGCCTGTCCAACCAACCATTATTATGGAGTTCCATGCAGATGCCATTTGACTTCTGAAATATTTATATCTATAGTTGACTTATTAAATATTTATGCCTATATACATATATCTAATATACTTTTCATTAGCCTAGAAGATTTATTTAATGTAGACCCCATGAGCCCATTTTATACCAGAAAACAACGGCACTGCATCCAATACACTCCTATGTTAATCAAAGTTTATTAAGTTTATTTTTCACCCTGAGGATTTTTTTCTGTGATTTCTATCTAGAGTCACTAGAAAATACAACATTCATGCTCTATTTTGTAATGTGTGCTCATAATCGAAATAGGATTTATTTCAGGCTGTATTCTACTGCAGCAGAACATGCTTTGAAGTTGGGTGAAATCCAAACTTAATGAAAGTCATACCTCCATGGAGCACAAAGGAAAAATCTGATTGGATTAATGAACTGATTACATACAGTGGTAAGAGTTTTATATTTACAAAACAGAACAACACAGAAATGTATGCTCCACGGCCAATGCAAAATATAAAATGTAAAATGGGCTTTATGTTCATTACATTATTTTGTGAAAAGCACCATTTGCTAGCAGATTTGAGAAGCAGAGTTAAGTGTCTCTGTGTTCCACTGAATCAAAGTATAAACTAAAGGCAACAGCCAAGATCTCAACATCACCTGATTTTGATAAGCTGCAGTGCGACACACAAACCCCAGTCCTCTCATTAGATGCAGCAAGCAAAGAGTGCCTACTTTTGTGAACTCTAGCACACAGCAATTCTTAAAAGCTTGTGTAAAATGTATAAAAAGGATCTCATGTGAGCTTTTTCTCTCTTTGTATGACAATTAAATGTGATGTGTTGCCCTGCATGGCTGCAGATATTACCTAACCTTCTGTGGATTGTGCACATCTCTAAATTTTCACAGTAGAAGGCCTATAATCCATCCATCCATTTTCTGTACCGCATATCCTACACAGGGTCACGGGGAGCCTGGAGCCTCTCCCAGGGAACTTGGGTTGCAAGGCAGAGGACACCCTGGACTGGGTGCCAACCAATCGCAGGGCACAATCACACACATTCACACACCCTTCCACACACTACAGACAATTTGGAAATCAGCCTACAACAAGTCTTTGGACTGGGGGAGGAAACCGGAGTACCAAGAGAAACCCCTGAAGCACGGGGAGAACATGCAAACAAAAAAGTTTTATATCCTAGTGGGAACTAATCCAATTATTTGTATATATGCATGTGCATGTATTAGGGGTTGCACAGGTTAGTTGACTAACGCATTCACTAGTCACTGCTATTGCGAACTAGTCAGCAGTGGACAATGGATAAAACAGCACAGCAGATGGTAAAGAAAGCAGCTAAATGTACTGTAAAATAGTCAGCTAAATCTACAGTCAACTGCATGAAATTATACTTGGAAAAGTCAATTATTTTATTTTTTTTTTTTTGCTTTGCTTTAATGAAACATTAAAACATTGACATCATATCACTTTTGACATATATTTGAAAGCTTCAGTTTATATCTATTAGAGTTCGGATTCAGACTTCTTAATAGATCCTTTCTGGCAATTTTGCCTACATTTTTGTATCATGCTATTTAAATATACAGTATTTCCATGGAGAATGGCTCTAGACACACATAGCATACTGTACATGTCAACTAGTGCAAGCTTATTAAAACTGGTTCATTTAGATTTAACTTAACATTTTAACCCATTAGTTGGGTCCAGTCTGGTGTTACAGGTGTCACCATGGAAAATGCTGTTCCTCTAAAGCTAGGAAAAAAAAACAAAAAAAAAAACCAGGAAATCACACACCACAAATAATCAAATCATACTGCACTATGTAAAGATAAAGCTATGCTTTTTATGATAATTCTGCTTCTTGATAATAAATGTCTTTTCAACCCAAATTTATCAGCCCAAACATACTCACTACATATTCACTACAGCCTCAGCTGTTTTCAGTAGGCTTTTATACTTAATGCCTAGTAAAATCTCTACAGATTTAATTTAGTGTGGTTGGCAAACAGTGGATGCACAGGCTGCAAAAACTCTCTTGAACAGCAAACTTCGACACTGCCAACCTATTGATGTAAAGTGTCAATTTAAAACTCATAAAAGCTAGCACTAACAAGTGCAGGGAGCGATAAAGCCTGCCGAGTTATATGCCACCCCAGAGAGGAGGACGAGCCACTTGATCAGAGAACTCAAAACAGGATGCTATGACATCATATAAAGCAGATAACACCATGAATCCATAAGCACCAGGGGAAATAAACATGCTGCACTTCTAAACTCCTTGGGTTAAATGACAAGGTGGGTTATAGACCTCTTGTTTTGTGGAAGAGAGGCTGAATTTTCTTTACAGTTCCTAATCACAGTGTATCATTTGTATATACTGTATGCATGTGTATGCATGGATGTGTATGTGAACACCTGCAGCCATCTAGAAAACAACCTTGATTATTATTCCAATGGGTTAATCTTTTTGGCCTTTGAACAAAAGCTGGAGACTAGGTGTCGACTAGGAGATTACTGATTACTCCCTGTCAATACTTACTGGCCTTGCAGGCAAAAGAGGTGGCGGTGAAGCAAAGATCAAAGGACTCCTGCACTCTATTCTACAGGGTCCCCGTCCTCTCACATTCAAGTCACACAAAAAGAATAGAGGCATAAGATTCAAAGTAGGTCATCCGACTGAAGTTGTTTACGTGATTGATTATGAACTAGGAATCACAATTGATACTACACAACTAAAGTGCCCTCCACTAATATTGGCACCCTTGGTAAATATGAGCAAAGAAGGCTGTGAAAAATTGTCTTTATTGTTTAACCTTTTGATCTTTTGTTCCAAAAATTCACAAAAATACTCCGCTCTCATGGATATCAAACAATTGCAAATACAACACAGGTTTGTCAAAAAAAAAAGATCTTTGTTAAATATAGGTGTGCAAGAATTATTGGCACCCCTATGAATTCATATGAGAAAAATATATTTAAAGATATATTTGAAAAATATATTTGAAGTATATTCCCATTGATATTTTAAATTTTTTTAGTATACAGTGGGGGAAAAAGTATTTGATCCCCTGCTGATTTTGTACGTTTGCCCATGATTGTCTATGATTTTAATGGTAGGTGTATTTTAACAGTGAGAGACAGAATAACAACAAAAAAAATCCAGAAAAACGCATTTCAAAAAAGTTATACATTGATTTGCATTTTAATGAGTGAAATAAGTATTTGACCCCTTCGACTTAGTACTTGGTGGCAAAACCCTTGATGGCAATCACAGAGGTCAGATGTTTCTTGTAGTTGGCCACCAGGTTTGCACACATCTCAGGAGGGATTTTGTCCCACTCCTCTTTGCAGATCCTCTCCAAGTCATTAAGGTCTTGAGGCTGACGTTTGGCAACTCGAACCTTCAGCTCCCTCCACAGATTTTCTATGGGATTAAGGTCTGGAGACTGGCTAGGCCACTCCAGGACCTTAATGTGCTTCTTCTTGAGCCACTCTTTTGTTGCCTTGGCTGTGTATTTTGGGTCATTGTCATGCTGGAATACCCATCCACGACCCATTTTCAATGCCCTGGCTGAGGGAAGGAGGTTCTCACCCAAGATTTGACGGTACATGGCCCCGTACATCGTCCCTTTGATGCGGTGAAGTTGTCCTGTCCCCTTAGCAGAAAAACACCCCGAAGCATAATGTTTCCACCTCCATGTTTGACAGTGGGGATGGTGTTCTTGGGGTCATAGGCAGCATTCCTCCTCCTCCAAACACGGCGAGTTGAGTTGATGCCAAAGAGCATTAAAGTTATAGACTGATCATTTCTTTGTCAGTGGGCAAACGTACAAAATCAGCAGGGGATCAAATACTTTTTTCCCTCACTGTACCTGTATGACTAGGAACAGGAAATTGTTCAACCATGACTTCCTGTTTCACAGGGGTGTAAATATGAGGTAACACATAGGCCAAATTCCCTTGGTCATTCTTAACAATGGGTAAGACCAAGGAATATAGCTGTGATGTGTGGCAAAAGGTTGTTGAGCTTCACAAAATGGGAAGTGGCTGTAAGAAAATAGCACAAACATTGAAAATGCCCATTTCCACCATCAGGGCAATAATTAAGAAGTTCCAGTCAACTGGAAATGTTATGAATCAACCTGGATTTGGACATTTGTCTATATTGTCTCAACGCACTGTGAAGAAGATGGTTCGAGTGACCAAAAAATCTCCAAGGATCACAGCTGGAGAATTGCAGAAGTTAGTTGCGTCTTGGGGTCAGAAAGTCTCCAAAACTACAAATACGAAGTCACCTACATCACCACAAGTTATTTGGAAGGGTTCCAAGAAAAACGCCTCTACTCTAATAGTTGCTTTAATGTTTTGGGGCTGTTTTTCTGCCAGAGGACCTGGACATTTTGTTAGGATACATGGCATCATGGACTCTATCAAATATCAACAGATATTAAATGAAAACCGGCCAGAAAGCTTAAAATGGGCCGTGGTTGGATCTTCCAGCAGGGCAATGATCCAAAGCATACATCAAAATCAACACAAAAATGGTTTACTGACCACAAAATCAAGGTCCTGCCATGACCATCCCAGTTCCCTGACTTGAACCCCATAGAAAACCTGTGGGATGAACTGAAGAGGAGAGTCCACCAGCGTTTGAAAGATCTGGAGAGATTCTGTATGGAGGAATGGTCTCAGATCCCTTGCCATGTATTCTCCAACCTCATCAGGCATTATAAGAAAAGACTCAGAGCTGTTATCTTGGCAAAGGGAGGTAGCATAAAGTATTGACTAAAAGGGTGCCAATAATTGTTGCACACCTATATTTAACATACCTATATATTTTTTTTATAAACCTGTGCTTTGTTTGCAATTGTTTGATATCCAACAGCAGAGTATTTTTGTGATTTTTTTAAACAAAATATCAAAAGGTTAAACAATAAAGACATCTTTAAACATCATAAAGAGATCTTTGCTCATTTTTAACAAGGGTGCCAATATTAGTGGAGGGCACTGTATATGTCAGTGACAGTGAATTAGCCCCCATTGCATTCACAGATATAATAAGGCATAAACCTCATTGAATACAGTGACATACTGCCATAATGTTCAACTTTATTAAAAAACCCAAACCTGAGCCTGTTTGCATTAGCTAATTTGACTGACACTTTTATCCAACTTACAATTAAGACAGGATACAACTGAGCAGTTTATGGGTGAGGGTCTTGCTCAAGAACCCAACAGTGGTAGCTTGGTAGAGTTGGGATTTGAACTCATAACCTTCTGATCATTAGCACAAAGGCTTAACCAATTCCTTCTAAAGATTAAGATTAAGCGAAGAGAAAAGTTTTACTCTCCAACATCTGGTGTCGCAAACAGGAAATTATTTTAGGATGTAGGATTGTTTCTGTCTGGAAAATAAAACCAGTGCAAAAACAGTGCAACAAATGACCTCTTAGCAAGTGTCTTATGTCAAATATCAAGTGTCAAATATCTTCAATATAGTCAAATGTATTTAGTATTTTCTATTATAAGATTACCATAAAACAAATATAAGATTATTAAATTAGACCTTTCTAGATATTGTTACTAATTTCAAGCTTTAAAGGGGTCATATGATGATTTTCATGATTTTGTTTATTGGGTGTAATAGAATAGGTTAACATGCTTTAATGTTCAAAAAACACATTATTTTTCACATACTGTGCATTATTGCAGTACCTCTATTCCCAGTCTGTCTGAAACGCTCTGATTGAGTTTTGGTTTCTCCAACGCCCCTTCTTCTGAAAAGCCCAGAATGCTCTGATTGGCCAGCTGACCCATTGCGTTGTGATTGGGCAAAAACCTCAAGTGTTTGTTGGAAATGTAACGCCCCTTACCATAATCACAAGCTTCAGCTTCCAAGGCTTCTAAAGCAATTATAAACACAGTTAATAATGTCATCGGTTTTACTGTATCAGTTTGAGCCCAAGTCAGATTCTCAAAGTGTGGAGGATCAAGCAGATCAATCGGAACCAACTTTGCAAGCACGACTTGAGCAGAACATTTCACAGTGGTAAGTTTTTATTTTGTAACTCTCTTACCTTTCAGATATGATGTTATAACGGTTTATATTTGTCTTCTTCACTGTAACAACTTTATGTACTGAAGTGACAACATTAAACAAAAAATGTAATGAAATGAATTAAAAATTTTAAAAATATGACGGCATTATGCTGATATTTCAAATTGTGACGTAGCCGTTTGCTGAAGTAATATCTTGACTCCGATCAAGGCGTTTTAGGCAGGTCTGGAGCAGTGTTCTCTGTTAGATAGAATAAATCCCAGGAAAAGTCTCAATTAAAAAAAAAGCTGAATTCATGTTTGACATGATGGCACTGCTGTGAGCATTTACTGGGTAAGTGCATCGAAATTGCATTGTAGTGAGTGATGCGCACCTAATGGATGTTGGGATCAAATGATAGCCGCATTCTTCGAGAAACGAGGGACAATACCAATGAACACTCTGGACTCGAGAGTGCAGGCCATTACGTGACTCATTCGCACAGGAAAGAACAGGAATGAGAAAGAGAGAGAGCACGAGAAAATGGAAGAAGGAGTGCAGGAGCACATTTTTAAAGTTGATTACTGAGACCTTTAGAACATGGTAAGAGAGTTTTTGTGTAAGACTCCATGGTGAAAGATGTTTCAGTTGCAGCAGGATGTTCCCAGTACCTGGATATTTACAGCTCTATCTACTGCTGTTTTATATATGAACAATGTTTCAGAAAGTTTAAAGATATTCAAAGTTTCAGAGAGAGAGAGAGAGAGAGAGAGAGAGAGAGAGAGAGAGAGAGAGAGAGAGAGAGAGAGAGAGAGAGAGAGAGAGAGACCTCTCTGGATATTTGTGTTAATAATCACAGCAGTGGCTCCCAAGTGGCACACTATAAAATCACCCTATCATCCAGAGATCACAGATTTGAATCCCGAAGATGCCACAGCCATCCGTGGCTGGGAGCCCAAGAGAGCAAAAAATGGCTGCGCTCTCAGGGAGGGAGGGGTGGCACAGTCTCTTTCCCCTATTAATCACAGCGACACTAGCCAATCATGAGTGTCTGTGAGCTCATGAATGTGGAAGTGGGCAGATAGCGACGCTGATTGAGCAGTAGTTCAAAACGATGCGCTCAGCTTAATGTGTCTTAGATGAAGCACATGATAGCCTTCGCTGTGGTGTGATAGGGGAGAGCTGTCTGATGGGTGGAAATTGGCCATGACTATCACAGGAGTGGCCTGAACTGGGAATCTGACTAATATTAATATTGTCAGTGTAAAGTGTGAATGTGATTCATTTCACCATGTCTCTGCAGAATCACACATGTATACTGCTTCTTGACTTCAAATCATGTGATGCATTGAAACAGCTTCATATTCTGAACACATTACAGACAAACAAAAATAAATACTTAAAAAAAAACAAGACAAAGACAAAAATGGTCAAGGGGGAAAAAAAGCCCAAAACAACAACAACAACAACAACAAAAAATGAACAAGGACTTTCTTGACCCTAAACATGAGTCACACACATACAGACACAGACACACTTGGTACTCACTGATGTGTACAGATGGCCTTCTCCATTCATGGCGATGTATAACCCTGTCTTCACGGACTGAATAGCAACAACTCGGAGGCCCACAGGGATGAGATTGAACAACGCTGCAGGGAAAGAAAAGATAGAGAATCATCATGTGAGTAGTGTTTGTTAAATGGATTGATGCACACAACAGCATGTCATGCATTTCAGCACTCAAGACCAGAGAGGAAATGTGTGTCAGACCTTCAGAAACCTTTAATGGTTAGTAAACCTAGATTACTGTAAGACACAGTTATTGTGTCTGTTGTAAAATAAATGTATTAATTAAAGGCTTTAAATAAGCTTTTTGTAGTGATTGGTTGCTGGGTGTGGTCCATTGGCTGACAGCAATTTTTTGAAAGTCATTTTGAATTCATTTCATTATTGGCTTTTTGTCCAGTGTTGTTAAAATAAAGACTCTATAATACAGTATATGATGTCTACAACATGATCTATTTGAATAGTATTCTCAGTGCACATATCACCACAGCAGAACACATTGAGCCTGTAATGTGGGCCCAGTCATTATAATTGTGTAGTCATCTAGGAAAACCAATCTGATGTCACTGTGGCTGAATTCTGGCAAACAGCCAAAAAGATTTTTAAAAATTTAGTTTTGGCTAAAATTGGGTTTTTCAGCCTAGAACATTTTTTGACACCTCAACTTTTAGAAAGGGGGCTACTAGCAAGCCTAACATCCGCTTCTCTGGCCTCCCTGTCCCACTTCCAGATTCCAGCCTCCCTGTGCCACAACCTGCTCTCTGTTCCCCTGATGGCGCTGATCAACTCAGGTGCCGAGGACAGCTTCCTAGATCTGGAGCTAACTTCCCAGATTGGCCTCCCGTTGGAACCACCGGACCCCTCGTGACTGTAAAAGCCCTGGACAGGAGATTCTTGGCCCAGGTCACCTATCACACCACCCTGTTGCTCCTGGTTCTCTCGGGAAACCACCGGGAGCAGCTCCGCCTCAATCTCATCTCCTCCCCATGTACTCCACTGGTGTTGGGTCACTCCTGGTTGAAAAAAACACAACCCCCAGATAGACTGGTCGGCTGGGAAGGTCATTAAATGATGTCCCTTCTGCCACTCCTTGTGTCTGAAATCGGCCCTTCTTCCCGTTATAGTCATAATGGCTCCTCCGGCCCTAAGCCCTTCAGACCTCTCATAAGTGCCCCCCGAGTATTATGACCTGGGAGAGACCTTCAGTAAGGATCGGGCCCTCTCATCACCACCTCACCGGCTGTATGATTGTGCCATCGACCTGCTCCCTGGGGCCACCCTACCTTCTGGCTGGCTATATAATCTGTCCCGCCCGGAGAGACAGGCCATGGAGAAGTACATTAATGACTCCCTCGCTGCCTGCATCATCCGAGCTTCCTCCTCCCCCCTGGGTGCCAGGTTCTTCTTTGTGGCCAAAATGGATAAGTCCCTCCGTCCCTGTATTGATTACCATCCCCAGAAGATGACACCTTGGGCCCCAACACCATCCTCCCTCCAGCCTGTGTGGTGGGGGCACTTGGGAGATTGAGTCTGCTATCTGGAGAGCCCAACGCACCCAACCTGACCCAGATAATGGCCCCCCTGGCTGCTTGTTCGTTGCTCACTCTGTGCTTTCCCAGGTCCTCCAGTGGGCTCACTGTTCCCGGTCGCCTGTCACCCTGGCTCCAGTCGCACCCTAAGCCAATTAAAATGGCACTTCTGGTGGCCAACCATGGACACTGAGAGTTGGGCCTTTGTCGCTGCCTGCACCGTATGTGCCCGAAGCAAGGCCTGTCACTGACGGTCTACTTCAACCCCTGCCCTTTCCCAGCCGCCCCTGGTCACACATCGCCTTGGACTTCGTCACCGGCCTACCCCCCCTTGCATGGTAATACTGTCATCCTGACCTTAGTTGACTCGGTTTTCAAAGCTGTACACTTTGTGGCTCTTCCCAAGCTCCCCACCACCAGCGAAACCACTGACCTCCTCTACAGCCACGTCTTCTGGAAGAACGGCATCCCCCAGACACTGTATCCGACCACAGGCCCAGTTCATTTCCCAAGTGTGGAAATCATTCTGTAATGCCCTCGGGGGCACTGTCAGTTTGTTCTCTGTATTTAACCCCAAACTAACGGCCAGGCAGAGAGAGCCAATGAGGAGTTGGAAGCAGTGATAAGCTGTGTCACGGTCCATAACCCATCCACTTGGAGCTCCCAGTTACCATGGGTGGAGTATGCCCTCAACTCCCTGACCAGTACTGCCACAGGTATGTCACCCTTTGAGTGCCCCCTGGGTTATCAGCCTACCGTGTTTCCCTGCCAGGAGGATGACATTGCGGTCCCCTCCATGCAAGCCCACCTCCACCGCTGCCACAAGATCTGGAAAGAGGCCCGTTCTGCCCTGCTCAGCTCCACTGAACGCAACCATCGCCTGGCTGACCACCGTCGAGTCCCAGCATCCAACTACCAGCCGGGTCAAAGGGTGTGGCTTTCAACCAAGGACATTCCACTGAAAAGTGAGGCCAAGAAACTCTCCCCCACTATCTGGGCCCCTTCACCGTTGAAAGCACCATCAATCCCTCAATGGTGAAACTCAACTCCCCAGATCCCTACACATCCACCCTACCTTTCATGTCTCCCAACTCAAGCTGGTTCACGTAAGCCCTCTGAGCCCTCCTCCCAACCCCCCTCCACCTGCCCAGGTTGTGGGCAACCATCCTGCTTACACCGTCAGGAGGCTGCTGGATGTGCACCGTAGAGGTCGGAGCCTGCAATATCTGGTGGACCAGGAGGGATATGGACCAGAGGAGCAGACCTGGGTCCCCCAATCGTTTATTCTGGCCCCTCTCTCCTTGAGTTCCACCAGACTCATCCGAACAAGCCTGGCAGGTCGGCTGGAGGCTCCCATTAAGAAAGAGGTACTGTCATGATCCGGAGGTCCCATGTATTTTCCTGTTTTTCCTTTTGCCTTGTGTTTCCAGTATTTTCCCTCCCTCTTGTTCCTGTTTGTGTGTGTGTGTGTGTGTCTGTCTGGGTGTAGCACTCCACCTCACACCTCGCCTGATTGCAGCATTGGTCACACCTGTTCCTCATCTACTCACCTCATCAGCAGCATATATAAAACCCAGGCCTTCAGCCACTCTTCACAAGATTGAACAGCTTCCAGTGTGGTACACTTCCAGCTCTACTCGCATTTGCTTTCCGTGTTATTGTTTAATGTTTTCTCTCGTTGCGTTGTCCTGTGCTCATTGTGTGTTTTCTCTCTTTGTGTTCCAGGTTCAATGCTGCTGACCCGAGTTCAGGCCCCAACCGCGACTACACTCCACTACTACTCATTCCTTTCCCGCACACCCCAGCTTCCCCATCCTTAAATAAAACCCATTTAACCTTGGATCCCTGTATCTGTGTTTTGCTCATAACAGCTTCGGGGGTTTCCTCTGGGTTCTCCGGTTTCCTCCCCCAGTCTAAAGACATGTGTTGTAAGCTGACTGGCATCTCTAAATTGTCCGTAGTGTGTGAATGGGTGTGTGAGTGTGTGTGCGATGGTTTGCCACCCCATCCAGGGTGTCCCCTGCCTTGTGCCCCAAGTTCCCTGGGATGGGTTCCAGGCTCCCCTCAACCCTGTGTTGGATGAGCAGTGCAGAAAATGGATGGCTGGAAATGCTGTAATAGTACTTCTAGTTGAGAACTATATATAGTAAAAATATTAAATGTCACCATGTGAATGGTTTTCCCAGAGTGTCACACAATTATTCACTTATTTTTCCAACCCACTCTTTTCATGCATACTGTGTTTACACTAGCTGCCACTCACAATCCATACAAGCAAACAATTGCTAACAGCCTAAACACAGATGTACGCCACATGTATGGCAGATGTGATGCTGACTCAGTGGTGTTAACCCCAGTAGAAGTGGAGGCAGTAATTGGAGGCAGCAGTGGTGCATGGCAGCTTTAATGTCTCTTTTGTTGTCGAAGCCTGCTTCCTGGGTTTGTTAGGTAATGGTTATTGTTTGTGGTGCTGTAAAATGGCTGCTCCGACAGTGACAGCAAGCACCAATTGTCCATACGGCTTATACTAATCGACAGTAGAAAGAACTGACATGCGTGTATGACTGAATGGTGTAAGGAAAGCATGGCAAGAACAGCGTTCTGCTGCAAGAGCAGAATGTAAGTGTCCCAGTTGGGAGTGCTAGAAGTGTAACTGTAAGAACTGTAATGTGCGACTGTGGAGTATAAAAGCTACATGTGAAATACGCAAGTACTCAGTGCTTCAGTGCCTTTACTTGTGTTTATCCTTTTTTTTTTGCTATTGTACAGTATATACAAGAAATGGCTACAATAGTATTTATTCAGAACATTTAAAACAGCCTAGTCGTATTCACTGTTTTGCACAGATTTATGGCTTCCATAGGACTGCTTGTCATCTCACTATCGAGTATTTGATGAGACAATGAAGTATATCACAGGAGAAAAGCCATAATCTTGGGGGAGCCATGCATGTTTGTGTGTGTAAGATTGACACTGCCTGTCACTCTCTCGTTATGACTTCAATATGAAATCAAATTAAGCAGCTGTCCTGAAGCAATGGAAAAGCAGGTCCTGTATATGCTAATAATACACCACTCGCTGGTGTGCCACAGTTTCTCCTTGCATATACACACACACACACGCACACAAACGCACACACACATCCCCCCAAGTCTTGGTGTCAATCCAAGAGATGATCTAGCTCTCACTTCATCTGGGGCCCTTGTTTATTCAGTGTGTGTATAATCTGATTTGATGAGCAAGTGCATCGCACAAACTAGTGAAAAATAAAATGATTGAAATGGCATGTGGTATTTAGAAGGAGAACCAATTAATTGGATTTGCATTTTGGATCTGATTTCTCTTAAATGCAATATACAGTCAATACAAGGAACCTAAACTGTGAAATGCCAAATATATTATTATATTTATTTATAAAATGAATTTGATCGTGATCACATTTGCATGTGGATGCAGTCATTTTAACAGTTTGATGTTTCATTAAACAACACAAATTACAAATCATTCTGATTTACTTAATTAGTTAGCAGATGTTGCAACCACAACATTACTATTTGATGCAAAAAAACTCTTGGTCTTTTCACCCAACTCACACTTTTATAAAGCTGAATAAATACATCTATATGAAATGACAGGTCCCTAGATCAGATTTTCATTCAATCATTTAAACGGGCATTTATTCAGTAACATATCTGATCAAAAGATGCACACTTGACATTCAGTGTGCAGATGTGTGACAGTATTTTTCTAGCAATCTTTAAAAAAATATTTATACTTGAAATATTTTAAATGAACAACAACCTATAGTGATAGAAACCATTAAAATGTGGCGAATTACTGAAATGCTGAAAAAAATTACTGATTTAGTGGGAAAAAAATCAACTCACAAGAATTACTGCTGTCATCCTTGGTCCCATCAAGAGATCCATCTGCGTTCATTTGCAAGTAGTATCCCTGCCTGCAATATAACCTGGTCACTATACCCTTGAGCTGGGGATCTGTTGAGAAAGAAAAACAAAGTGTTATTGTAATCTTATAGTATTAACCATGAACATTAATAATTCGTTACAGTGATTCATTATCATTTATGAGCAGCATACATAATGCAGTACATTTTGTATTGTCCTTTATTCTAGATCTGGCACTTTCATTATGTTCTGTATGGCAGCGAGTCCAATCTTAAGGCTCACACTTTTCCCCTGTATTCACTGGGGCTCAGCAGCTCCCCATTTAGGAGTCAACATTGGATGTGTTATTGTCAGATGTAAAGATCCTAAGAGTGGTTGCTGATGTGAAGCAGTATTAATACAACCTCACTGAATGGAATATACTGTATATGAGGATATATGAGGAAATAGAGCATCAGCCCAGTTCTGGCATACTGGGCTCTTTCATCAAAGTTGCACAGAACTAAAAGGAGATTTGAGCACCTGGAATAAAATATGAACTGTTCTGTTGAGGTTTGAGTACAATTGATGAAATGGCTCTTGCAGTGTCAAAACAAGATCGTGACCAACAGTGCTTTAACTTCGTATCACATATATACACAACATGACCCAATTTACCATGTATACATATGATTTACATGAGTGTAGTTGGCACATTTGCTTTGCACCTCCGGGGTTGGGGGTTCACTTCCCACCTCCACTCTGTGTTTGCGGAGTTTGCATGTTCTCCATGTGCTTTGGAGGTTTCCTCCAGGTACTCCGGTTTCCTCCCCCAGTCCAAAGACATGCATTGTAGGCTTATTGGTATCTCTAAATTGTCCATAGTGTGTAAATGGGTGTGTGACTGTGCCCTGTGATGGGTCCACGGTGTCCAACGCCTTATGCTCCGAGCTCCCTGGGATAGGCTCCATGCTAACCGCAACCATGTTTAGGATAAGTGGTACAGAAAATGGATGGATGGATGGATGGCCTACTTACTATTACAGTAGTAAGTGTAGTGTATGCTGAGGTAGAGTGTTTTTTATTTTTTACAGCCAGTGGTTTTTAAAAAATGAGAATGAGGAAATATGAAGAAGAACAGTCAGAAATGTGGGTACATGTGCATGTAGGAAACAACATCCTGCAAAATGACTGATGGCTGTGAAAAATGTGCCGAAGATATACACTGGTGTAGGTTTCACAAATAAGGAAACACAAGGACATTTCAGAAAATTTGTAAACTGCTCCTTTCTTCTCTCCCCATCATGAAAAGCACCTTGTAAAAGAATTCTTTGGTGGTGACATCCTGACGTGAGATTGATTAAACATATCTGAAACGTGTGGAGAATTGATTATCACCAAAAAAAAAAAAAAAAATCTAAATTATTTAGGTTCAAATGTGCCTTTGTACATATCCTGGCTTCAAGCAGCTTAAAATTTCCATAAATAAATAAATAAATAAATACTAACCCCATTTCCATAAAAGTTGGGATTTTTTCTAAAATGCAATAAAAACAAAAATCTGTGATTTGTCAAGTCTCTTGAAACTTTAATTAAGTGACAAAAGTACAAAGAAAAGATATTCAATGTTTTCACTGACCAACTTAATTGTATTTTGTAAATATAAGCAAATTTAGAATTTGATGCCTTCAACACACTCAAAAAAAACTGGGACAGAGGCAAAATAAGACTGGAAAGTTTATAGAATATTCAAGTAACACCATTTTGGAGGAAGCTACAGTGCACAATATTGTAAAAAGATTCAGAAATCTAATTGCGTAAAGGGCAAGGTTGGAAACCACTGTTGAATGTGCGTGACCTTCGAGCCCTCAGGCGGCATTGCCTGAGAAATCGTCATGCTACTGTGATAAATATAACCACATGGGCTCGGGAGTACTTCGGAAAACCGTTGTCACTTAACACAGTCCGCTGCTGCATCCAGAAATGCAACCCGAAACTCTATTATACAAAGAGGAAGCCACACATCAACTCTATGCAGAAACGCCGCCAAGTTCTCTGGACCCGAGCTCATCTCAGATGGACTGAAAGGCAGTGGAAACGTGTGCTGTGGTCAGATGAGTCTGAAATTCTAAATTTGTTTATATTTACAAAATACAATTAAGTTGGTCAGTGAAAACACTGAATATCTTTTCTTTATACTTTTGTCAGTTAATTAAAGTTTCAAGAGACTTAACAAATGACAGATTTTTGTTTTTATCGCATTTTAGAAAAAATCCCAACTTTTATAGAAATGGGGTTAGTATATAAATAAATAAATAAATAAATAAATAAATGCTCATTTTAACAGCAAACCTGCTGAGATTCCTACTTCCCACTGCACAGAGGTCAAAATATCAAATGAGAAACAAGTTGCATATGGACCTATTTTATTTCAGACTAGGACTCAATATTTTTATCTGAACTGCGTGACTGTGTGTGTGTGTGTGTGTGTGTGTGTGTGTGTGTGTGTGTGTGTGTGTGTGTGTGTGTGTGTCACAGTTTGAAGGTTTGTAACTGAAGAACTGTCATCTCTTATTACTTCTGATTTGCTCCTCAGCATCCCCTGAGGACACTAGTCCCTAACTTACCCAGACTCAGATTTTGTGTGTGTGTGTGTGTGTGTGTGTGTGTGTGTGTGTGTGTGTGTGTGTGTGTGTGTGTGTGTGTGTGTGTGTGTGTGTGTGAGTGTGTTTGTGTTTGTGTGCATGTGTGTGTGTGTGTGTGGGGGGGGGGGGGGGGGGGTGTTGGGGGGGAGGGACAAAACATGGATGGGGACATGGAGACAGTCAGAGACAATGGAAAAAGTCAATTTTCACAATTTTGCATATCAGTTTGGTGTGTATGTGTAGGGTAATATTGTTTGCGTTTGTGTTTGTGTGTGTGTGCGTGTGTGTGTGTGTGTGTGTGTGTGTGTGTGTGTGTGTGTGTGTGTGTGTGTGTGTGTGTGTGTGTGGTCCCACTCATGTTGTTGTTTTATTATTTGAATCCAGAGAGCCAGAATACTTTCTGGGTAAAGGAAAGTCTGTCAAGCAGAGGTAGCATGTGGAAGTGCACTGACCTTTACTACAACAAACACTCACATGGACGCCTGTATACACACACACAAACAAACACACACTGTAGTTCATGATCATACTACAGAGTGTGTAAACTCATAGGTAAACATGCTGGAGAAAAAGCATCAGTAACGGGAAAGCTCACTCAATGGGACACAAATCCCACATCAACACCCACACATGCATTTACACCCTGAATTCTGGTCATTTTTCAGATTTTTCATATTTCTCTGGGACTGTTAAAGTTTTTCTTTTTCAGAAAAGTTCCAAGTAGAAGACTTTTAGCAATGGAAACCATTCAAAGAACCGTTTTTTCCTCTAAAATTGTGCCTCTGAAAAAAAAAAACTCCTTTAAATGTGGTGAGAGAAAAAATAAGTCAGAAAATAAAAAGGTTTTTTTCATGTTTTGTCATACTTGTCTTTTCAGCTTACAAAAAGAAGCCCCTTGACACATTAATTTATAGTGGATAAAAACTGAATAATGGAAATAAATCTGAATCGGCCTTGGTGTAATGGTCTATAAATTTTGTGCATTTGTGCTCTCAGGAGTGATACTGGATAAGTGCTACTGGTACACTGCCGTTAAGTCCTTTAGACGGCATAGTGAATCACACAAAGAAAGAAAGAAAGACAGACAGACAGACAGACAGACAGAGAGCTGAGACAGCATATCGAGTCAGTGAAACTGCTCCAGCGGGAGAAGTTTGGTTAGGCCTGTATTACTCACACTCAGGTTTTCAACTAGAGCAGTTAATGGCTGGAACATAATTAATATTCAGTATTAAAAGCATTTTAGGGAGTAGCTCACACTGCAAGCTGAAGTGTGTGTGCGAGTCTAGATAGGCAAGAGTGAAATACAGAGGTTCTTGCAACTAACACGCCCACACAAAAAGGAGACAGGCTTTCATTAGGGGTCGTTTCCACCTTGAATTAAACTAAACCTTTCAAGCAACTCACCAGTTTCCCCAATCCCTTGCACACAGTGGAGCATTTTGAACATAAGCATAGGCAGTGGTAGCTCAGTGGTTAAGGCATTGGTCTACTGCTTAGAAGATCATGAGTTCAAACCCCAGCACCACCAAGCTGCTACTGTTGGGCCCTTGAGCAGGGCCCTTAATCCTCAACTGCTCAGCTGTATAAATGAGATAAATGTAAGTCGCTCTGGGTAAGAGTGTAAATGTAAATATAAGTTTGTGCTTGTGCATCGCTGTCATGCTTCTGTGCCACACAAGCTCCACTTTCGACATTCAATACAAAATGCTCCCCTGCCTTAGAGGACTTGGGTCGCACGCTTTTTTCCGCTGTCACTTGAGGATTACGCCTCCGTCTGATGGTGACTGAGATCATGTAGAGCATAAAAGGTAATGCTGACATAAACAGTAAATTGAAGAAATTCATTGTCGTTGACTCTGGGTATTCTGTTACAGCTAGCGGCGTCGAGATTGCCGTCTGTCGTTGGTTTCTGTGGTAAAACCTGTTGAATCGTAACTAAACGCATGTAGGAACTAAAGCTGTAAGAGTATTGGGAGGACATGCGATAGCCCATACCATATGATTGGGCTGAGGAATTTACTACAGCAAATGTATTTATCACATTACTGCATCATCACTGAATTCAATTGTCACTCATTTGATCAAACCATGTTGGTGTCACAGTGATGTCGGTGCTTCCAAATACATACCTTTTTCCTCCTACGTGAAAATAGTGAAAATGTGGTTTTAAAAATTGGTCCACATTTGAGGGCTTTATTTATTTATTTATTTTTATACATTTTCCATGACCAAAAACACTATTTTTATGTGGTCATAGGAGAAAAAAAAATGTTTTGAAAAACATCCATGTACAGTGATATTTCCGCAACATAGGGAAATAATTTGTCTGCAGTCTGTTGCTTTATTGCTAGCTCTTTAAACACATGGTTATTATATGCATATTTTCAGGGAGAACATCTTGCAGCCTCCACTGTTTCGCTCATTTAAATCACAGCCTGTAAATGTGCTGTTGTAGGATTGTATTCCATCCCTGTTGAAGAGCCTGATCAGAATAGTGGATATCAGCAGGCATGCGGTCTCCTCATTTTGTGATCCCATGGGTGCTCAATTGAGCTGAGATTGCTCTAAAGCCAGCAGCATAAACTCTGTGCCTCATTGTCTAGGTACACACTAACTTGTTACTGACGCAGACACGGTGCAACCAGGTCTCCCTGAAAAAAAAAAACTTTTGCATTCAATTTATCGGCAGAACCTTCTACACGTTGAACATCAAATATCAACGTCAAACTTTCACTTGAATGCTCTGCATTCCATATTCCGCACCAACGTATTTTAACCAAGCCCACCTCTACCATAACACTATTTAAATAAGATCAATATATAATAAATCATTTTACGTCTTTTTTCAAACATACTGAGCATTGCCCACTTCATGCCTAAAGTGTACTTTTCAGGATATATGATAGACTTACCGGATTCATTAACCTTTTCCTCTTCTCAGCAAACGCGATCAGGCTTGCTCATGTGGTAACATGGTACAGTAATGCGGGTATTTTTTCAAATGTGGAAAGTCTGTGTGTTCTCAGAAGCCTAAAAAATGTACAGCCTAAAAAATATCCACATTTTTAAAATGATGTGCATTACCGTATCCTTACGGTAACGTACCATTACCACTTGATTTGCAAGCCCAAATGTGTTTGCAAAGAAGAGGAGAAGTTTCATGAGCCCAGTAAGTCTATCGTACAGTATGTCCTGAAAAGCACAAACTTTACGCATGAAGTGGGCTACACTCCATCCATCCATCTTTCCATCCATCCTTTTCTGTACCGCTTATCCTACACAGGGTCGTGAGAAGTCTGGAGCCTAACCCAGAGGACTTGGGGCATGAGGCAGGGGACACCCTGGATGGGGTGCAAACCCATCACAGGGCACAATCACACACACACTCCGGACAATTTGGAAATGCCGATCAGCCTACAACGCATGTCTTTGGACTAGGTGAGGAAACCGGAGTGCCCAGAGGAAACCCCCGAAGCACGGAGAGAACATACAAACTCCACACACACACACAGGGCAGAGGCGTGAATCGAAGCCCCAACCCCAGAGGTACAAGGCAAATGTGCTAACCACTGTGCTAAGGTGGGCTACACTCAATATGTTAAAAAAAGAGGTTAAATAATTTATTATACCTATTTTACCTATTATAATTTAGTATATCAATCTTATTCAAGCTTTTGAGTGAACGTTTAATATTTTCCTATGCAATCTATGCTTGTGCCAGAACGTTTATATTCAATGTATACAAGGTGTCGCAGATAAGTTACATGAAAACAGTTTTATTCTGGGAGACTGGGTTGCACAGTGTCGACTGGAGGTTTCACAATCTATGTGCATGTCAGATCTGAAATAATCTCTCAGATGAAGCGGTGTGATAGATCTGATCCTGACTAGTGCTGAATGCTTATTGAATGCTTATGCAGAAGGCCCTCTCCTTTGCTTCTCATGACATTAGGGGTGTTATGGAATACAGTGGAAACTTTGAATTTGGTGACTTTTTTTAAAAGGATGCAGATACGATTTTGTTCCACCTGGACCTCATTAGGCAAAAAATGCACCCAGTGACATTTTGTATGAGTGGCAAATTGCTGGTTGTAGGGATTTTCAAAAGAAAAGTAAAACTATAGTCTTTTCATTCCACACTAGTCCCACTCTGAATACAATCAAAAAGACACTTTCTTAATTGTAGGGCTGATTACATCCGAGATTGCAGGGAGAAAATAAAAGGTCTCATCACAAGTCTTTTTCCTCACAAGTCTATGACAAGCCTCATAGTTTAGAGTGGTAGCAACATGGCACTGAATAGGGTGTGATTGCAAATCAGCAATAAGTGTTGTGACAATCTAGGCACCCTTTAAAGAGGCATTTAGAGGTAACAATGATCTGTTATAATACTTCTCATATTTAGAGAGACGGAAAATTATCAGCAGGAGGACAGAAGAGAAATGAAAGGAGATGAGAAGAGAAAAACGAGACACAGCACAAGAGAGGTGGAGGTGGGGGAAGCCATTATCCGACAGAAGGGGGACACACTGTGCTGTACACGGCAGCAGCTGCAGAGTTAACCACAAAACGTGACTGACCCACTTAAGACACTTCTGGAAAAAGAGAGGGGCTTTTCCAGCCTACATAGTCGCGCAGGCACAGCGCTGTTGTCAAGGTGAAACACTGAACAAGCACTGATGCTGTTTGGATCTCAGAGTGGTGCTCCTTTCACTGCAGATTGTGAAGATCTTAATGCTATGTGGGCGTGCAACAGACAGGATTTCTTGCATTTGAGAAAAAGAGATTTTTTTTCAGTTATGTAAGCGCAATCAAATTTGTTTTGCTTCAGCCGGCAAAAAAAAAAAAAAGTGAAAATCCAGATCAGTTTGCACTCCCCGACATAGCACGACACTATGCGATCGATACGGCCCACTGATAGCTGAAAGTAAAGATGACACTAGGGAAGGTATCAATTAGTTACAACGGCAGGGCAGAACTTCCTTTAGACAACTCTGCACTGCACAATGTTTAAAAGCATTACCTGGCACCGAATAATAGAGGGGGCTAAGATGAACGTAATGAGGTGAATTCAGAATTCATCGAACATATTAATGAGACATGGCATGAGGAGAGATTAGAAGCTCATCTCCACTGGGGATCTTCCATCCCATTGAACGTTATAATTGGACTCAACGTGTACCGATCAGAATCTGCTGTGCCAAATCAAGCCATTATGTAGTCAGCCTTAAGGAAGACCTGTCATGTTCTGTTTCCTGTTAGTAGCATAACAGGGTTTACAGAAAAGAGATGTGACTGCAGAGGCATGTGACATATCCCAACTGAGCAGATTTGAATTAAATCTCTCAGGTCAGCTGAAGGTCACAAAGTGGACCTACTAACAGATGCTACCAAAAGAGGAAAAATCACAGATACTGTAAACACATCCATGATTCCAGACCTTCTACTTTCTACTTTAGCTTTGCTAAACAAATGTTACATAATGTGTCTGCTCAAAAGAACTTACAGAAGCACAACAGTAGGTCTCTGCTTTCTACAGACACTAAGAAACTTCTTTCCTTTTCAGACATTTCACATAATCAGCACTAAGGTCTGAATGAAACTGATCTGTTTTCTCTTAGGAATGGTGGATTGCCCCAAAAAGGTACAAAGCGTACCACGGTACAATGCTCAGAGGCAATCAAAGGCATATCCCCACTTTAATCTCGAGAACAGAAGTGAATAGGTGCACAAAGGAAATGGTACATTAATACAAGCTGTGCTTGGTTTTGCTGGCCAGCAGAGGCCTTTCATGTTTGGAGCCATTTGGCACAAGGTTGCAGAGTCCCTCCTAGACATTACACTCTCAGGAAAAAAGGGAACTAAAATGTACCTTTTCTTGTTGCTGGAATGGTACCATCAAAGTGTCTTTTACATAGTAAAAAGTGTATACTTTTAATGTTTTATCCTAAAATCTAATTACAGTCCATTTATGTGCTTTAAACGATTTTTAAAGGGACACTATAGCCAGGTTTCCATGTGAAAGATAGATATTAATGGTACAGAATATGTACTCTTGAGATTACCACCCCAGCAACAAGGAAATATACCATTTAGTACTATTTCTTTTAAGAGTGTAGTTTATAGCTGACTTTCTTCAGAAGGGAAATTACATTGTTAATAAATGAAAATTAAAGCCTGTGTTAAATTCAAATAAGATGATCTGTTCAAGAGAAGAGAAGAGAAGAGAAGAGAAGAGAAGAGAAGAGAAGAGAAGAGAAGAGAGGAGAAGAGAAGACTAATCCTCAGTTGCCAATACAAAAGCAGTCGCTCATAGCAATCTAATTTGTGCATATAAAAAAAGAGCTTGTCTCTATAATAGAGTGGTGTGTCTGTGAGTTCGGGGAATGAAATAAGACAAAGTGATGTATCATCCTATTCTGTGCGTAATGTTTAGTGGGAGCCATTCCAAATAGACCTTGTAGAGGACTAGCTAAGCACACGCTGGGGCGTGCTTTAAATGCAGGTCAAGCCTGTCATTTTGTTTTTAGCATATTGATTCAGAAACATTGCTGTTATGTCTGTGGTATTCAGGTAATCACTGGTACACTGAAAAAAGGTCTTTAAAATAAATCTGATATTTCTAATCTCTCTAGACAATCCCGGGATAAGTGCAATAGCATGTTCGAGTCCACACAGCGGCCCAGGTTCGGTACACTGCAAGGCAAAATAGCTTTCTCTACAGGGGGGACTCCCATTTCCCCGAGTGTACCCAGCTGCATCTAGTCCGGGCATGAAGGCAACTTTATAGCATCTTCGTGCTTCTTGTAATGGGTGGCCATGTTTAGGTTTATTTGCTGGAAATATGTTTCGTGTGGCTGCTGCTGAATTAAGCCTCAGTAAACACAGCACTGATCTTCGTTAGTGCATGGGTTACGTGTTAGGGAGAGAAAAAAAATGCAAGACAAATGAAAAAAGATAGGGAGGAAGAAAAAAGGGGGGCTCTCTTGAAGAAGCCCTTGTGTGTGAGCTCTGAAAACGCTCGCTAAAGATTTTCCAAATCTCCCATAAAGGGAAATTAATGAGGCAACTCCCAGAGGGTCCTCCATCCCAAATAACACAGACAAGGACACAGCAAGATTCCCCCAACTGTGTGCCAGATTCACCATCAGCCCCCAGACCAAGATAAATCAGCCATTTCAGTGGCCATGTCACTGGGCTTCTCATGTGGTCATGTGACTTTCTAAAGAGGGGAGGCAGGCTTGATTGCACTTAGTCGAGCAGCTCCTCGGCATGCTTCAACACAAGATTCAAACGCTCTGAGTACACAGGGCAGCCATGAGCTGCTTGCCAGCTGTAATAAAATGGCCGTCACAGGTGCATGGTAGCCAAGACGTTCCGGGGATAATTCATCATTCGCCGCCTCTCGTGGCAACATCTTTTATTGATGATTTATTTGGTTGAGGTCCCCCTCTCAACATTCCCAACAAACACCATGAAATACTGCACCAACCTGTGGCCTTCGTTATAGCTTTTTTTCATCTATGGCAATGCTGGCTGGCTTTAGCATTCTTTTAACCACACACACAAATACTCAGACTGACTTACACTTGCACGAACACATACAGATGCATTCACACATCCATGTTTTCTAGGATACCATTATTATTTTATGGACAGTGAGCACATATGATTATATGTTTTGAGGTTATATATCAGTCAATCACTTTGTAATTATGTTCTGACTTTCCATATAATTATAAAATTTATAAAATTATAAAAACAAAGCTAATGGTGAAACATAATAATAACAATATGGCATAAAAACATAAAATAAATTTGATCTAAATAGATTTATATTTATGAGCCAATGGCTTGCATGCAGGCCATACGTAAGGGGAAAAAATGGGCACATTGCACAGAGAGCTGGCAATTTTATGGTGACATGTTTGAAACTGAACACTATGAGCTATTCATTTGCTTGGCATATAATGTAGATGGAGATAGGAATTTGCTAAATGCTGCCAACTGTAGCTCTCCGATAGCATCTTTCCAGCAACAAGTTGAAACACCTGCTGCTGTAAAGTCTGCACTCTACTGAGACCTGTGATTCACCAGCAATGACTCGTACAGATATGTTTGAAAAATATCACACTTTACGGTTGAAAAAAATAAAACAAATAAAATGTCAACGTCACTTACAGTATCCTCTCAGAGTTTTTATACATGGGCCCAATCCACAGATATGAATACATGTGGCCTACATGAAAGAGACCCACTGAAACACAATAATTAGC